>JAPQRN010000008.1:8505184-8527635 GCA_037367275.1 Coranthus polyacanthus | reverse complement strand
AAAAAAAAAACTGTGCTGGATATAAACATACATCCCTAGTACTTAATCGTGTCTTTATCTTTTGTGTGATTTATATATATATATATATATATATATATATATATATGATGTGGCAAGATGATTTCGGTATCTTAAGACATATGCAGGCAAATGAAAGAAATAAAGCATCTTAGCGGGGTTTTAGTTGATTATACGCCGCCAGTGAACTCATATTCCCTCATATTCCCTCATTTGGCGTTTTGATATTGGTGATGGAGAGTGTCGTCACGACTCCACGTCTCCCGTAGATCTGCTAACTGTGAAGGCCATAGCACTATTCACATCATTTTCTTGGTCATCAAACAGTTCAGTGAGACCTTGTGCTGTATGGACAGAGGCGCTGTTGTCTGTGAAGAGACCACTCCCATCAAGACAGAAATGTTTCATCATAGGAAAAAGGACCTCACTCAGAACAACCTTGCATTGATTTGCAGTGACCCTACTATCTTACAGGACTAGTCAACCCAAACTGTGCCAGAAAAAAAACAAAAAAAAAAAAACATTCTCTTGGTGGACGCCACACATGCACTCCCCGTTTCTCGAGAATATGGTAAAGGATGACTCATCTGGCGGTATCACTTCTTTCCATGGCCGTAACTCCCATATGTGCATTCATCTTTGTAATGAAAGGTTTATGCACTGCAATCCTCCCATAATATCCCTCTGTGTGTAATTGTCGGCGGACTGTTCTTGCCAACAGCCTCATCGTGTCCTGGATAGATATTCAAAGTCATCTGAGGAGGAGCTGCACGTGTGTTTTTCTTTACGCTAATGCACGAGCTTCTTGCTCATCAAATGCAGCTAACTATGATTTCCGACCCCGTTCGCTGATGCCTTCCCCGTAGTTAAACGCAGAGGTCACTTTAGTCCCTGTTCCTGTCGAAACACTAGCCAGTTGAGCAGTCTGTGCGGCTCAAGCTCCGACCACATGCGCCCTAACGGTGACCTCTTTGAAAGTCACCGAGGTCTTTTCCTCTTGCCATCTGCTCAGCAGTTTTAGACATCATACGCAGCATGATTTATGCTAATTGCTCTGTTGTAACGTTCAGGGCACCTGCACGGAAGCATCTGCATTTTGTCGTGTCCGTTCATTTATTCAGGTTTTTCCTTTAATTTGTCACCTGTCTGTATATGCAGTGCGGCAGGGTAGTGGCAAAAATAAACACTCACGCTACTTTGCGAAATGTCACCGCGGCCTCTAAAAAAAAGCTGCTTTTTATAAATTTAACACAAAGGATGAGAAATATAAACAGTGGTGAAAACACTTACTTTTCTCAGCCTTTGTTAAAGTAGTTTTGGGAGTCAAAACTTGAGCCGAGCCTGCTGACTAAGACCTGCCAATGAAGCTTAACTGTGCTTCTGTTGTTTGTGAGTTCACACCAGTCTGGGATATTAATGTGGAAATACTGAAAATACTTCGTTATTCATAATTTATGAATAGCCCAGCTGCTAGAATATGCATGAAACATTTCCATGCAGTTTTGTATGGACACTGCAGTAATCTATCAAATTAAAAAAAAAAACAGTACTTGTAGATGCTTTATTCACTGTATCTAAGGCGCCAGAGTCACAGCTGCCGGATTACCGACGATTTTCAGCTTATCAGTGTAAATGGTAGTTTATTTTCAGAATGACTGATTGGCAGGCTGTTACATATTTATATAGACAGTATTAACAGAAGCAGCTTTGTTATGACACTAGACTGGGAATAGACAAAGGATTGTAAAAGTGTGTGTGTGTGCGCGCTTCTGTCGAGGTGATACAGTATTGTAAATTGTTGAAGGGAGTCAAAGCTTTGGAGTTTATGATGTGAGCTTTTGGCTCCCCCATTTGAGCAGCTGCTTTGAAGGAGGAGGGAATCACAGGAGGGTACACAGGATCAACACACAGCTTTTCAGAGACTCTGCTGCTTATGTAACACCAGCTCCAAAACCTCTGTTCTCCTCACTAACAACCTGACTGTCGAAAGAAGTATTTTTCTCCATTTGGGGTCTTCGGTGGCCTCTCTTTTTCTTCTTTACTGTGTCCCGTTAACATGCAGTTTCACATGTAATCACTGCAGCAACGCATAGTCTTTGAACGGCAAGCAGGAGACTGATGAGATGCTGGGATGAAATGTGTTTGGCTCTGTTAAACTTGATTCAGAAGACTGGCAGAAAGTCACAAACATTTCTTTAATCAAAACAGACTGATACTTTAAGGGGAAGGGAACAGCCAAAAATCAATTTGATATTAAATTAAGTGCGGTGTCACCACTAAGCTAGAAACATGACAGTCTATTATAAACTACATCCTTGCACCATCCTGTTTTCTTTTAGTGTTGGTTTCTATGTATCTACTGCTGTCTCTTATAGCCAACAGTTTGTTTCAGTCTCGAGTATTTACCGCTTCCTTTTTGGGACTAATTCACCTGACCAGTGGCCCATGGATGATGATTATTGATTTGGCTGTGTTTCTAGGGATGATGTCTATGGGGAATATCTGTGCGGTTCCTGTGTCGACACAGGCAGGAGTAAGAAGTTCACACAAGTGTCTTTAATCTCTTTAATCTCATTTCATGCTTTGAAATAGAACAGGCATCTTTATAAAGTGACTCAGCACTCGTGCTTTCCCCAGGAAGCTGGTCATTTTTCATCAGCTGCCTTCATCTGCACGCTGAACCTTTCCCCAGGGCTCCGTGCACCTTGACCGCAGATTATATGCATTGAATTACCTAAAACCTTAATAATAGAGCCTTTCAGAATGTGCACATTCTGCATAATGTGGTGTTTTCCAGTACGTGTTTCCTAAACTAAACCCATTCTGTAACTACTGTCATGTAGGGTTATTCTCTTAATAGTTTTACCATTACACTCTACATCTGCAGTACTTTGGGATGTGGTAAAAGCAGAACACAGGGACAGCTTCTTCTTATACTTTTAATGTTTACGTCTTTATGTACTTAATTGTTTGTATAGTATGCCTCTTAATTTCGTTGTATTGTTGTCTGACCATCAATATAACGACGGTAAAGCTACTGCTACTACTACTACATTTACACTTCTCAGCTGAGAATAGAACGTCAATCTCTGAGTAACACGTGACTTTTTCCTGTAAAAGCATATCAGTCCACCAGTCTAAACAATTACCAATTACTATTTCAATATAGTCGTTTTAAACATGACATGGTTGCTTCAAATTCTCCAAAAGGACAAAAACACGATCTTGCAGATAAAGACCTATATGAACATTTTTATCATGACAACGCCAACCAGGGGTCAAACCTGTACAGATACATAATACTTTACAAAATCAACAGTGGTGATGTTAGGTCTTTTTTCCCTGAGAAATGACATAATACGTAAGGTGTTACTTTCATCTCTTGGATGTAATTGAAGTTGACTTTGAAGGTAGTCAGAGGAGTAAGAGTGAGCCTTCTTCTAAAGTCTTAATTCGTTTTAAAAGCAGGTGAAACAGGCCTCTCTTGCTTGATAGGTGCACGCTGAATACACAGTGACAGGGCTTTTATTTTATTAAGAGGCCAAGCTTTTGCTCAGGGATAACAGATGCAGCGTGTTCACGATTGTGTGTGTGGAGAAGGCTATCAGTTTAAGTTGTATTGAATCAGATTTTATCAAATACACTCATGTTAAGTGGACCCCTGAGTTGCTAAATTGATTCATTGTATGAGTTCATTTGAGGTCAGCTGCCACAGCTTTCCTCATCTTATTTGTGTTTCATATGCATTACCTTCTGGCAGTGCATAATGGCGTGGCAGAATTTCATCTGTGAGTGAAATCCTCTGCAAAAATGTATAAAGCAGAAGCCCAAAGCTATAATCCTAAATTGAGTTGATCCTGAAAACTTTCTTCAGGGTGCAGGAAGGCTGTCTATGGAGCCACTGGACTAAACTGTACACTTATGGTGTATCCAGAAGACTAATTATTACAAAGCTGAAATAACAAAATATTTCCGACATGCCTACAGCATTTGTAGTAATTGTGACCCGCCTGGAAATTGTGTCAGCAAAAAGGCATGCTGTTTGCTTCGTTGCATTTCATCTCCGAAAATGACTGAGGTGGCACTTCAGACCTTCTAAATCTTGTTTTTACTTTGATAAACTTTTGATCCTATTAAAAAATGGAACCTGTCATCAAACTGCACCAATGACGTAATGGGAAGGTCCTGTAAAAATGTGCTTGAATTTAGTAGAAAAATTACGAGTGATGAAAGTGTGATATATGCCCTCCTTTATCTGTGGCCTTGAGGTGTAGGGAGGGAATAAAACCACTGTTTGGGCAAACACTCACAAAGTACACCTGCGGTGGTTGCCTATCCATTACTTCAACAGGGCCAATCTTTTAAATATTGATTTGTCGCCGGAAAGTGCTGGATTCTTGCCAGTCTTTAAAACTGCAGGTCCATCACACTATATTCACTGTTATAAGAGACTGCAAGAGAGAGAGGGGGGTGCTGTAAGACTAGGGGATAAATTGCTGGGCAGTAGCCAGTGCCAAGTATGAGTTATTGCTTTTTCTCTGCTGTAACACACAGTGTACAGACAGGCAACACTGTGTTTTGGTGTGTCACTAACCAGAGGCACCAAAGGGCTGCAGCACTGACCTGCACTGTATCATGAGCATCTGTTGAACCTACTTAGTAGGTCAGATCACCAACAAGTTTTCTACACAGCGAAGAAGTTGCTCCGTTGTCCTTTGAGGCTGAAGGAGAAACCGTTCGGGAATTAAGGAGAGTGGGATCAGTAACAGCCGTCCCGCCCTTGTCTGCCCTCCTACCTTGTCCTCAGCCCACGTGGCCCCACCTATCAGCTGGTGGGAGCAGCAGGGTGTGTTTTCCGCCTGTCTCTCTGTGGTGTTATTGAGCGAGACAGTTCGTCAGATGAGTCGGCTCTGGTGTGTTGAAAGGCCTCAGACTGACAGCTTGGCCTGACCAAGCTGTCACAGCCAAGTATCACAGACTCCCACTGTCCGTCAGACAGAGACATTACAAAGACAGTGACTGCTGTCTGTATGCTGCCTCTCTGTCTGTCTCGATAACACTACCAACTTACAAAATGCGATATATAAAGTTCTTTATTTACTTTATATATGATTTATAGGACGTTTTTTTTTTTTTTTCAAGACAATACAGGGTGTAACTCTAAGAGCTTTTAAAACCGGGCTTTGACTTGCGTGTCAGAAATGACAAAGCACATAAATCAACACGGGATTGAAGGATTTATTTTTAAGATATGAGTTCAGTGATTGATGCTGTGTGACAGCTAAAGATGAGTGTGAAGCTAAAGAAAGGAATTTTGATGCATCTTATGATTGACTAAAGTTGCTTTTTGCTTGTTTTCAGTCTTTGATCTTTTATTTTATATATTGCTCAACAGTGATGTCTCTTAATTCTCCCTATTGGCTCTTCTACTCTTCAATAACAATGTGAACTTTTCCTTCATGTTCCTCTCAGTGAAAAGCACAGTTGGCTTACAACGCTGCTCTGAACTCTCTGCCAACAATTCTTCTTCTTCTTTTTATTACTTTTTCTTTCTTTCCCCCACTATGGCAAGAAACCTAGGTCAGTCTTCTAATATTTTCCCTTATACTCCATTGACTATCTTACAGTACCAAAACTGTTAACTGAAAATGCTGATTCACCAAACTCAGAAAGATCTGGAAGGAGAGCACAGACAGACGTCCACCAAGGCTAATAGTCCACATTTGTTCTCATTCCACAATATTATTAAACCACAAATTATAATCTATATTTTCATAATTTTTGATCGCTGGTGCCGTTGGTTAGTTCTTCGTTTGACTGTTACCATCCTACGTTCTAGATTAGCCTCAGGCTCTCCAAAGTTAAAGAAAGTTAAAAACACCGCTAGCCTTCATTTTATGGATATCCTCTAAAAATTTTAGGGGTAGGTCCTTGGCACATGCCCTACCCTTCCACCAAGTTTCATGAAAATCTCTGCCGTGCTGTTTGTGTAACTCTACTGAGGGTGTAAATAAGTTGCACTAGTCAATTCATATTCATCGCCAAGCTGAGACCCAGTAGACAGTAAGACTAGAAGACTTGCTTTGAAGTATGTATTGGTGATTGATCTGTTTACCCTCTTGAATCACTGAGGCAGAGCACCGCAGTGTACTCTTATTCCCACAGAGGTGTCGCCAAACAGACGAACCTCTGTTTACCTCGGTATCTCCCACTTAGCCGAGGTCCCAGCAAAGCTCTCCTGATAGTCACATGGCCACCCCGGCAAACCAGCACACTGCTCAGTGGCCGAAGGAAAGCCTGATGCCATTCACGCTGCTGCCTGTGATGCGCTTGTTCTTGCACTTGGAGAAGCAGGGTGGCAGGGAGAGTGGGGGGATGGCGTGGGTGGTGGCCTGTTCAGGGAGCAGCGCTACAGAGGGGTGTAGCGGGGCTTTCTCGGCCTGTCATGGCCAGGTTCTGTGAAGTGTGAGAGCAGGCAGTCAGGCAGGGCTCTGCTGGCACGTTTGGGATTTGCAGCTATCAGCAGGAGAGATCTGCACTGCAGAGACTGCAGGGGGAGGGAAGAGAACAGAGTGGGAATGAAGCTAATCGGGAAACAGGGAAGCATGGCCCGAGATGGAAGGAAAAACAGAAAAACTGGCTAGTTAAAGGACAAATAAATCTCAACGCTGTCCACATCGACCTTCGTGGGAATAGGACATATATTCAATACCTAACCGAGGAGGCGCTCAGGGTAAACACTAGAGGCAGACAAATGACCATATAAGATAAAGATTGATTTACTGTGCCTTTAGCGGTAAGACTCATTACTCATAAATGTTCATGCAGGTGTAGAGGTGACCACTCAAACTGGATTCACCTGCCGCATTGTTAATTAAGGAGACAATTGTTGTTAACTTTATTAAAGTCTTAATTTTGTCATGTCTTACTTTCTCTGGAGTCTGGACACCGATGTTACATGTGCATACTGAATTTAAAAGTCTTAATCCAGCTAGATGTAGGGATAAATATATTTGAGGAAGCAACAAGGAGAAGCCACATACGGCTGTCACAGTGAATCCAAGCTTTGTCCTACAAGGATGCCAAACACTCTCTTGCTGTCTCCAGTATTTTCACAGATATCTGTTAGTTTCATTCAAGTACATTTGGACATAGAAAGTGTTCTGACGATATTTTCATATGATGTTACATTTCTTTATACAATATTCGGCAAATAAACCCACTTTAAATCTGATTTGGTATGCAATAGGCTCAGGCAGTCTTTATTATAAAATAATGTAAAAAAAAATACACAGAGTAAGAGCAAAAGCTGCAGTATGTGCAGGTTATTTACAATACTGCAGCTACCAGTTGACCTTGACAGTTATTTGATTATAATCTGATAAGGTTAAGAGCTTTCAGTCAATCATTAAGCAGTTAAAGGTCGAGACCATTTATTAATGTTTCAATCATGGTAATAATGGTTTCAAATGTCATTAGTAGAGGAGCCTTCCTATCTGTCTCAGCTGCTATACTGGTCCAAATCTCTCAAACCGATGACTTCCGTTGTGCTCCACATTGTCCATCACCAGCAGTCAAGGTTGATACGTACAGTATCATTAGTCACCGTCAAGCCAATGCAAAAGAAGTTTATTTCTTTTAAATCATTGCCTACACATCAGCAGGTAAGAAATGCATTCACATTGATTTCTCAACGTGTAATATCTGCAGCTTCAATTAATAATCTAGAGACCTGTGTTTATTTCTTAATAACAGATATTATTTACAGTAGCTTCATTGAAGAATGCGGGAAAATCACAGTGCGTAATGTTGTTGTGACACTTGACACGAAATGTGTTGCCATGTGCCACTTCTGTAAATGCTTAGCTGGGCCCCGGTGCCTCTCTGGGGGCTGATTGGCTTGGCCCATCACTGCATTTGGAAGATTAAACTGTGCTGCAGTATGGAGCGGTGGCCAGGGCCACGAGATGTGGGATGGAGGCCCAGGAAGGACAAAAAATGGACAGTGTGAAAAAGAGATGACCTTCACAGCAGAACAAGACAAAGAGGCTTGGAGCTGAGAATAGAGAAACTTAATGCTTAGCCCTGTGCCCAAGACTTTGATAGACATCCATGTGTGTCTGTCTCTTTTTGGTTTTTGCTGCTTCATCATTCTGTTGCTATAAGAGACAATGATCTTGAATCATCTTTCATTGCTGCAAAATTTTCCGCAGAATTGTCAGGCGCTCTTACAATTGCAGATTGTTCTGGGTGCCCAAGCAATACAGTGTAATTTCATCTTAATTGCATCACATAATCATGTTTTTTTGCGGGGGGATAATGAAAATATGAATGTCTTTTGCATTGTGGAGAGAGCCTGGGGAAGCCAGAGCATTAGCATTGGAGGCGATAGTCATCAGGGAAGTTAATCTCTGATATGATGAGACCACCTGGCAAGGTCAGAGGAGGCTCTCCAGGAAGAATGTGCCGCCTCATTGGTTGTGATGGATGCCCCTTTGTACAGCTCCGTTGTAAAATACGCAGCAATTTGATAAATTAGATGATGTGTGTATTATGTGTTGATTATGTGGTCGACGTTACGTTAAAGAGAGATAATAAGTGCAAAAACACACACGCATGCATGCTGAGTTCATTATCCTGTTGGTATGACGTTGTGCTGTGTAATATTTTTTTTCCATCTTAATTTTGACTTATTCTTGCCTTGCTCAGGCCTTTTGAAATGTGTTCTGCATCCAGCGTACAGGGGAGACGAATAGGCAAGAAGCTCCCTGCGGCACATCATTACCTCTGGAAACACCGTTAGGGAGATCCCTCTATATTTTACTTGTTAGAGGGGAGGAAGTGGCAGAAAATACGTATTATACCAGCACTGTGGTGGTTGTTTACCGTTGTCCTCTGACTGCTCTGATTGTTGAGTTGTGGTCTTCAGTTTCGTTCTCTGTGGTGAAGGTACAACTACAGTTTGACTCAAAGACCTTTGGGAATGATTTATTTATTTATTATTTGTTATATTAATGTATTGTCAGTACATGGCATCGCTGTGAGATGGAGCCAGATAACCTGTCTGAATGAAGAGCTGCTGTATGAATAATGTAGCTATTGTTTTCCACAGAATAAATATCTGTGCGGCACCTTGGATCAACTTGGAAGTCTCATTTCAGCTTCTTAACTCTTTCATACGGGATTACGGCTCTACGCTTTTTGTGGATGAGACAGCATGCAGTGTATTAAGAAGTTAGTTGAATGACTCAAGGGAACAAGATGAGTTTGGTAATCGGTTTTGAAGTTCATAGTGGGAGTGAGTGGGATGGAAAACAGCACATCAGCAACTGATTGCCTGAATTCACACTTTATTGAAGACATATGGTGGCTATCAGGTTTTGACAGGTGCAATAGAAAGTGTGTGTGTCTCAGAAACGCTCTCGATCACGCACACACACACACACACCCGTCATTGTAACTCATGAGGTGTACAAGAGGTCGTCTTGGATTGGATATCAGATCTGCCCTCTTTTGTCCTCTGTTTGGCTGCATCCTGTCATACTCGGTCACCACAGTTTAAACTCTGATGTCTGATTGATTACCTTCAAGTTCAGTTAAACTGTGAAAGTAGCTGTGTCATTCCATGAATTTAAATGTCACTTAAAACCAAATGTCAACATTGGAAAGACAAATGTTAGTACCCTCTCTATGTGTTACCTGTTGTCATAAGCCGTAATGCTGTTCTCTATATTATTGTTAGAAATTTTAAATATTACATCATTTCTCTTCAATATACAGGAAAATGTGTTTATCCACGCTATCAAACCCCTCGTGAGAAATAGGCTAAGTCTGGTTGTATGTTGCTAATTTAGTTTAGCTTTGGTTGATTATTACGGTGTTGAAATCAACAAAAAAACGAGCCCCAATTTCCACTCCATTTGCTAAATGACTAAGCTATTTTTAGAAGACGGCAAGACACTCACCACAGATAAAAAAACGTGTCCTGTCCTTTAAAACTGCTTTAAACGCATGCAACATACATTTGTGACTGAATCACTATAATTTGATTCGGTGATGAAGTAACGTCGATGCCTGTTGAACCAAAGATAATTAAGATTACTGAACAAGTGTTATAGGGTTCTAAACATTTGTGCGTGTGCCTACAGGAGAAGACCGCACCAGGGAGAATGTGGTGGGCACTACCGATGCACAGGTGTCCACAGGTGCATCAGGAACGGAGTCTGGCTCCAACAGACGGAGGCTCCACTGCTGCATCAGAGTAACGACGGTGCAAGTGCGAAAGGCCCTGTGGGGAGTCGCCATGGTGATGTGTGTGTGCTCCTCCTGGGCAGGCTCCACCCAGCTGGCCAAACTGACCTTTAAGCAGTTTGATGCCCCCTTCACACTCACCTGGTTCGCTACCACCTGGAACTGCCTCTTCTTTCCCCTCTACTACATCGGACATCTGTGCAAGAGTCCAGAGAGGCAGACACCCAGACAGAGATTCAGGTGAGGAGACGTTTACTGCATCAGAACGAATGTGAGCAACGTTTACTGGAAGGAGGCAAGGGTTAGAAAATAGTAAAAAAAAAAAAAAAAAAAAAAAGCTAATATGTGAAATGAGGAGGAATAGGTGTGTAACTCACAAAACAAAATCGAATAAAAGTAATGCATGTGAGAGACTTTTTAAAGATGTGCACTTCGTTCGTTCGTGGGAAGCTGTCATAGAGCCAAAGAGCAACAGAAGACTCCTCTAAAGAGTCTCCTGAGACAAAGAGACAGCCCATTGCCAACCATTTATTTCATCCTTTGTTCTAACTAGTTAAATACACACGCCATAATGTCAGGTCAAAAATATTTCTTTGGCAGCTACAACAGAAAGAAAAATACCTGTGAGAAAAATACCAAACAGTAAATGTCAGGTCAACCTCAGATACAGAGGATGATGGCTGGGTATTCAGGAAGAATACAAAGACAAATCCATCACAGAGGAGAAAAGGATTGTTCCACCACCAGCAGCTGCAATAAACCGGGATGAAATGGTGTCATACAAATCACTTTATGGTTCTTTTCAGGATTCAAAAGTAAGTCTCGCTGTTGTTCTTTTCGCCGTTGCTGTGTGGAAAATGTTAAAAGGCCTTCTGGGAAAACCACAAGTGAATGTATGAGCAAATAAAAGGAGCCAATAACAATGAAAAAGTCAGTTACAACACGTTTAATCACAAATCTACATTAAACCTAAGTAATATTTAGTATTGCAACAATATATCTAAACAGCTTCAGTCGACAATGGACTTCTGTTGGTCTCAAGGGACAGCGCTGCCTTTATAGAAGGAAACACACACCTCACGTTTTAAAACAGACTCCTGACGATTAGAAAAGACATGTGCAAAACATTTAAACTTGTCTATAGACATCCATTCCCTTTTTCTATTCGATTTCCAACATCGCACAACAGTTGTTTAATTTGTCATATCAGGTTCCCATGTCATCTTTACTTACGGTGGAGCAGCAAACACAGAGAATCTAATCCTAAGTGGGTTCGAATTGCTTTCACAGTTGAAAAAGTACAATGTTCATCGTCTTTAGAGAAAAGTCTTATCTCTGCTTACCTCCGTACACGGGACAAAGAAAGTAGCCGGGTAGAGGGTGCAGTGCACGGGTGAGCCCAGGGTGTCTGATGCTCCTCTCTGATGCAGTTCTTCCCTTTGAGGGCTTACACAAGGATCTAGGGCTCCAACTCCTTGGTCAAAGCTGATGCGAGCTGAATATCAAACACTCATGTTTCTTTTGTGTTTATTCAAATTGAACCTTGCTGGTGAATCACAGGCCCCGCTGACAAATAGAGAGCAATACTTGATATTTGTACGGTAATAGCTGCCCTGTTTCTTTTCTCTAAAATCGTGGCCAAAGTAGAGGCAAAGAGCTGACAGTGGTAATAAATGGCGCTTACTGTCATAAGTGTGAGTTCATCGAGGTTTCACTGTAAGAAGATGGGGGGGAAATTGGTATTTTTTTTCTCACTTAACCTGCTCATCGTGTATTGACATCAATTTACCTCACATTTAAAAAAAAAGCTGCACAGGACAGAGATACAAATGACCTCTATATTCCGTATCTGAAAGTGCTGCATGCCTCTATTAAAAGGAGTCATAGGACATCTTTCTTTCATCAGTGAAGATTAGAGGTCTGACATGTGCAGCACTAAAGCAGAAACAAACTGCAAACTGTTATTGGGTTGGGCTCAAGGTGGTGTACCAGAAGATAGACTTCAACGTATTCACTGAATTAATGTCCGGTTTGTGAATGGGCTGCGAGTGATGGGTTTTGAGAGCCGACTCAGCTCTCCGGAGCTGATTCACAACAATGCTGTTCCACAGTATCCAGCAGGACAGTTTGGCAAATGTGCTACCTGCCGCTCCTCGGTTATTGCTGCTTCAGTGGTTTCACGGGGCCAGATGCTTTCAGGGTAAACTGTAACATAAGAGCAGTGTAAACAGCAGCGCTCCCAAAATGCATTAATGTTTCTTTTTGACTGGGGGGAAATGAAAACGACACATGTTGTCTGACAGCAGAACAACAATCAATTCTTTACATCCCAGCAATTAGAGACAGAATAAAACCTTACAGAGCAGAACATTTGAAAACGCAATAACATATTTGACAGCATTACTATCAAAGATATTAACTGTGGCATCATTTAATAGTTGAGGGAATGTTCATCCATATTATTTACAGGTAGATGATCAAATCTTTTTTGCACAAGTTTAATAATACGTACTGTTCTAATTTATTTTCATATGTCCTAATGATAGCTGTCAAGATCTGTGAACAGCATAACCAGATATAAGCACATGCAAAGTGTATGAAACATTTGAATGAAGTCATATCAATACTTTGTGTAGTATTATCAAAAGGTTACAGTTGAATTACAGCTCAGAAATGTTCAGCTCTAATGCCTCATGGCAGATCTGATCTGCATTTACTAATATTTACTTATTTTCCCAGCAGAGTGGATTTGGTCCCACTTGCGCTACTATGCAGCATTGTTAAAGGGAATTATTTTACAGACTCGTAAGTGATTAGAGCCTCTGGTATCTCTGGTATCATTTGTTCACAGACAGTAGGTTATGCTCATTAATACTGAGTAAATTAATTTGAACTCAACTCTTAAATGAGTTTATGTCACATGCTTTTCTTAACATTACGTGTGTCCACAGGGAGTGCTGCAGGTTTTTCGGGGATGACGGGCTGACACCAAAGGTGTTTTTCACCAAGGTAGCTCCGTTTGGCCTGCTGTGGATCCTCACCAACTACCTGTACCTGCAGGCTCTCAGGAAGATCAACACAACAGACGTGTCAGCGCTGTTCTGTTGTAACAAGGCCTTCGTCTTCCTGCTCTCGTGGATTGTACTTAGAGACCGCTTCATGGGGGTTAGGGTAAGTGTGACTGCATGTGTGTGCGTGAGAGATTATTTTGATCTTTTGTTTACGATTTTACACTCCGTCAGACAA
The DNA here is from genome assembly GCA_037367275.1 of Coranthus polyacanthus. Classification (NCBI taxonomy): domain Eukaryota; kingdom Metazoa; phylum Chordata; class Actinopteri; order Kurtiformes; family Apogonidae; genus Coranthus; species Coranthus polyacanthus. The sequence goes on along the minus strand of JAPQRN010000008.1, from coordinate 8,514,120 downwards.
AATGTTGTTGCTGCATCTTTAGATACAGAGTCTTAGCGAGGCATTGGCTGCAGTGGAAAGATTGGTAGTAAAACAATGATTGTCAGATTATACCATCTATTGCACCTGCAGCATTCTTCAATAATAACCAACAAAATAGCAGCCATACAAATAAGACCATTTTGCATAATATAATTGGTACATTTTCATTTTAAAGATGCCTGTCAGTGTGTTCTGCACGTGTCAATGTCTGCTTGTACAGTAATGTCACATATTATGAATAAATCCATAGCTTATGGTTCTTGGAAACTACAGTATGAAGCAATATCTTTTAATTGAATATTTGATCATTCCCTTTATCTTGAATATCACAGTCTCGAGGCTAAATTTATTTAAGAGTAGAACTGAGTGTTGTACAGAACTTTGATATAGCCTTAAAAAAAATGTGAAAATATATACTTTGCATATACATTTTACACATCGATATAACACAGAGGTTTTGTTGGAACGTCCGTCTGCACGTCTGCAGATATTTACACCAGTGCAACATTGGCTCGCTGACAAGGAAAGCTTCAAGGTCTTTTGGGTCTTTGTGGATATAAAGTGCGTCCTGAAATCTAAATGCACGATCTGTTGTGCAGGAATTTCCTCTCAATGACAAGAAAAAAATCTGTATGTATAGTGCGTGGGGGGTTGCTTTGACTGAATTTGTGCTTAACTCGTATGTGTGATCTATGCAAACAGCAGAGTCCAGCAGAGAGCACGTTATCTGTTTGATAGTGCATTTCCCACCAATGATCACTGTGTCATACAAACACGCCTGCTGGTGTGTATCTGTGATTTTGTCTAGGGCATGTAGGGAGAAGCATAAGAATAAGGGTTTAGCTTTGTGAATGAAGGTATCCCCTGCTCTTTTTCCACTCCGTGCCAGAAACTCTTTCATATCTGCAACTCTCTGCAGAATGGATTTTCACCCCCTTTTTTCACAACCTCAAAAGCATCCCGTCTCCCCTTCATGCTGCCCCACACTCCCCACCCCATTATCTGTGATAAAAGGCACCAGTAAGAGACAAATACTGTAATAATGCTGCTTCTCTCTCTCTCTCTCTCTCTCTCTCTTACACCCTCTCTCCCTCTCTCTCTCTCTCTCTCTCTCTCTTGGTTGGTAGTGGGGATTGCAGTGTTCGAATGTCCGCAGCAATGCAGGGGATCCTAGATGAGGTTGTCATGAAAGTGAAGGAGGAGAGAAAGCGATATGGGCAGCCGAATCAATCTTGTTAAACAGCGATGTGGGCTGTCTCCGTGATATTGTGAACATAAAGAGACGACTATTTTATTGGCTCAGTTTGGTGGAAACAGCACAGTGGGAATCGTGCAGCAGCTTGCAAGTAGTTAAGGAACGCTTGTGACTTGGGTTTTGATTGTTTTTAAATTTAAAAAGCAATTAAACACACTTTAATTGCCGCTCAGCGTGCGAGCAGATTTGTCCTAAATGTTATCGATTCTGGACAGGATTTGAAGTCATGACCTTTTTTCCACAGTGAACCTCACATTGTGCTGAAACATCGTAAGAAACTAAAACACTAACACCCGCAGGGTCGCTGACCCTGTAAGCAAACAGCCCTTCACGAGAAATGAAAGGTGTAGCTGTGACTGACAGGCAGCCTGCAGTGCAGAAAGAGCCATTTTGCCAAAGGTGCCCAAGGGCTTTGGCCAAGCAAAAACACACGGCTCATTTATCTTCCTGACACCTCCTTAATGCAGAGCTAATCCACTCAGCTGGACTGCGCCTTGTCCCTATCACTATTCCTCAAGCCATACACCCGTGCATGCACATATTGACCATGTGAACTAAAACATAAAGCAAAGATAAATGCTGTAAATGTTGAGAGCTGTTGTTCGAGGGTTGGGTGAAACAGATGGTTCAGTGCCGTCTTGAAGCTGTGTGATTCCTGTGATAATCCCAGAGGCGGGTAGCAGGAGTGGATGAGAAAAGAGGGGGCTGGTGGATTGAGGGTGGTATTTGGTTTGTAAACACGATGACAGTGCAACGGAAATCAATGGCAGACAATCAGTCCAACACTGTGGAAGCTGCCTATCCTGCGTTGGAAGCGCTTGAACTGTGAATATGAGAGCAGATTCCTTCGTAGGGTTTATGCAAACATCAACAATCAGCTGTCAGTTTTTTGGGTTTTTTTTTTTGTTTTTGGGTTTTTTTTTGGTGCTGTGCGATTAATCCTTAAAATAAAGATGGCACCGGGAAAGGCAGTTTTTATCTGTTTGAATGGGTGAAAAAGATCTAACATAGACAACAATAATGCGTATTTACTCCGTCCTCTGTGCTGTGTGAAAGTGCTGCAGATTTTAAAGCAATGTATTTTAAGAATGATTATCACCCATTTAAATGAACAAAAGTCACTGTTGCTGAATACACTTACTCATATTTTTTATTCTAACTACGTAAACCTGTTAAATGTATTCCGCTACTCCTCATCACTGTTAATTACGCTATTAAAAATCTTGTCCTGTGAGGCTTGTGATTACTGCACTTGAATAACAAAGTGGAGGCCATGTGTTCTTGCTGTGTCCCTACACAGCAGTAACGGCTCAGGTTTCTTTATCAGCACACTGTGAGCAGCATGTTGTCCATCCGTCATTCACTGATGATCCCTTCTTTTCTTTCTCTACAGATAGTAGCTGCTATCTTGGCCATAGCAGGCATTGTAATGATGACCTATGCCGATGGATTTCACAGCCACTCCGTCATTGGCATTACTTTGGTTGTGGCCTCAGCTTCGATGTCAGCGCTCTACAAGGTATTTAGTTGTTTTTGATAAGCGTCGCTTAATATATAAAGGTAGAAAATCTTGAAAAAAAAACCTTTGCATTTATGGTTTTATATAAAAAAATAAATGCGAGACTACTTCCTCTCTGCTTATGAAAAGAGATGGAGAGATTGTTAGAGAATTGTGTGACATGCGTAGGTTTATTTGTCGGCCTCAGGCTGCCATGTCCTGATCAAAGGGGGTCACAGGACAGAGAGCTATATTTTGATGGGTTCTGGTCTCCTTTGCCCTGCTGTCTGTGCTGCCTAATGTGATAAACAGACAACAGCGGCCCGGTGCCAGGAGACGTGGCAGGTATTTGGCAGTTGCGTTCTCTGCAGTACCTCGCTGCTACTCGAGGGGGGGCGGAGATTAGAATTCATAAGATGTACTATTTGTGAATCTCCTCCTTCTTCATCTCCAGGTACTCTTCAAGATGGTCCTGGGCAGTGCCAAATTTGGAGAAGCTGCCCTTTTTCTGAGTATTGTTGGGAGCGCCAACTTTGTTTTCATCAGCTTTGTGCCGGTCATCCTGTATTTCACACACGTGGAGTACATCGGCTCGCCCCAGGACATCCCCTGGGCCTACATCTGCGGGGTGGCAGGCCTGCTTTTTGGTGAAGATGAAACATAAACCCCATATAACCCAGAAACCCAACTGTGAATATGTAATCCATGAATAGAATTTAGCAAGTTACGAGGTTGGGCACTTGTATTATGTAGTCTGCTGTTTATTCGTTAAATGTATTTATTTTTATTTGTAAGGGACCAAATTACAAATTAAGTCACACCATGTTTCTACAGTAGCTCAGAACAGACTTGTTCTTTTTTTCCGTTTTAGGGTGGGTGGCATCCAGCGTCACCGTCACCTAATATGTCTGTGTGTGGATCAGAGTTAATATCTCTTTAACCAAAAACCTCAGAACAGACTAAATAAACACAGACTTTTATGAAGGCCTTTCATGTTTTTAGCAGCCACAGAACGGTGAGGGGTTTTCAGTTGGTTGCAGTCTGCAACTTCACTGCTATATGCCACTAAAGATTACACGTAAAACTACTACCAGAACTACAGCTCGTCATGTTATCTGGTAGAGCGTTCGACTGAGTTATGACTTTTACAGAGAAAGCTGAGAAGGCAGTGCGATGAAAGGGTACGGTAAAGTCTCTTCTAGAATATATTCTTGTGGATTTTACAGAGTTTACAGAGATGAAAGGAACAATACAATAACAATGAGACAAATGGAAACAATTATGAAATGCATAAATGCCTTGGCTGCTCCCACTGAAAGACAATTTGCTGATTGTTTCTTCTTCCCACAGCTTTCAATGTCCTGGTAAACTTTGGCATCGCCATAACGTACCCAACATTAATCTCCCTTGGCATCGTCCTAAGTGTTCCTGTAAATGCCAGTAAGTCTCTTGGCTTTCCTCACACAGCTACCTGTTTGAATCCAGTAACCATTTAGTAATTATTGGCACTGAAATCACCCAAAAAGTTATCAATTTTGACAGAAATTCAATTTCAATTTGGGTTCGTCTTATATGTATAATTTATTGTTATAAAATAAAATAAGCCTTTTAGTAAATGTGATGTAAATTAAATTAAATTGCTTTGCTGGCTTATATGAATTCTATATTTTCTTATTTGTTAATTGCAGTATTTACAAATGCATTCAGTCTTGCGTTAACACACGTTCATGTATTTTCAGTGGTGGACCTCTACACGTGTGAAATTCATTTCAACACTGTTCGCCTCATTGCGGTGTTCATCATTTGCCTGGGATTCCTCATGCTGCTGCTACCAGAGGACTGGGACCAGTGCATTATCCAGCTCAGCACCAAGCTACGCAAACGGGACGAGCCAGCAGAGGCAGAGGCAGGTGCCACCACTGGGCTCAACTGGAGAGGCAGAGCCAGGACCTCCATGTCGACATTTGCACATTGACTTCAAAGACGATGATCATGCAAACACATTCACACTCACAGGAAGGGAGACACATTCACACCTATTAGCGCTGATGTGGGGACTTTTGATTGCCATTACCTGCCTGGTGCCCTGTCCTCTCCTCATGCAGCTCCCCGGGTGAAAAGAAAATATTTTGGACTGGCCTTTAGTCTGTCTCGGCCAAGAGGGGAGGTGCTAGAGGCACAAAATACCTTACAAAATAAGTCTTTTATTTGTTTTCTGTCCATTCCACTCAGAAATGACTCGAGTCTGTGCATGGACTCTTCTCAATTGTAATCCTTCTCACCCAAAAAATTATGGAGTCATCCCTTCATTTTGCTCTATGTCTTAATCATTCCATTGGCTCATTACGTCTTGCGCCTGGGAAGATTTGCCAACTTGCCTGATATTTTTAAGTTCTAAGAAAAAGACGTTTTTTGAAACAGGCCTAACACACTATGAACTTGCTGGATTTAACATGTACACATTCACACACCTTTAAGATCCAAAGAAGAATGCCTAACAATGCTGAATGCCTGAAAAACAAAAAGGAGGCCCACAGTGGCATCCTTCAGGTGTACAGACTTCATGACAAATACCTGCCTTTCGTGCACTGTACATAGCTGTATTTCACACCTCAGATGTCCTGGAGCTGTAGACCTGATAGGCTCATCTGGTGTGAGGGGACCTGTCTGGACATCTGAGGATCAATCAGAGCTGAAGAAGCTTTCACTATGCCTCTCTGTTTTCAACCAGAGAAGTGGGAGGTCGCGGCCTCTTAGACCACACTGATTGGTTCCCTGTGGTTACATGCTCTCATGGGGCTAAACCCCGACCCTGTCAGCGCTGACACCCATTGCTCAGGCCCACGCTTTTGTCACGAGAGATCTACAACCAGAATCCCTTTTGCATACGCTTTTATATCTTGGGATGGTTGAGATTTTTCACAGCCTCTCTAAGCATTGTGTGCTTTCAGTCCATTCACAAAGAACTTTCTTGCATTTTCTGTTGCTGAGCCACTAGAGGCATTTGTTTGTTGTCTTCCGAACAATAATACATTTGTTTTTACTCTATAATCCATTAGCAGTGCAAACTAATAGAAATCTTACATTTAAACCAGTGTTAATGTGATGGACTGAAAGCACAGTTAATAAAACAGCTAGGCTTCACGAAATCTTGAAATTACCCCTTTAACTACTTTGAAACATCAACCACCGCTATCACTGAGCCTCCCTTTGAATTCCAGTCACATTTAACCTTAGACTCATATGCACACAAATAAACTGCAGCAATTAGAATTTAATCAGATGAAAACTGTCTCACCGTGGCTCGAGGAGGGGTGTGATGACACATGAGAGCGCCTCGCATTTGTCAAGCTCTGCTGTGTCAAAAAGAAAAAAGAAAAAGTCTTGCTGTATCTGTTTTGGTTTATCACACGTCTGAGGCAAGTTAACAACCAGGATGAACCTGAGAGCGGCTGAGGCAGAAGCCTTGAAAAGCGACTGATGGAAACTCTGCCTTGTTGTGAATGTATGAACATCACTGAACCACACATGCTCTCGACTACACGTGCTATTTGATTTTTACAGTGCCACCACAGACTGCTGCAGAGAGACTCTTTAATACTATCCTTCTTCTACTCATCTGACAAAGTTGCATTTTTTTTGAACCAACTCATCATAGTGGACTTTTTATATTTTTGCATTTGGTTGCCAGCTAACCCGAGGGGACAGTGAGTGACATCTACAGGACGAGCATGCACATACTGTATGAGCAGAAACTGCTGACAGATCCACTTCACTGCCTTTTCTTTGTTTTGCAATAGAGTACGTTAGCACTGTTTCCCATTGTCATTCTTTATGACAATAAATGATAATATTGTATTCCTCTGGAATTATTGCTAGACATAAATGTAAACCTTTGTAAGGAATGATGATTTTTACACTGAGATGCAACATATGATTATCACATTTGAGGAAAAAGTGTTTAGAACGTGAATAAATGATGGGTTTATTAGATCTATTGTTGGCTGTCTTCAAGTGTAATCACATGTACTATATAAAAGATTTCTTTTCAATACATTTTATTGTCCAGGTTTGTTTTCTCCTCACCACCATTTTTCACAATTATTGGGCCTTTTAAAAGTCAGGGTTGCTACACATCTTCCACAAGTTCCATACTTTTCCAGACTCAAACATCAAACTCATATACTTAGATGTTTATTATATGAAGAAATGGTTTTAACGCGTTACATTCAGATTGTTGAATGAAGTAAGATTTTTAAATTAGCCAGGTTTATTCCCCTAGTCCGACTCCATAAAGTAAACTGAGTATAGTTTAAACTCAGTTACTCGCTAAATTTGCTCATGAAACCAACTCACACGAAATAAGCCTGGCTAATGTGGTAATGTTGCTTTATAGAACAGGCCATATGTCTGCTGTTATGTTGCCAAATAACTGCCAGAAGATTGTCGCTTGGCTGCAGCTTGGCTGCACTGCTGCCCTCTATATGAATTGACTTTCAGAAATTCTGAATTTTATATTAGAAAACAGAACAGGGACAGTAGTATGGAAACAAAATATTTTTCCATACTCTATTTTCTTTGCTCCATGCCGGACCCGGTAATTACAAAAATCCATCTCCATATTTGACCACACTGTGCAGGAACCCGGTGTCTCAGCTATCACTCTATTTGATGTCCATCGGCCCAACATTGTAAAAACAGTTTGAATGTCACGCACGGAAATATTCCAGTAACAGTATTTGCATAAATAATACTAAGAAACATCATGCTCTACTCGTACTGTAATCTGTCCATAGAAGAAAGTGGCCTGTCTCTCCTTGGTCAGCGCAGAAAAAGGAAGTCTGGTGCCCTCCTGTGGCCGAGGGGGGACCTGCAGACAGTCCACCCTTCTGTCACCACCAGCATCCTGCCACACAGAGCAGGAAGGGGACGTAGGTGCAGGGTGACACATTTTACACAGATGCTGCTCAGAATGATGTTTGAAATCACTGCTAACAGTAAACACCGAGGAGCAATACTTAGAGTCATCACAGGTTAAGCTCTCTGAGCTGGAAGGTGCAGCAGGACTGGTGGTGCTTAGGGTGCAAGGCTCGCTACTCCTGCCATCATCACCCTCCGCTCTGGCCTCCCCTCCTCCCCTGCCCACCACACTTCCCAGGCGTGCTCTTATTTTTTGCCTCAGTCCCTGAAGAGCACCCTGGAAACGCTTGCTTAGCAGAGCGTACAGTAAAGGATTGATGTCTGAGTTCAGCAACACCAGCCAGTAGGAGAAGGTAACTGCCGCGCCTGGGATGAGGCTGGACTGACCTGAGATTGCAAATTCTGTGGCCTGAATTAGGGCCATGCCAATGTATGGTGTCCAGCACAGGAAGAAGGCTGAGATAACTAGGAACAGACGCACCACTCCATGGTGATTATGGTGCTGCTGGGAGTTTTGCAGGGATGACTGGGAGACACTCTGAGCCAGGAAGGAGAACAAACGTCTAGATGTAGAGTTGTTCTGCTCTGTAGTAGAGTCAGGGAGAGCAGGGTTGATATCATTCCCTTGCTCTCTACTGACCTCAGATACAAACTGTCCACTTACATGATAGATTAGTTTTGAAGGAGTATGGAGACTCCCACACTGCTGGTGAGATGAATTACCCGGAGGGAAGGCAGTGCTTGCATTTCTGCTGCGCTGGACAGAGTCCTCCAGTGTATGAATCCTCCTGGCGTGGCTGCGGGCCACCTTGACAATGTTCACATAGCAGAAGAGGATGACCACTGCGGGTATGAGGTAGGAGAGAGCGGCCATGAACGCCGTGTAGCTGGGACTGCTAGCCCAGTTGACAGCACAGCTGTACATGGGACCAACATAGCTAAAAGAGCCCCAGCCCAGCAGAGGAGGGCAACTGGTGGTCAGAGCCTGCACCCAGATCCACAGGACCACCGCGCAGATCCTCCACAGGGTGCAGCGGGAGCTGTAGCGCAGGCAGTCCACGATGGAGTAGTAGCGGTCAAGAGCAATAGCAGCCAGTGTCAGAACAGAGGCTGTGCAGTACACAGAAGACGTGTAACCCACAAACAAGCAGAGATCCTATCAAAGAGAAGCATGTGTAAAATTACATTCAAATGCACAGGACAAAAAGGAAAAAAATGAGTCAGTCAAGGTACAGTCATGAC
>JAPQRN010000008.1:8485108-8505084 GCA_037367275.1 Coranthus polyacanthus | reverse complement strand
AGAAGCATGTGTAAAATTACATTCAAATGCACAGGACAAAAAGGAAAAAAATGAGTCAGTCAAGGTACAGTCATGACCCAATATTTATTTCATTATAAAGTATGAGATTTTAGAGTGACTGGACTGACGTGACCTACAGTGCAGTTCTCCCATCCGCTGTTCATGACTGACAAGGCAATGAAAGGCATCACTCCAGCTCCCACCAAGAGATCACTGATGGCCAGGTTCATGATCAGCACCGACGTCACGCTGTGGAAAGTCTTGGTTGCAGCCACGATAACAATGACAAGAATATTACCTACACAGAAAAAAACCCCAACACAGATCAAAATTCATATTGGTTCTTCTAAACAACACCGTGTGGCAACAAGTAGGAAACAACAAAGCAAGCAGAGGTAGAATTTAGTATTAAAATTACAGTGTTAATATTATAAACTACTAATAACTGGTAATAACTCCAAAAACAGTACGCACAGAATCGAAATGCATCGGTACTGTGTCCTCCTGTCCTTTGGACCACACAGCTCTTTACACTCTGTACCTTTGCAGCCTCCCTCTCATCCAATTTGAATGTAATGCCATCAAAACGACCAATGCATTGTAAACTGTTGAGATGTACAAGTTGAAGAATGCAAGCGAGTTGTCCTTTTCACAGCTACAGCCGGCTTAAAAATCTTCCACCGCTGCTTTTGTGGTAAAGAAGAATATCAAGTTTACAAGTCGCGAGATTGATACTGGACACAAAGTCGACCGAATCCCGAAGGGTAACGGGGGTGAACTTAAATAGCTGCACACTGGAGGACGAGGGCTCAGCTGAAGCCGGCAGAAGTGACCTAGCGAGAGTAATTTGACGCCGTGATGTTTTCTCTCTTTTTCGGCAAAATAATTTAAAAACCTTTCAGAGTCCTCTAAAGAGGTGACACAAACAGTAGCTGGGGGAATCAGCTACACTGTTGATGGTACTCAAAATAAATCTTGACTTGTGTTTTTGAAACAGATTGAAAAAGTAAGAGTCTTTCACGCTACACCCCTAGTCTTTGGGGGTTGCTCCTGTTTCACATTCAGCTCTTTCTTTATTGTCTTTCCCCTGGCTTCCATAGGGGCTATTTGGTCCAGAGCTCTCGAGCACATATATTAAACTGATTATCATTCGGCGTTTCTTAACCAATTTGCAGCGAGAAACAATGCACAGATTGAGTAAATACCGAGGGGAAAAATGAGAGATCACAACAATGAATCTGCATGCGAGAGGCGCATGCACAAGGATGGCGTTGGTGGAGGTCTTGTGGGGGTAGCATGCAAAAGATCTATCACCTTTTTATCTGCGTATATTAATATTCAGGTCTAATTATGCGTCTATGTTGTCTGCTTCTGTTTCCCAAACAGACTTGAATCACAGAGGCCTGGTGTTCATTTTAATTGGAAAAAAAAAGAAGAAAACTGCTTCAGGTTTAAGAGTAGCATACATATTTCAATGATCTGTCTGTTCTAACTGTGGTTTGGGTGCATTTCGTTCTTTCCATGTTTTTTTTTCTCCACGGTCAGAATGACAATAAGGTTTTCCTCCTCCTCCTAAATCTCATCGTTACCTATTCTCTTTTAACTCCCTGTTCATGCACAGCAATAAATATTTAACATTTTTACAATAACCTCGCCTAGTGAGCTGCTCATCGCCAGAGGTTGGAAGTAACTGAGCAGACCAGGCTACTTCTCTTACTTCATCCATACGTTTTAACACAAATATCCGCGCTTTTTTTTTTTTTTTACTTCTTGCGTTTTCAAAACAGGCTTGTTACTTTAGTTTCAATGAGAGAAATTGTCAATTAGTTTGATTTTGTATAAATAAACGATGATATAGAGATTATTAATGGGTCAATGAGACAAACGACGACCCCTCGGTGCGTCCATCGGTGCATATTACGCACGAAGAAAAAGTAATGTAAGGAAACAAAGAATGCAATAGTTTAGACATTATATTACTATAATGTAAGGCTGTTTGCACAGAAACAGTTGATAGAAATGTCCTTCACATGGCTACTTTTAAAATACTTTTTTTATAGCCTTTTCCACTTTTTCTTGAGTGAAGGAGAACTCAGTCCTCCTCCTTGAATAAAGTATGTGTACTTTTACCTCCTCCGCTGATGAAATATATCAATTTGCCGTACATTTTTAGAAACACAACTATGTTAGATTTGTCATTTTGTGCAGTTATTCGGGATCGCGGATCAATATGAACAGGCGCTACCTGTAACGGCGCCCACGCACATGAGCACCATGAGGATCTCCAGAATAAGGTAGGTCCGGGTCGACAGCGGGGCCTCCGCGCCCTCCGTCCAGCTCGCGTTGACCGCAGCCGCTGCCCGAAGAAGCGACCGGGAGCCGCCCGCGTCCCTCATGTCCCTTCACACTGCCATTCGCGCACCATCAACTGGAAAAGCGATACTGGACGCACAAGGGCGATCCGACGTAGGAGTCCGTGCCCCCCCGTCGGGTGGGGCGGTCTCCAGGTGAACCTTCTCCGCAGAGCTGAGGGAGGAGAACACCTACCGCACCTGATTTAACCCCGTCACTGCTGGCACTGCTTCTTGAACCACAGTAAATAAAGAGCAGGAACACGCAAACAGATCCAAATGTCAAACTTTATTTGTTCCCTTGTATCAAAATCTTATTTTACAATCTCAAATTAACTGCTTTAAAATACTGTAAAAACATTAACACGATGCCCTAAAACAAAAGCAGCATTTATTTATTATGACGATGCACTTCACTGTCCAGTCCTGGATCTCTGAGGCAAAAAACTAATTGGTTAAATAAAGAGGACACTTCTGAAATGGGAAAATTTACATTTATACTGATGCTCTGCCAACAGTGATTGCTTCCATTAATAGGTCTGTAACAGCGTGCCCAGTGGAATATTCAGATAATAATACCCAGTAGTGATCACTATTCATGACTTTCATTAAGGCACAAGAACAGCACTGATGAGTGCTGACCACAGTAAAACCTAAAAGGATGCGTGTGCAGTAATGTACAGAAGACAGACACTAGATTTTCTTTACAGAAACATAACAGTCATAGTAAAATGCTCCAAGCCTCGGAGGTGAAGAAACATTTCAACATGTCAACATCTGGAGGCCGGACGTCGCGTCCTTAAATCTGGAGTGCTGGTTTGACCCTCACTTGGATTTTGGGCTGACTTCGCTTACACTAGAGGTGAGATGTTGTCGTGTATATTCCCAAATCAACAGGGCAGCGCTGACATGCACGTTGAGCGAGCGGATGACTCCTTGTTGAGGGATCTCTACACACACATCCAACATTTGGAGTAAGTTGGCAGGAATGCCCTCCCGTTCATTACTATATGAGGGAAGAGAAAAATACAGCATTCTGTTGAGTGGGACAAGTACAATGAAATAGGATCAACTCCACTTTCATGTGACTTTACTATTGATTACCATTGATTGATTTTGCTTATTGAAGTTGGCAGCTGTGATATTTGGTGCTAATGATTAGCACTTGTTAGATATTGAAATAGTACTAAAATGTACTATATTTAACTTCTGTGACAAGGGATCGGTGTTTAAACCACTGCTTTACTTACTACTTATGGTGGAAAACCCTCTCATAGAGAAGTTCATCATAACAGCAGAATGACTTACCCTGCATTTTTAGTTATATTGAAATTTTGAAAATTCAGATCAGGGGCTTGCACAAAAAGTACACAAGGAAATCCTAACTGCTTAATATCTACTCTATAAACCTCCACTGACCTCTAACCATCTGCAAACTGCTGCTTCACTCTAAGCCACATATAGTACAATCTATATTTAGTGCAACTGCGTGTTTTTAATTCCAGCTTTCATTTGTTTCAATGACCCTGGCCATTTCTCGAGTCCTTACGATTATGAGAAAACTACTTTTCATACAGATGACTGATGAATCCATGTCTAATAAGGACAATTCAAACTGTAATCAAACTGAGTATATCATGATATTCAGCAAACATAAAGAGGCAATGACTTTGGCATTCTACAGAGGGTGCCACGCAGTAAGAGAGCGTGATTTGATGAGCTACATTTATCAGGAGTGCAACTGGGTAAGATAATAGCAGGCTGATGAGAGATTAGAGTCGTGCCATGCTGTGCTGGGGAGAGCACAGCTGTGAAAGCACTCAAGGTTCGGCTCACACACAGGGTGTTTAACACCTCTCATACCTCTGTGACTGAGCTGGGTAAAATTAAACAGGACACCTACATGTACATAATAAATATTAATCTGTCCCTCTTCGCATGTCCACGAACAGAACTTCAAGAAGTTCAACTTCGACACATTCAAGGCGAGATGAACTGCTGTTGCAAGCTGTGAGAGATTAGAATTACAGAAGCGACAAATGATATAAAACAACTATAACAGTTACAGCTTAAGGTTTTTTTCTGTTGTCTTCACCATTCTGCTTGTACTGGTTTGTGTAATTTATTTCCTGCGCTGTTCCCTCAGGGAGAGCCAATTACAGCCCAGCATGCCCCGACAGGTACACTACGGAGAGGAGAGGCTCAGTGCCCGCAGGGAAGCACACTAAACACGTGTGATAGCAGTAAATAGCCTCGTCAGCTCACAGCTTTAACTCAGTCAGAGTCACAAGGGCATGGGGAGGAAAGGGCCTCAATGCATTTTGTAACTGCAGTTGGAAAAACATGATGTGGAGCTGTGCTTTCACTGAAGGTAGATGTGAAACAGTGTGATCAAAGCCGTCATACCCCAGAAGTAGAAGGGTCTTTTCAGGGAAGTGGTAGTCCTGGAGGCTCTGACTGTTGGCTGTCTGCTCCACACCAACAATACAGTAACCTTCACTCTTCTTTAACTGCAGAAAGTCCGTGAGCTCCACTGGCTTCACCTAATGGGCAGACAGATTACATAAAACCAACCCCAACGATGATCACCATCAAGCACAGATAAGAAAATCAAGACCCAGTTAAAGCTCCTGGCTCAAAGAGGTGACAGTAAACCTAACATTTAGCGCATTTCGTCTTTTTGACATACGTGGCAGGAATATTATGGGTTTCTGCCTGTGTGCAGAAGTTACGAAGGAAAAAAGGAGCCTGGGTGGAGCCGAAGTGTCCACGTGCATGTGCCAACTGCTACACTTAAATGGCTTTGACTCATTCAAGCAGAAAAAACCCCAACCATGCTCCTCCTTAAGTCGTACTGTATAAAATGAAGTTGGAGACGCCTGATGGCATAACTTGTGTTGTTGTTGAATGGATGATGACATTCTGATGACATTCATTTTTTGTCCCTTTGTGTATTTTTATGGCTCCATTAGAAAGTGATGAAAGATAAGTAGTAAACAGTAAGTAGGTAAAAGCAGTAATAAACTAGATAGTGTGGAGGACACACACACATTTTTATTAAAAAGGTGACATTTTTCTAAATCACCAACACGGCACATTTTAGAGCCAAATGTATTGGCTTTAACGTCCACGTGATCTGGCTGCTGCTTGTTTTTGATGTTGGTATTGACTATGATCATTCTAGCCTCAAACTATTCAGATTACATCACACATTTCCCAGGTTAGTAGCCCGCTGTGACTGATATTTTAGAATAGAGGGTAGAGATAAAAAAGACTGTGAGACCATTTAATGCACTTCACCTCTAGCAGAGGAAGCCACAGCTCAGACGAGACGCTCAGGGACTGAAAGTGTTTGTCGCTGACATGGCGGAGGTTATCCAGAACCAAAGCACTGGCACCAAAGATCTCGCATGTTCGGCACAGACCTAGAGCAGCAACAACAACAAATAATCTGCACATGAACTGTGACGATCCTTGAAATGACCACATGGTTTAACAAAATAGAAGAAGGCAATCTTCCTTTCCATTTGCTTAAGGGGTCATGATGACCTTTTTAGTCACACTGTCAGTGGAAATAATGACTCAGAATAAAGTGGCTGCTGATCTATGATCATCAGCACAGACAGATAAAAAAGCACCACTTGCAGTGGCTGGATTTCAAGTAAAACATTTACAGATCAGCACAGCTAATGTTCTCTCTTACATCATCCAGTATCAATATTGTTTTTTAAAATGGGTCTTTTCCTCTATAAACACATTCTGATTGATTCAGCCCCTTATCATCTGACACAAAGGAACATAAAATTGGACTCCCCACGATGTAAGCGCTGCATTCCCTGTATAAACTATGATAAGAGGACTGAGGTGATATATTTTAAGGGCTGCTGTGTTTGACCTCGTTAGCACTATAAAAACCAACAAATGACAATGTTAGTCCTTTCCAATATTACACAAACGAGAAAGATTTTTTTATCAACTAAAAGTATGATAAAAATGAAGTAAAATTATTAGTTCTGCTGCTCTTGACCTCCTAAATTGGTGGGTTTGTCGATAAGCGAGGCTACCACCAGCAGGGCGCCATGCAGCTTCCCCAGTCGGGCCGCTCTCTGTTGCGGAACCAGCTGAAGCTCTGGCTCCTGCTCTTGGATCCCCAGCCTCCAGGGGGTTATCTTCTTCTGCACTTCAGCCCAGCGCTCCTCCTTATCCTGCTCATCTGGAAAATAGAAAAACACAATTACTCAGTGGGAGATATGATTGTGTTTTTCTGGTTGTACAGAGTTCGGCTTCTGAGAAGTGCTGCTGTACTTTTGTCTTGCTGGATCCAGTCTCCAGCCTTGAGATGGCTCAGATCAGAAGCAGGATTCCTCAAAGGACAAGTTGGACTTTGAGAGAAAGAAGCCAGCTTCTCAAACTTCCAGGGTGGAATCCACTCATCATCAGCTAATTCTGACAGACTGGGAAAGGTATAAAATATAGTCTAGGAAAGCAAAACAAAGAAGATATGTCTTAATATATTATTTTATTTACAAATTTGAATATTCAAACAGTCATCTGAACCTCACCTCAACACTGAAATCTCTGATAGGATGAAAGGCACCAAAGAAGAAGTGCTCCTGAATCCTCAACCAGTTCTTGTTTGCATTTCTAAAAGGTGAGACAGTATAAAGAAACTATTCACTCAAAGGAATACATAAGACAACAAGCTTTTTTTTCACCTGTTATAGCGGTTATGTTCTCACCCAGTGCTCTGCATAGCCTCAGCCTGGTTCAGACAGGCCTTAATCACAGTAGACAGCTCTCGCAAGCCATCAACTCCTTCCTCTGCCTCTGTCCTGACTTCTGCCAAGCTCCACACCCTCTTCAGAGCCAGCAAGGCATACAGTCGCACACTGAAGTTATGGTTGAAACACGACTGCAGGATGATGTCCAGCGCTTTACGTAACTGCACCGCCTTAAACGTGTAGAAAAAGAGACAGTGATGCAGAAAGGTAACACAGATAGATTGGTGTTTTAGTGGAAAAAATATCAGAGGATATACCTTGTCCTTAACATGAGGGAGGATGACACTGAAATGCACCAGGACTGACAGGAAGGTGCAGACACTAGTCTTGGTCTTTTCTTGATCCTTTACAGAAAGCAAAGAAATTTGACCCAAATATAGCATATATTCTGGTAGTCAGGTGTCCAGAATAAGAGCTCACCATGCCGAAGCAGTCCCAAAAACTGTCGATGTGTTGAGGATGGTGGGCAAGGATCCGAATCATCATCCACTCAATCAGGTACTTGACTGAGGCTTGGTTGCTGCAGAATCCAGCCTCAAACACGCGGCTCAGCAAAGTGGCAACAAACTCCTGCAGTCACACACGAACAATTACTTTCTGAATGACCTTTTCCTTTGTCACTGTAAGTGTGAGTGTCACTGTCTTACCTCTCTTAGTTTGGGCAGCAACAGCAGCAGCGTTTGCCATATCCTGTTTTTCACACGATGTTGCAAGGAGTTGCTATAGTAACGCACTTTTGACTTTGATATATCATTATCCTGAAAAGATGGGGGAGGGTAAAAAGTAGTGTTAATTGTTGTTAAATTATCTTTGACTGATAAGGCTCCTCCTTAATGAAAAATGAATATCAGCAGGCATAAATAAGGTACAAAGAAATTGTGTTTGCATATCAAAGTCTATTTTCTCTTTCGGAAAAGAGAAAATAACTCAGAAGGGAAGCAGGCTTAAACTAATGAAAAGCGCACCTTTTTTAACAAACCAATGACTAAATTTTCCATCAGTCTTTGATGTTGCAGATCAGAAGAATCCAACCGACTGAGGAAAGACAGTACACATGTGCGGGGCAACTGATCGTCCCTGTTATCACTGGGGGAAAAAAAAAAAGACTTCAGATCATATGTGAAAATATCTACATAGCAAGAGAGACCTCTAGTGGCAGAATTTTGATTTACAATCATAAATTAGAAAGGTACCGAGTCTAAAGCTCACCTTGTAACTACAACATTAGCAGCACTCTCTTCACCAAGCTGCTCCACATAGGTTTGAACATCCTGGACGAGCCTGTAAAAGATACAACCGTTAAGACCGGCCCCAAGGAGGAATTTGAACTAACAAGTGACAGAGTTAGAGTTACCGCTGATCTCTCCTAAACACCGGTCCATACACACACGCCTCAGTGAGTATGTTGAAGTGGCTGAAAACGCTGGAAAAGATGGAGTCAGCCTGGTCCCCGCTGCCTTGGCCTGTGGGCAGCCACATCTGACAGCAGTGATGAATGAGCATACTGAACACGCCACTCTTCGACTCAGACAGCTCCATCAGCTCAGTGGCAATCTAAAAACAATCACACACTCCAGCATCTGTATACGTATTTTTTTTTTTATATTCAAAGTACACATAGTTGGCCATGGTGCGTCTTTTTAATCACCTGTTTCATGGCGGCTGTGAGCATCGGAGCCCGAGTCTCTGTCAACTCTAACAGTTTATAGTTGAAGGCCATGGAGATGAAGCCTTTCAGTGCTGGCCAGAAGTCATGGGCGTTAGTGCTCAGTCCCTGCACCAGCTCCCAACTCAGTGTCACAACATCTACACAAAGTGGCTCCTCATCATGGACTAACTGCAATCAAAATGAGATTACATGTCAACAAACAATAAAAAATACATACTTATTTTTGAGTGGATGGGAAGTTTAAGATATGTGTTTAGAGTATACCTTGAAAGACTTCTTATAAAAATTCACAAAGACTCACTTGTGGCAGCACAGTCTCCATAAAAGTGAGCACAGGCAGCACCAGGTCACTGGGCAGCAGAGCCAGGGCCTCCACACCACAGCTCAAAGTGGCCTTGAGAGTTTCAGTGGCTCTGGAAATCTCTACAGCCTCAGGAATCCCAACAGCCTTAATCAGGACACTCAGGCACATCCACTGATCCCGCATAAAACGGGCAACTGTGCGTCCCCATTCCTGCAGTAGAGGACCATGCACTTCTGTATCACTATAGAAAGAAGAAAAACTTTAATCATGCCTGCCTGGTCCTTGCTTGCATACGGTACATTTTTATTCTTAAAATAACTTGCAAAAGTCTGTGATAGTAAGGTCTCTTATGACTTATCTGACCTTAAACTGTCTAACTGTGGTTTCAGCAGGGTCTCATTGAAGCGTCCCACAGACATCTGGCTTTGGGAAGATGAAACTGGACCGTAGAAATACTCATTCAGAGCTTTGAGCACTGACACAGTTTCTGATTGCATGTCAATCACTTTCTGCTCCACAAGATTGGAAATCATGGCAAGGGATGCCATAGCAACCACTCTAGCCACCTGGTTTGCAACAGAGGGGATCTGGCAATAGAAAGGCAATCAATTATGAATAATCAAGCAACTAAACTGATTTGAGAAATACTTGTCAGATGACTGGGGAGTGATTCTTTAGCTGTGTACCTGCTGGCTTGGTTCTTGCAGGATCTTGAGATTGTACCTGATGAGTTTATGGAAATAGGTCTGCTGAATGTTATTGTGATGCTGCACTGTTGACCTCTGCATGAATACCAGTTGCTTCAGGACACACAGATACATTTCTGCACGTTCTATATCAAACAGCTGGAAAAAGAACAGCATATGCATATGTCACTGTTTGCCAGCAGTCATTTACACTAAATGGTGTGCTCATGACTGTCTTGACTTGTGGTTTACCTCAAGCAGCTCCCCACACAACCGCCTCAAGATAAACTCCTGGATTGGATGTGTAATGTTAAAAATGACCTTTTCCATGGCATTCATCGCATTATCGTCTGTGAAAAGCAAGTGAACAGAGTTACACACTGCTAAGCCATAACAGGAAATACAATAGCCACTATACTACAACATAAGAAGAAATGTTGACCAGATGTTTGACCAAACCAAGGACCTGTGATGTTTTTTATTATATTCTACAAACAACTGTGTCATCGATCCTGTAAGAAAAGACAAGATAAAGTCCAAGAGAACACCATAGACAATGAACACAGATCACATTTAAAAATACAAAAAAGTGTCACCAAAGAGATATAATTTCCCCAAATTGTTGGCATTTGGAGAACCTTTCACTGACCAGAAAGGGTACAACTTAGAGCGACAGACCTATTAAATTAAGTGACATGAGTGTGAATTTAAAAGGGCAATGTTGATATTTTTAATGCTGCATGACGCAAATATTATTTGGATGGAAGGGTGAAGGAAATTATTCATTTTATCAATACACCTGTCCATCTACTGTGTCTCCTCCATATGCATGAAGGTGGATTTGACAGGTTTAACACTGAATGAGTGTTATCTATACAGACCTTGGTCTTCTCCAACATGCTGACTGCCTGATATTCGCCCCAGCTGCAGCAGTTGGAGCATAAGCTGAAGGCTCTTGTCACTCTTCCTCAGAGGCAGGTAGATATTGGTGCTGACTCTGCTCAGGGTGTCCACCAGCGGAGCCAGTAATGACTCCAGAGTGTTACTGGTATCTGCCGCAGCTCGGATCTTTTCCATGTCCACACACAGCAAAACGGCTCTGGCCAACTTATGAGCGTCGCTAGAGTCAGGCAACCTCTCCGTCTGACCTGGAGAGCGGGGAAGTTTTACTTGGAAGTGCCTATAAAAAGCATAGTAAGGTGCAAGAGTGTGTGCAGTGGGAATTACTCACTTCGTGTATGTCGACATCCTTTCAGACTCACCTGTGCTAGCTGGGACTCGAAGATAGGTGTATATCTCGTCTTGAACATATGCTCTTACAGTTTCCCTGCCGCTATTTCCCCTGGGCTTGAAGCTGTGTTCGTTGTCTGACAGCCACACACACAGCTGCCAAGACGTAAATAATAAGCAGTAATTAAACAACATACTCTTTTAAAATAGGACAGGTGAACTACAAATACAACATACCTGATTCCAAAGCTGTGTCCCTCTACACAGCGACTCGTCAGTACGGAAATGCATCAGGAAACTAAAAACGTCATCAAGGGTCACTGCACTCTGAAAAGACAAACTCATTATCAGAACAGTACACTGGTGATTCTATTATTTCATTTATTATTCTATTTTTTAAAAAATCAAAATGACAAACCATTAACCATGAATGCTAGAACTGTTAGTATAGAAACATGTCAATTTATTACCATGTAACTAAAAGTACTGCCAATCCTAGCATTATTTCAACATTTTTATCCCAGATATTTATCATATTTTTCATATTTACAGTGTTTTAAGTGGTGAAAAATCATACTGATACAATTCATCAAATATAGAATGGAATAAGATTGAATAAAGGATATATAATATATATTATTGTTAACACATTGATTAGCATGTTATTATGTAAGGTGTTTCAGTTACTCTGTCCTTCCATTTTATATACTGATGTTAATCGTGTACAGCATTTATAGTGTCTTACCACATCTGTGAGACAGAGAACACAGTTCAGTAGGAAGCACTGGGCAGCGCCTCTCAGCAGAACCTGATGTGTGATCATTGTGCAGCACAGCACCTCCCTGTCACACACAACAAACAAAATGAGCATCCGTGTTCCCTGCACTACCTGCTTCAGTCTGTGCGAATGTAAAGATGATGCGGTACCGAAGTGCAGTGAGCCCGTCGATCCCTAGCAGAGGACTCGGGGAGAGTTTGGACAGGGCCTGGGAGAGGAAGAGGAGGGGTACAGCACACCAGTGCTTAGAGCCAAGCTGCTGGATCAGCTGAAGCAACACACAAGCTGCAAAGCAAACACAGCAGTCACAAAACAGAAATACATTTTAGTCGTGACGAGCGATGTGGAGCTTTGTTAGCATTCTCGGTAGCTTCTGTGTTTCTCTACCTCTTTGCTCTGATGGTAGACTAGTGAAGAAGGTGGTCATGAAAACTTGGA
Source organism: Coranthus polyacanthus (assembly GCA_037367275.1). NCBI lineage: Eukaryota > Metazoa > Chordata > Actinopteri > Kurtiformes > Apogonidae > Coranthus > Coranthus polyacanthus. The sequence continues at coordinate 8,492,847 of JAPQRN010000008.1, read as the reverse complement.
GTTTAGCTGCCAGCTCGGGACAATCTCCTACACTCTGTCCAACTGCCCTGTATGAAAACAAACGGTGTGTTGATCATGCCTAGGGAAAAACACTTTCTTACAGTATATTGTAATGTGGCTGAGAGAGCTCGCACCTTTGGAAAAGCGACGTTTCAGACAGAACATCCATAAAGGGTCCAACGATAAACTGAGGGGTAAAAGTGTGTACAGTATGGTACTTTAATGTACATTCATTCACTACAGTGATATTTAATGAATATATCCAAATCAACTGAGAACGTGCACCTGAGAAAAAGCTGATGCAAACGCAGGCTGCTGGAGGACCTGCAGCTCCAGCAGGTGACACACTCCTTCTCGCATCAAGGTTTTATTTTCACTGTGGAACATCCGCTGGTACACACACAACAGCCAGGATGGGTGGAGGAGGTCGTGACCTGAAGACATCACAGAGAACGACACCAGATTTAGCATAATATGTAGCATCTGTGAGTGCTGTTCACAGCTCAGAGTTGGCCACTCTTCTGCAGGTAGCTACACCACACACTTCTTTGAAGACGCTTATTTATTTGAATATAAGATTTGAAAGTGAATGAAAAAAATAGAATGTTTTTACTGAAGCCTTGTCATAATTCATACTATTTAAACATCTAATTTAAGCTATTCTAACTACACTAGTTTGTGCACAATGAACTTTGTATTGATAAAGACGATGAAGTGAGATCATCAAGAAGAGCCACTGTGATGAACTAATCTTGCACTAGTCATAAAGATGTAAAAACTAGTCACTACATCCCATCTACACCCAAAGAGAGTCAGAAATGTCAGAATACCAAAAAAGATTTTCTAAAAGAGGTACATAATAACACCCAATATGTATTTCTTTCCAAACATCTATAATAAATACGCAAAAGTAATTTGCCAAATGTTTACCTTGGCTGTCATTTGCTGTTGTTTGGATTAAGGTATCTATTCTGTTTAGAACTGGCCGAACAACATGGACCTGCAGAGGGGAAAACGCAACAAGTGGTACAGTGAATACATGTCATAATGCCAACCACTATTCGTGAAAATGCAGTCTTCTGGGATTTTCTACCTGGTTTTCCTCCAGAGTCTCCATCACCAGAGCATAATCCTCCCAGAACTCTCGAAGCAACTTGCTCCTGTCAGAGGCCCATTTGAACAAGGTCTCATCTGCAACATGATCCAGAACGATCAGAAAGCAGACCACAGAATCCCACTGAATTAAGCAGCGTCTGCAAATCTGAACATTTTACCTTCTTGGCAGGGAAGACTGTCCACCCCTTCCTCCTCTGACAGCGCCACGCACCTTTTGAGCAGGTACAGCGCCCTCTTACGTGACACGCTGTCCCTGTGCGTCAACCCATCCTGAACCATCCTCCAAAAGTGGCTGTTCAGACGCGGGTCGGGCTCGCTGTGAGGTTTCATCAGGTGGTCTGACAGGGCGGTCAAACACAGGAGTGCGCGCTCTGTCACAACAGGTGTGCGGGTACTGGAGTGCCAGCCGCTCAGATCATCCAGGATCAATGTGAGGATGGTGCCCAACCTCGCAGCGCCGCAGCAGTTCAGGAGGTTCAAGAGAAGCCGGACTGTGATTTTAGAGACCAGTGCATCGGGGAGTGTTTTGATGCAGGACAAGGCAGATGACAAGATGGTGATGGTGAGCTGTTCATCTGCAGACAGAGAAGGTAACAGAGCAGCCACGACTTCATTCGCAACCTCCACGCTGAGTCGTCCTGCGCCGGGCAGCTCTTCTTCTGACAGCTGGAAAGAAGGCAGGACGGACAGGGCCACTCTCCCCGGTACAGCCTCGTCACACAGCGGGACACAGACACTCACAAGTTTGCAGACAGCGGCGGTGCTCTCCCCGCAACGCGCATTCCCCTCACCAGCTACTGTTGATATTCTGGAGAGGAAAGGCAGACACTGTGTCCAAACGACTGATTCTACTTTATCTTTAATGCACCGTCTTTTCGCGTCCGTAAACGCGTCCGAATCGGATAAAAGCGGTCCGAGACCCTCAATGAATGCTGTCAGCGCCTCCACCCGCTCCGTCTCCGGCCACGACTCACTCGGCCACGATAGGGTTTTAAACAAAAGGTCGTAGTCAGGAGAGCTGGACAACACCGCGTTAATTAAAACGGAATTCATTGTCGATAAATGCCACGACGCGACACACGTTCAGCAACTAAAATTTCCCACAACCGGCTCCACTGCTGCCATCGGCAGACGCCGCACGTTTTTCCAAGTGGAATGTAAACTTCCGTAAACGTAATCTCAAACTATCGCGAGAAGTAGGGGACTGCGCCAAAGACTGCGCCTCACTCCGGACTTCACTTGGTTTGAAAAAGGCTCGTATCCTTGTTCCCGTCGCGTGTGGATATTACAGAGGCTCATTCAAGGCTTTACCCTTACGTTTTTTACGTTGAGGTCCAGCATTTTGCAGGCTTTCGTTTTGGAAGCCAACAAATATAGAAAAACGTGGCTCCACCCGGAGTTCATTTAGTGTCATTTTTTTTTTATTTTCTCTATTATAAAAAAAAACAGTGCTTTAGATAAAAAAGAAATGCAATGTTCAGTATTCTGCATTAACACTGTCAACTGTTCATACATAATTGGCATAAGTAGTGTTTAATGGCTGACATTTTTTCCTCAGTGAGCTCACATGGCTGAAGATATCAGTTCTATTGCATACCATACCAAAACAGTGAAAATAATGTCTGAGAAAAACAACAGAAAGGCTCTTTGTTTGGGGGTTACATAATACATATATACTGCAGATTTATAATACACTTGCTCGTTACAGAAATAGTGCTTAACAAGTAATACTTTTTCCTGTCGTGATAATGAAAGGGGAGGGGAGTATAGACTAGGGAAGCTTTGGATGAATGCATTACCAGCTGGAAAGAGGTTCAATTTTCCACATCAGCTGCTACATTGCTGTGGCAGAGTAATAGGAAAACACATAACAGAGAAAACTGTACACATGTAGAGTATATAGTTGTAAAATATGACTTTAAAAAAAGATGACAAAAAAAAAATAGGTGCACACACATTAGCACCAGACAGTTCATTTTTAGAGTTCACACAAACAAACGGGTTAAACGGAGAGAAAAGTGTGTCCCAATGCAGTGTGAGACATGACCAACCTGCAACGGCAAATTTTCTGCCTTCAGCGTATACCCTCAACACAACATTGAGAGAGTTTCTTACTATCAAAACAAAATAAAATTGATTAGAAATGTCTCAGAGAAGTTAAAATGTAATAAAAATAGTGCAAGTAGTATGTACACAATATACAGTTACATCAATAAATAGGTTCTGTTTACTGATTGAAATATTGCTGGAATAGGCTGCTGTTATCCTAAACCCAGCTTTCTATATAAAAAGGATAAAATGTTATGGGCATTGTGAATAATGTCTCTCTGCAAATTGATGCACACAGATCCCCCCCCTCATCAATGTTGCCGTATATATAAGAACTAACAATTTGTTGGCAACCTTCAATTCGAGCTAAATGAAGGAAGGGAATGAGTGCATTTGTGGAACTCGGGACTTGATACATTCAAAGTATGAATTCCAACAGCTGTTCATCCCCTAACAAGTCCAGGGAGAGGCAGTTGGTAGACCTGCGACCGTAGAAGGAAGGTTTGTCTTGGCAGTGCAAAAGTGGGTAGTAACTGTGATCTACGGGGGGCTTTGTGTTTGTTGAGGCATCTGGGAGCCCAAAGGTGTAACTGTGGGATGAGTCTGATGGCAAGGCTGTGCCCAGGGGTGCCAGAGGTGGGAGCAGACGCACATCATCGAGACTTTGGCTGTGCCGATCCACGCTAACTTGTGCCCTGGATTTAGGCATCTAGAAAGAGGAAGATTCATGGCATTTGTTGTTATAGCACCACCATTAGTTCAGGTGGGTTGACTTGAATTTTGTTGCATGACTAACTACTAATGAGCCCAAGGAGGTAAAGTGAGGGACTAAATGACAAACCTGTTTTAACATATCCTTGTTACGCAACTGCCCTCGCTCTTCGTCACCATCTGGATGGTACACTTTGTTCTCTATAAACAAGCAAACATCTTATTAAGGAGCAATCAAACAGATGACGAATAAACAAATATTGTTATATAAGAAAAGATACATATACAATACACAAAATATGAAGAAGGTAACAATCCAATTAATCACACCTGATGAGTGAGTCTGTGAAGACAGATCTACACAATCTACTGACACGCCTTCAAGAAGATCAGCCAACTGGAACATCTCATCAGGATCATCCACTAGGACTTCGTCTGGACTTCTGACATCGGTTTTGATATCTAGCAAAACATTTTTAAAAATCTCATAATCATCCCAAATAAATAAATATAAGTAATTTTAGGCCTCTTAAAAGACATGTATATTGCACTCAACACGTAGACATAAATAGTCAATGACTTTTTAAATTATACATTTTATTTATATAGTGCCAATGTTAGAAAATAGACGATTAAGTTTAAATTAAGTAATAATAGACAGAATAATAACATACCAATTAATAAAGCACACAAAGCAAAAGGACAGACACTAAGCACGCGCTAAGTATACCAGACAAATGAGGATCTTTACTGAGCAATGTGTTTTGAATTGTAAATAGCTTTCAAAAGCACTGTGTGTGGTTATCACTGTATGGAAATCTGGTCTAACTGCTGAAAATGTAAATTATATTCTCCACAAACCTAATGGTAAATGCAAGATGAGCTTCAATTTACGAACAGCATCTCTGTGAATCACTCAGTTTGCAGAAAATATGCAGTAGTAGTGGGTAAAATAACCGACAATTGTAAATATAAAAGTTCTCTCACCTTCCTCTTGCCACTCCTCATCCTCTATTCGAGCCTTACTGCCTGCTTCAATCCCAGAGGTGCAGGAGCTAACATGGCTGGCTGCGGAGCTGAAACAATTCTCTGCTTGCATTTGACCTTCCTCATCCATGGAGGCCACCTCTGTGGAGATGCTGTGCTGGCGGGTGTCTGCTTCGATTCCAGAGCTGCTGGTGGAGTGTCGGGACAGACCGGGGCTGCTCTCACTGCCTGGGGGGTCCAAGTCTAGATCATCACTGATGTAGGACTCCCTGTATCGCTTTTTTTCTAAAATTAAGAAGAGCATAAAGTATATAAAGAAACTCAAATCAGATATTGTTACGATCATCTTAGGATGCTAGCTGTCCTGTAGCAACACTTTAAATGATTACATCACCTTTAGGGGTTAAAAAATGTTTGGCCTTCTGTTAGACTAATACTTATACTACACTTAATATTAATGTACAGCATTTTCTGTGGTGGAGAAAAATCCATTTTTGTATGAATTGTATTGTTATGCTTGCCCTGCTGAATACACTGGACCTCCAGCCAGGTGCAATTATCAGTGATGGTACTTTTGTCCTAGTATTCACTCCTCCTTCCCTACCTTCGCTCTCCTCCAGCTGCCGTAGGTGTTTGAGTGCAGGTTGGAGGCTGAGGTAGAGGCGATGGCTGCTGCTCAGGTGCAAAAGGAGGTGGCGCGAGCGGAACGATGATCCAGTGTAATAAACGAGCTTTCTTGCCGATGGCAAGCCATCTGGCTGGATCTCAAATTTCTTACCCTGAATGGGGAAAAGATAGTATACATGCTTAATGCCCATTAAATAATTACCATGATTCTACTTATTAGTAATAGAGAAGGGAAACAAGCTGTGTGCATACCAGGAAGGTGAGACGTCCCACATTTGACCAGGGGAAGTCATAAAGCAGCTGTCGCATGTTGTTAACCTCCTACAATAAAACAAAAAAAAAAATGAACATAGCAACATAAGTAAAAGAGATAAGTAGAATGGTTGTGGCAGTGTAAAGTAAGGAACATATATGTATGAGTATGTGCTATGTACTATATATTTCAAATACTGAACAGTAATCAATTGTCTTTTCTGTGCACAGGTGCCATCTGGTCTTGGCAAAAAGGCCATGGATTTCTTGAGGTATCTCACGGTCTGCTGGCTCTTTAATCAGCCAGGCCTGGAGCCCTAATCCCACAGATGGCCCCTGACGGACAGATCAAACAACTGACAGGCATGGCAGACGGCCCCTATCTGCTGATGCACTGCTGTTGGTGGCAATCCCACACATTCCTCACATGTCTATTCAGAGGTTTTATAGGACTACACAGGCTGAATCTTTGAGCAAAAGCAGGCACACTCATTCGTACGTATGTGTTGATGTGCGTACTGTGCATTAATAACACACACTCACACATGCTTGTACCTGATAAACCTGCATTCCTCGCAGGGTCAGACCGAGCAACGCTGTTCCTCTCTCTTCCTTTTTGTCCTGGACAAAATGAATGATGAGATGTCAGAGAGGCATCTGAAAGGTTCAGATAAGGTAGCTATTCCACAGTTTAACCCCTCTGCTAGTTCTCTGGGGAAACACTGTGCTGCTGCTGCTGCTAACAACAAATTAAAAGTGATAGCACATTATGCAATGGATGGGCCTGTCTTCAAAATATCACTTAGCAGATGAGCGATTTTGAACTGTGGAGGACAATAAACTAGAATAGATAGAAGGGTTACGTAACTGCCTCATAGTAATTTGTCCAGCACAGCTCAAATGAAGCCAAACTAATTATATCTGCCTTGGGAATAACACGCCTAGAATGGCGCAACATGCTCAAAAATGAAATGAACCCTCTTCTTATTTTAATGCTATCAGTCAATTAAATAACTTTTAATTAATATAATGGCACAGTCACACTGTATTTTATGCTTGACCTTTTGCAGTCTGTAAAATGTGACAGGTACATCTTCCAGTCGACACGACTCCCTGATGAAGAGCAGGATGGCATCACGGGCTGACATGCCCCACAGCTCCTGATGAACCTTAGGTCCATGGCAAAGGAGATAATCTGTGCCTCGCTTGGCTACAATCTGTAGAGGAAAGGAATAGATGGAGCGTACAGTACAATCTCAAAATAGTGTTGATATATCTATTGACATTTTAAGTCAAACACTAAAGGGCCACAAGATGACACTCACCCAAGGTGGAAAGTAGTTCTTCGGTTCAAAGTAAGGAGTGGCCTCCATATCTTTGCTGGGTAGCGGGTGGTCACCGAGGTCAGCCTGCAAGGCGTAACCTGCCAGCTGGAAGTATACCTCCTCCTGCTGACGACATTCGGAGCGCAGCACTCGCTCACGCAAGTCTGAGTAGTACAGATGCCGTGCCTTACGTTCACTGGTACCAGATGCAAAAATGGGAAGGAGGGGCACAAAAAGACGTCAGTGAGGGGGATGAAGATGGATGGGAAAAAACACGTAACAAAAAGCCAGTTTATGATCAGGCAAAGATTACATATGCAACATAAATATAGAGACACATACCAAATGAGTCTGCCGTTCTCTACATAATACTGCACTTTGAGGCAGAGTACCAGAGGCAAAGATCTCTTCTGTAATCCCTGTATGGAAAACAGAAGCATGGAGCAAACTGTGTCTGTGCTGGCATCTTTTTTAATGTAGGTCACTATAGGTCACTGAACTTTGCCTACTAATTGACCATCATACAGTATACAAGAGTGTCAACTATCAACATTTATTGTCACATGCTGCCTTACCTTTCCTGAATCTTGCTTCCATTCCTTAGGAAAATACTTGGTCAGTTTCTCCTCCATGTCTATATATATGTGCTCGTTGTCTGGGAAGAAAAAGAGC
>JAPQRN010000008.1:8462904-8485008 GCA_037367275.1 Coranthus polyacanthus | reverse complement strand
AAAAGAGCAGACAGTTAGCAAAGCAAACAACAATAATGTAACCAAGCGTAAAATGTGACCAACAATGGGCTTAATTAGGGTAAAAGAAAAAAAAGCGGCCTTGTTCCTGTTTGTTAACAACGCAACAAGGAAGCTAATGACAACAAATCTAATGTTAGTGTATTTTTAAATCCCAGTGGTAGTATGGCAGTACAAACATTAGTTTTGTTGGCTTTAACATCAAGTAAAGGCAAACATCTTTCCTTTTTTTTGTCTTGTTTGACTGAAATACGGTTTAAACTGTAGATGGGGGTGATGATGTTGTAATCCTGTGAGTCATGACATGGGCATTCTCTATTTGATCCATCTTATCTTTTTTTGTTCAACCAAATCTTGCTCACCAAGCTGTTTCACAACTCGTACCTTCAACCATCCATCTTTTCTTTCAACTTGTTTCATTCCTACTCTGACTCATTCCAAATCCTTCACCCCTCATCCCTTACTGAGGCCTTTGGTGTATGTCATGACGAATCCCCCTACCTCTTTTCCCTCCACTCCCACCCTCCTCTTCCCATCATCAATCCGTCCCTCCCCTCAGTGAAGAGGAGGAATGCAAGGGTGCATTCCAGGCTTAATGAAGTTAATATTGCAGGAATCCAGGCCTAAGTGATCGCTGAACCAACACCGCAAAAACAAAAGGCTGCTTGTTTTAGAGGTGAGCCACACAAGATTAGCAAGGCATTTCAACATATTTGTACAAAGAAAATAGGAGGAAATGGGAAATTCAGAATGTTGCTCAATGGCATTTAATTATAGAGACTGGGATGGCAGTGACATTTTTTGGTTTTAGGCAAGAATTTTTTTTTTTTTTTTTACAAAATTAAATAAAACATGTAGCACTCCAAAATACCCCCCTGTATATAGTAATCATTGTTCAAACATGAACATGCTTGTTTGGGAATTAACTGATTGGCTGCTGAAATGTGATGTGAATGGCCTGACCAACCAGGTTTCCTCAGTATGGTCACATTCTTCGGTTTGGTATTACTCCCATGCGTTCTAATGTAAACAGTCCGGCTCAGAGACTGAGGGGTCAATGAGGAGTGATCTTACCTTTCACCATTGTGAGGCCAAAGAAGTGCAGCTCTTTGATTCCAAGAAGCTCTGCCACACGATTAAACACATCCTGCCCTGTGGACTTGGGCTGGAGAAGGTAAAAATACATGTGTTTAAAAAATATGTATCGACAAAATGCAGGAACTACAAGGTGAAACCAAAACACTGTACCAATAAAGTGTACTTCTACTTCTTGGGGATAGTGAAGAGAACAACACTCACCCCAACACTGATGTCCAACTGTTCTTTATTGGGGAGGAGAACACAAATCGTTCTCTCTGACATGATTGCGTATGTCTGTGGTAAGTACGTTCTCTCTCTTAAACAGCTTCAGATTCCTCTTCCTCACTTTTTATCTGCTTCAGGGTAGTTCATCCATACTGTATCTAAAAAAAGATGACATCAGAGTGAGGTCAGGAAAGTAATATGAGCAAACAATATTTCAATGCGATTGATAAAGACTACATAAAGAGTACATTTCACAATAGAGCTGATAAATGAAATGGAAGAAATTCAAGAAATCACACCACCATAACCAGGCTTCCTAGAGTCTGTTGTGTAATGTGTAACCTCTGATACTGATGCTGCTTTAGCATACTGTCATTTTGACTAAGAAACAATCCCAGCCTCAGACATTAAGTACATGGATTTCTCCCCTGATCCCACCAACAAGATTAGCTCAACATGGCTTCGCTCTTCTGTAGGGTTTAAAGCTAATGTATTCTCATCACATCTATCATCCAAACATCAAACACATGACTCATATCACGAATAAATGATATTATCTCAACCTAGATTAACAACCACTACAATGAGGCATAATAAATCCAATGAACTCATTATATTGTAATCCTACATATAGCAATTAACTGAAACAATCAATCAGATTATCCTTGTGAATACTGTGGCAATGATGCATGGCCATGGTGTAGGGGGGCAGTCTATTTGCAACCAAGGATAACCTCAGATTTGCCCCAATATACTGACCCGAAGCCCCAACTGGTACGAAGCTCATCTGATTAACGTCTTAGAATCAATTAATCAGTTTAATTACCGCCACACGCCGATTGTGATCCCCTTAAATCCCGCTCTGGACGATATGAGTAAAAAAAATACAAGGGACGGAGAAAAAGAATGACACAGAACTAAGTAGCGCAGTCTTGAGCCACTCTCTTCCAAATATAACATACAGTATATTCTGAAAAAGTTAGGGTTCAATACAAAAAAACAAACTGCTGTTTATGTAAGTATTAGTTGTTGTGCGTCTTCGAGCTCCTCGGGTGTTTAGCATTTACAATCAGGTAAAAAGATGTTTCAATATTTTTTAAAAAGCACCTGATGCAACATGCCTCTCTGCTCGAATAAATTACGAGAAAATTAAACACTGTAAATGTGCTGCCAGTGTACAAAACAGGTTGTGGGAACTGCAAAAGTGAGTGTTCTGGGCTCAGAGGGCAAAACACTTGTCTTACCAAATATGATTTATGGACGTGCTCAAACACAGCCTCGCTCACAGCTGCATGTCAGTGCAAACAGACATGAGGAAAACCTGAAATTCCAGTAGCTTTATTAACACCTGACTTGTTTGTGACAGAGTCAAACTATACTGTATTTTAGGTTTGGCACAAGAAAATGGACAAAAAAAGGAAGCTAATATATCTTTAATGACTATTTCGATTGTGTAACACTGTGATAACTATTGATAATCTATGAAAATATAAAGCATTTGAATTAAAGCCCACACAGAAATTTTGCAGCAAACAGAGACGTAGGTTTTTACTATTAATAAAAATGTTCTGTATTTGAATTTTACATTTGATAGTCAACTATTACAAGATGGCAATATCTGATGTCTTTTGACTTTAAGAATGATATTATGTAAGTAGCAGCTTTGTGAGCTCTTCCAACAAAAAAACAAAAAACAAAATTGTTTATCTGTTTTGATACAACAGCGGCGACGGCTGACGTTTTCAGACATCCCCCTTGTTGCTGACCAGGGTGAAACCTGGCATCACATGAGAGCAGCCATCTGTATGGCTTAATTCCTCCTCAAGACTTGTTATAATCCCTACTTCTGAGCACACGGCTGGCTGTTGGAAAAACAACATCCCTACTGCACTGTACAATCCGTGCGCTGGATCCTCACTGCCCGCTAAAACCTCAGGGGGGGGGGGGGATACACGAATAAACAGGGGAACACCATTTATACTCATCCCACTTGAAAACAATGATGTGGCCCAGCTTTTCAGTATTGAAGGGGGGGGGGAGCAAAGCATTCTTTACGCCTGAGTCAGACCCCTATATGGACATTTTAATTAAAAGACAACGACTCAATAAACAAAATTAAAACGTTACAGCAACAGGCCTTCTATAAACTTGGCACTGGAATAAGAAAAAGCACTTATATCAGGGGGTTAATTAAGCTTTAATATTCCTGTGTCTCCGCCGCTAATTAGACGCCGGTCTGTTACGCTGGTTGAAGACAATTGACGTGAAACTACGCGCATACAACCGTAAAAGCGAGTTAGCTTAGTTATGTTAAAGATTCTACTTCTGTGGTCGAAGTGAATTAAAATCTTTAGCAATTTCAGAAACAACAAAGTGAAGCGGAAAACAGCAAGCTAGCTATATCTTTATTTTATTTTTTTTTTAACGCTGGGTGGTAATGAACATTACTATGGATGAGTCCGTAGAAGCAGAGTGCAACAAGTGCATTACTAACTCCGGCTACTCATTTAGCCGACGAACAATAACAGCAACTTACCTTCACATTACACGCGGGGAAGGAGCTGAAATTCCTCTCGAAATGCGCTCACTTGAGCCACAAATTCTTATTTGTTTCTCCGTCTACAACCATGACAGCAGTAATGAGGACAACGGTTTTCCCCCCCTCCCCATTGCGTGTTGTAACTTCTTCCACCACCTTACAAACGAGAAAGATTGAGCCGTACCATTTTGGATCCAAGCGGGGGTGTGATTTAGTGCCGGGACTCCTACTGAAACAATTTGCACCATTGTGACTTCATATTCGAGGATCGTTTTAGTTTCACGTGTGTATATATTATCAAACAATACATACTGTGTATCTACATCTAAGAATGCGGACATCACACTGTGTTTAAAACGCAGCACAAAACCGTAATACCCCCCCCCCCCCTTCGTTTTCTTTTGCGCACGCTTTAATTGGGGGTCCAAGCGCAGTGTTGTTGGTAACAATTAGGACGTGGTTAAAAATAATGCTGGTGGGGGGGGGGAAAAAACTGATGCTTTAGAAATGGGATTGGGGAAAGGGCTTAAAAGTGCTTGCGGGTTTGAAGAGTTTTTGTTATTTGTGGTAGTGACTTTATATTTAAACAGACTGACACATGGTCTGTCATTATCTTGTGAAAAGAAACCATGTGCGATGTGACCCAATAAGGATTCGACCTAAATGTACGGACAGTGTAATATCAGACTGGTTTCCCGATAGCCTAAATGTAAAACTTCTTGAAATTCATTCAGGTAGTCTCAGCGATATCAATCTCTATCTCAAGAGAAACCGGGAGAGCTAGAAACATTATAGTCAGAAACGCTACAACCAGTATACAACACCACTTTTTTCTGTTGCTATGGGGACAGATGGTGTTATTGTCTGTTGTTGTTTTTTTTTGTGTGTGTGTTTCTTTTAAGATCTCTCCTTTGTGGTAAAGTGTCTCCCACCTCTGCGCTGTAACGATGCCACCTGCTGGCCACCTAGGAAACGTCTGGGCCCGTATGTAAAATGTAGGCATCAGAAAACATCACGTATGGGAAGAGATGTAAGCCACTAAATTACCCCAACTCGAATATAAGTCACCAGGAGATAGCTACAGCACAGAAAGACGACACCCACTTTCCAGAGATTTAAGAAATGCATGGTCATTTAATTATATTAAAAGGAATCTTTATATCCACTATAAAACTAAGTTAATTTATTATAGGATGGATTCAACAAGAGGGACATATATCCTCACTGTTACTTACTATAATGGGCCAAGCTCCAAAACAATGGACCACTATTTATAACTAAGAAATATTTAAAAGCAAGACATTGCTCCCAGGAAGCAGAAATGGAAGAAAACAGACATGTAACACATTTAACTATATGCATATTTAATGGTAGAGTATGATATATAAACAGTTGTCAAGAAACATATTTTTGTTCCGAGCAATACTTTCCAGTTTAATCACATAAATAATCACCAAAAGATACCAAGCAAATACTTTCATTACAAGTTCATTTTACCAACATGTGCTTTTTTTTTTTCCTCAATCATGATCATTTGTTTAAAACCCCTGTAATAAAATGTTATGTTTTAGGCAAAGCTGTACTCTCCCAACACCAGGCTGGGTACATGTGCAGAATGCTGCAATGGCAAAGAACAGCATAAAGGTTGGTTTTAAGACCAAAGCCAAGGCTGCAAAGTCTGAGCAACAATCCTACTTCAAATCCTATTTCAAACTTTGCCTTTAGAAATGATGGAAAATAGTTGATAAAAAAGTAACTTGTACAAATGACCATTTTCAGTACAAAAGCTTGTAAAATGTAGTTGTGGTGCAAATTAATGCAGTGTCTCTTAAATTGGTGAAAAACATTTGCAATGGTGAGGACAGTATGTGCAGACTTTACTTGGGCCAACTCACCATGACAGCCATTTTACTTTGTAGCAGCTACATTTCCAGTTGAGCATCTGAAATTAACTGAATAGCTTGATAATTACAAATAAAAATGTAACACATAAATAACACTGACAATATAGCATAATATGGGGGAGAGAAATTCAGAAAAACAAGCCCAAAGACAACCGATGTTTATAAAAATGGCAGTAGAAAAATAAAATTGGTGAACACCATAACCATTGTGATTTTATTATAAACAATATGGAACAAAAGAAATTGTGATTTTGCTCATGTGTCTTTAAAAAGAAGTATTTGCATTTAAAAACCATGTGATAATCCAGATACCATAATCAGAAGAAGGTTTAGATGCAGTGAGGTATTGGCTCCACATTCCTCTTGTCCAGCCATGTGTTTTGTTCTGTTGCAGTTCTACTGAAAGAACTTAAGGCCTGCAACGAGGAAGAACTTCTCCAGGAAGATCTCAGAATCAAGGACGGCAATGTGGGCTGCCCGGCCTATGAGAGAGTTGGCTGTATTGGGCAGGGCGTGAATGACATCATATCGCACTAGATTGCAGTCTTTGTTCTGAAGTACTGGCAGCAGCAGGTTCTCAATCATCTCGGCGTACACCGGACCTGTGACACAAACATTTCAACAGTTTGAAGTTAGGAAGATTTGTTCTATTTGGTGGTTTTGCTTGGAATTATGTGACCACAGATTGCGATTGTAGAAAACATGCATCGTATGAAACAAAATAACTAGTAGGCAATCATTATTTGTAATACAAGACATATATACACTGGAGTTAATCTGCTTTAACTCTTTTATGAAATGGCTGTAACGTAAACTGACACAAACTGTTTAAAAAACTTCTACTGGGACTGTCTATTCTATTGTGCTTTAACTTTTGTCTGGGATTGAAGTAGTGTCGTATAGCCACACCCATCTTCATACTTCACTTTAGCACTGTGCCAGCACTGGAGAAAAGTCTGACTGAACCCATTATCATTATGGGATAGAGGAAAAAACACATTGGTTTTATTTGCTTGTGGGGAGGGGGGATTTTGGCCATTTTAGGGCAAAAAAAACCAACCCAAAAAACAAAACACCACAGAGAACCAAGCAGGCCTGCCTCATTGCATGATCCAAGTCTTCATCAAAACATGCTTTTTTTTCTGCGTGTAGCTTCTGTCTCGGATGTGGTTGTTATTGTTTCATCTAGTGACGGGACTTTGAAAGCGGTAACCCGCAGACAGCAGAAGGGGAGGAGAATGCCAGCTGAGATAGTTGCCCAATGGCAGGCTTTTTCCAATAGACTACTTCATGTGAGTCATACTAGGACTGAAGAAAAGGCAGGAGCAAAATAAAACAAACTGCTAACTGGAACTTGGTGTGCAGGAGCCTTCAGTATGGGAGCTGTTTCCTTTACCTGGTCTTCTGCAATTTACAATCTAACTTAAATTTAGCAAGGGCATTTTGTCTTCACAAGTCATTATACCCCAAAAGAATGCCTCTGTGTGGGAAAACAACTATAGAAGGTACAATAAGGAAGCAACAAATTTACAACAGTAACTTGATTTTGCCTCAACTCACCTGTTTGTTTGTCCTTTAATGCAGTTTTACACATTTCTATTCGAGCAGAATGATATGGGACGTAGCGATCCTGCAACGACCCCACTAGCACAACATTCTTGAAAAACTGTAGACCTACAAAAACAGATCAATAGTTAACTAACTATATTCCACATATAAAGTATGAAACATTTTTGGTAATGAAAACAAAGCAAAGCTAACCAGATTTCTTGCTAAGCTTGTAGAGAAACGTTTGGCGAGGATCAGAGTGATCGCGGCAAGTGAGCTGCAGGAGCGAGCCTGACTTTTTCCACTTTTGCATGAACCAAAGGCCTAGGAACAAATTTAACAGTTATTAAAAAGGCTTCACTGCTGTGACAAACTAGACAAACAAAAAGAAAACAAACTGCAACCAGCACTTAACTTAGGAAAGCCTCAGTGCAATCTCTGAAAATGGCAACATGTACTACCCTTTAACATCAGCTAAATGTTTGAACAGTTACCTGTATTGACCAGAGCAGAGCTGTTGTACAGTGTGCCCAAGTGAGGTCCAGAGAGGGAAAGGAAGGTGTGCAGCCTGCCCAGGTAACATTTAAACCTTGGCCTGGTCAACACTGAGCGAACGATGAGGTTTCCCAAGGAGTGACCCACAAAGCTGCCAATCAAGTATATACATTAGTCACCAAACAACATTTACATTCAACTCAGTCATCACCTGGAATATAACTTGGAATATAACTTAGAAATAACAGGATAATATGGATATTAAATGGGATTTAAGTGCTGACCTTTGTAGCCCATGAAAAAATTGAACTGCATTCTAAGGTAACATGGAATTAAAAAAGTGATATGTATTTGCTATGCTGATTTGAGCACATTTACAATAAGCTGATATGACATCTCTTTAGTATAATTGCAGCACTTTATGACATGGCATATCTTAATGAATGATGCAGCTTCTTGATGAATTAGTAACATATTCTTAAAAAGTAAAGATTAATTTTGTTCATAACAATTCTCACATTCAACTTTAGTTTAGAATATCTTACCTAATCTTTGACACTGTGAGGTTGTAAATCTGGATGTATTGAATTATTTCATCCAGTAGTCGGTCTGTCATTGACTCAAAGTCAGCAAAGGTGTCATTCTGTGGATGAAAATAGTATTGAATATAAGAAAGAGACTGCATTAAAGGGAGTGTCTGGTTCACTAACAGATGTTTCATTGTAACTGACTGCTGCATGTTCATTCCACTTCAGCACAGTTGTAGAATGCTGATTATGAATAGGCTTAGGGAGTCTTGTATAATCCAAGATGACCCATTTAAACTGAATGCAAAGCATAAACAGTATATGATGTAAAATATGGTCATGGTCAACACTTCTCATTCTTACTTGATTTACGGTTGACAAATATCACATTATGTTTATTAGTTTATATTAAAAACATGTAATCCAAATGGATGGAAATTTTATATTAAATTAAAATACAGAAATCTTAATATATTTCTCAGGGCAATCACCTGGTTCCTCTCAGACATGAGAAAGTCTATGCGAGCACCAGGTAGCCCAAGCTCCAGATATGTCTTCACCAGTCTCAGGTCTGCACTGTTACCTGAAGCATTAAAGTGAACATAACAGGCATCAGTTATTTTTAATACAAAACAAAAAAAAAATCTTAAACAAAAAGAATTCTCTTACCATCCAAGCCATGGACACAGACTATGAGGTGGATGCCCTCTTCACAGCTTTCATCTTCCTCCAAGCTGAAGTAGGGCACAGTGGAAGCCAGCTCAGGCACCTCACTGTATAAGAAGCCAGGTAGCCTTAGCTGCTTCATTTCTTCCTTAGCCTTGATGAACCTTCAAGATTAAATTAAATAGGTTGATGAATATTACCTCTAATGTTTGACATAAGAAAACTATCTAGTATAAAAAAGGAAGCAGAGGAGGAGAAAAACAGGGATATAAGAGAATTGTGTAACATGACTCACGCTTTCATCTGTGGTGTGGGAGCACATTCATACCACCTCAGGCAGGAGGAAAGTGAGGAGGTGGCACCAGAGGGTCTTCCCAAGCTATACCCAAAAGTGCTAGAAGCTATGTTAGAACAGACTGGTGCTCCGGAGAAATCCTTTGTTTCGTGAAGATAGCCCATGCCCAGCTGTTCAAACAAAAGACTTGTCTCTTGAGCACTTGCATCCCCAATTTGCTCCTCATCAGCAACACCGTTCACAAAAGCATAGCCATCTCCTTCCTCGTAATAACCATTCTCAATCATCTCATGCTCTGTCTCATCCTCATCATCTTCAACCTGTGGTCCTGTCTGGATACCCAGTGTAATTGCAGATGTTTCTACAGGGCTGATCTCAGACACATCTGTGCTAGAGCAAGAGCCAAAGTAATTTTCTACCATCCCTCGTTTTACCAGGTCAGTGCTACTGGTGGCAGAGTTACTGGAGGGACAGGCTGTGTGGGGTTCACTACGTGATTCTTTACTGCCCTCAGCGAGAGCTGCTCCCTCTAGTCCAAGATCAGAAATACCTATTAATTTTGTATCTGTTTCCAAATCACAAACAGGTTTTGAAATCAGGGAATCACTTGTCACAGTGTCAGGAGTGCTTTTGGAGTCAACATCAATGGCAGGTTGGTTAGTGATATCCCCAGAGAAGACTACACTCTGCTCCTGCACCAGGACACTTGACTTCCTGCCACGAACTTCAGCTGCACTGGTGTCTCTAGAAGAATCATCACCCTCATCATCTGAGGGCAAGGAGTTAATGGAAGTGAGGGAGGACTGGACTCCACTGACAGCACTGGTATTCTCTGGGATAAGTATTTCTGCTGCACTACTGGGCTTTTGTGCTGAACTTTGCTGAACTGACCGCAGTGCAGGACTCAGAAGGTGCTTCTCTGACTGTGGGGGAGCAGCACCTGGTTCAGTGACCACTTGCCCTGCACAAATCTGTGGCCCAGGGATAAGCTGAGTGGCAAAAGAGCTGGGCTCACTCTCAATCCCCGAGTCTGACAGGCGGGAAGAGGCACTGGGGGCTCCTCCATCTGGCATTCTGATACAATCACCTTTTACGTGTACTGAGACCAGAGAGGACTGACTACTACGTGCTGCCTCTTTGCTAGGCCTCTCAAACACAGAGTCCACCACAGACTGTTTTGAGTCACAAAGGTCAGTCTGGGTAATCTCAGGAATATTACTGCTTAGAGTCGCATTAGTCCGACAAGGTAGGAGAACGGTAACTTTGTCCCCTTGGTATGGGTCCTTGTTACTTGGTTTGACCTCAATTTGCTTAAGCCCAGCAGACCACTGTGGTAGCTTGTGGCCACAGGGGTCAACTTGCTCTTTCTGAAGTGGTTGGTTGCATGTAGTGACAGCCCCAGTACCTGCCTGAGGATTATTCTGTGCATCCGTGTTTGTAGGATTTCTGAAGGAACCTTTTTGACAAGCAGCAGCAGTTGCTATATTGTCATCTGCAACAAAATCAACAGCACTCTTTTCAGAACGTGCTGATGTGGCACCCAAATTACAAACAGAATTGGCATTAGTTCTTACAAAACTACTCAAGTCCCCCTGCAAGGTATCTTGCTCTTCTTCTGTGTTTACAGGACCTTCCTTTTCCTTATGCTTCGTGCTGGTGTCACCAAAAGGAGCTTTAAGGTTCTTATAACCCAACAGAACTACAGAGTCCTTAGAGCCTTGTCTAATTAACTTCTTAGTATTCTCAGTCTTTGAGTATTTCTTCATTTTGACTGACTTCCCTTTGGACTTAGGTGGAGGATCATAGTTGTCTGGCCAGGTGGTATCGTCAGTGGCACCCCGAGACTCAGGTATGAGGCTGGCTGCAGCGCTGCAGTCCTTACAGTTCAGCTTATCAGTTTTACTGGAAATTGAGCCAGTCCTTGTATTGTGCATGCCCAGCCAGGGTCCATCACGATCTTCAGAAGCAAACCGGGTGAAGATTTAAAAATCAAACAAACAAAAAAAAACATAGTTGGTAAAGTGGAAAAAGTGGTTAATGAGCCAGATGACTGTATGATTAGTAGAGCAACAATACTGTTGTTTCTAACCTTCAGTGATGGAATCCAGGTATCTGTCTTCAAAGATGATTGGCAGTGAGCTAACATCACCATCCAGGTCAGCACATTCCACCGGAAGCGGCGGCAAAGACAGAAAATAGCTGGAGCTTTTGATTGCATTAGTCATCTGCTGGTGACTATGAGCACTGGGGGAGAGACGGAAGAAAACAGAAGAGAAAAAAAAATCTTGTTTTTTTTATGATTTCAGACATGCAAGTACTGGTACAGACTTGTTGAAGCAATACTATGTTTCACCAGCAAGAGGTACATGCAGTCTTACTGTAGCTCCTGATATGCCAGAGCAGATTGTCGGGGATGTTCCAGACAAAAGAAAGCCTCTGCAAACCGCCTAACCTGTGATAACAGAACATTGCAGCTGCTCTGAATACCGTGAATAAAGCTATCGTTTAAAGATAACTGGTAAGATATTACAATTTGCAGAGGACTTAAAAGTTGGAACTCACTCTTAGCGTATGGTGCTCCATAGCAAGTAGAGCAGCAACATGCTCCTGCAGGGACACAACCTCTAAAAACTGCCCCCAGAGCGCCATAAGCAGAGAGCAGAGCTGAGCCAGGTTCATATTCACCAATTCTGCCAGCTCATCAGGGGACTCTGCTTTTTTCTGAAAACATCAACACATCCATATTATTATATATGGAAATTATATACAACTTCTCAGTTTAGCCTTCTAATATTAAATATTTTGAAGGCCTTCTGCTTCAAACAAATTTTGCATTATTGACCTCCAAATGACAATGCTGGAAGAGAAAAGAGTGGTGCTCATCAGTTCTTACCCTGACTTGTTCACATAAGTCAGCCAGACGGGCCTCTAAGTCAAGTTGTTCTAGAGAAGCAAAGGAGAAGCATTACTAAGACTAAGCCTTTTGTGGATTAATTATAAAGTTAACAGAAGGATTTTAGAAGAACCTGTTACACAGGAGGAACAAGGAAGGCGTGTCAGAAAGCATTTCAATCACATTTATGACAATACCAGAGTCAGTATACCAGTTCTATACCACTGTGTTATAAGACTCTGATCAAAGTTGGGTTTTAAGGACGGAAAGCACTAAGCACACACAGTAGGTAAAAGATGAGCATGACAGCAGCTTAGATATAGTGTCTTTGGACTGTGGGTCCAAGTGTTTTCTACAAGAAGGAAACTGAAGTGAAGAGAAAAGGGGACAGAAAGTGAAGCTGAGGTACCAGAAGGGTCGGGACATACCTATGTAGACGTGCCTTTGACTTCGAGGATAGGGTCTTCTGAGTACTCTCTCATAAAGGACTTGCATGCTGGGCTTGGCTAGTAAGATTGCACATATAGGCATGTTTAACCTTTATATCACTTGATCTCTCCAATGGGTTAATATCGGTCTACTTGTGTGGATTAGTTTGTGTGCCAGCAGGACACACACAGTCATAAGAGTTAGTTTATAATTGGAGATCTTCAGATTCTCTGTTTAGTCCATTAGTTAAATGATGTAGCAACTGAAAATAATTTAAGAGATATTTCTAAATGTTAATATTCTTAAGATTAGTCAATCATAGTTAGAATCCTAAATGAACTTAGTGACTGTGTAGCTTGTCGAGGGAGAAAATATATTAATATGTCGGGAACAGGTGAAATGACATGGGAACACACACACAAAAACCTTATAAGCAATATGCACCACAAACACTAATGCTGAAAAGACAAAACATTAAAAATTCATCCAAAACAAATAATGATTCAGAATTCTTTTTTAAAAAAAGGGCAATTAAAACAGAAGAAAATTATTAATAAAAACTTTTCTTTTCGTCACGAAAGCAATGCATGCCATATTAATTTCCTTCGTATAAGTAAAATGATACACTGGGGTGGAGTGTTGTAGATCTAACAACTCATTTTAACCCCCTTTCTCAAGCATGAGTTTATGTAAAGCTAAAGTGCAGTATACCTAGTTCCATACGGTGAGAGGAGGGCAGGTCCTTGGTAATATTGGTGAAGTACCCGAAGAGGCCCTGGTAGGCTAGTAAGAGGCTGGAACAAAGGTTTTGGTGTAGACTGAAGGCATGCTGAAGACAGTAGTCAGATATCAGGAATGTCCTGCCCTGAGGGATCATAAGGGACACAGAAAAGATGCTATAAATGACTTACTGTTATGCTGTGAATATTACTGTAGTTTTTGTTCTGCATTAAAGTTACAGTCAGTGGTCACAACCACAAAGGGATATAGAATTTATAAGAATTTATGCCACTGTAAACTTTAAGCCTCATTACTCTGGTATTACAGTATCCACTACAGCCCTTTAAATCATAACAGATTAATCTGCCTGTTGTTTCGCAATGCTGTATAGTGCAGATCTCCAGCAGATCCCTGTAGCAAGAAAGAAGTGGTTGATGGGTTGCTGTTCCCGAGCTGCCCATTAGTGATGCACCAAGGAGTGATGAGGGGCATTGCCTCAGTTCTGCCTCAATGGCTCTGGTGTATTCACACGAGTGCACTTCAGGAGCAGCTCAAGCTGGCTACCTTTCTCTGCCAGAAGAGACCAATTACTTCTGGCCAAATGTGACAGTATCTCTGTTAAATAGTCTGACAAATCACTGCATGCTTTAAATGGTGTGACTCTAACACATAATTTTTCCTGAGATGTAGAAATGTCAAATCTATGTCCGTAGTCATGTCTATGTAATAATTCAAGCCTGCTCATAAAACACAACCAGTCTCTTGTTAGACTTCACATTATTTTTCTTACTCACCACAGGAAACACTTGAGTTTCATTTTATCTATTAACATATTATTTTAGTGTATGGCAGACATTTACCTTTTAAGTGCTGAACTTAGCCTGATGTGATACAGTTCACTGTATAAAATTATACAATGGTGTTACCACACAAAATGTTTTAAACCTCTCAGAGGTTAAGTAGCATCTACAAATAAAAAAAGAGGAGGTCGCCAAAGACATTATCCTTTATATAGAGGTGGAATTCACTTACATCTGGTGACACTTGCTTGACATAACTGCTGCCAAACACCACATTCTCCAGAGGTGGAATGACTGAGTCTTTGCTCTGTGCTGGAGCGTTGCGGTTTAGCCATGTGGTTTTCACTGGTCGAGGAAAACTGCATAAACAAAGATAGAAATTGAACTCAGGTAATGGCCACAGGAATGTAATGGGAAAAACAACAGCTATGTTACATTTGCTGTGTGGCATAAATATAAATTTTGTGATTTACTGGAATTTATTTAAGTGTAAAAATATTAATGGTAAAATCATATGTTGATTATGAAAGTGCTCCACACATTCATATGATAGTAAAACTATATTCCGTGTAAAGGAAAGGCCCTCTTTTTGATTGTCTGAATGACAAGAGATACCATAGGTAGGAGACTGACCTGATAAGAGGCTGATGTAGTGCCACAAGGGAGGCATGGATGGCTACAGAAATGACAGACAGGTGAAAGTAGTCAAACATGACATTGACATGTTGGTGGATGCCTCTCTGAAGGCTAAAGTGCAAACGAAGTGTGCGTCCACTGATATTCTGTAGAGAGTTTGGATCATCTGGCCTACGGAAAATACGAAAAGAACAGAGAGGACCCTGTTGGTGTTTCATTTGCACAGTAAATACAATTCACAAATACAGACACATATGCATATATTTAAAGTCTTCCAACACCTACGTGTAATCACCATCTGTGAAGTACAAATCCAAGAAGAGCTGAAAATCCATGTCATTGAGGGACTCTTCCACCTGAAGATTTTTAAAAAACAGTAAAGGCATTCAGTCACATTTAGAACCTGTGTGTCAAACAAGGGATTTCCTGCATCAATCTCCAAGAGCTGTATACGCTTGTCAAGGTGTTTTTTTATTTTTTTATTAATCACCAAAACCTTGGTTTGAAACCTGTGACCCGTTGCCCGAAGGACACACCAGCTGTCAGAAACACTCCAATTTGTATTGTTAGAACACAAGAATGTCAGAATTTCAAACACAAGACTTTTCAAAAGACCAAACAGAGAGGAACAAGCCAATGAGTAAAAGTAATTGTGTTCATCCTGACAACTATTGTTAAAAAAAAAAAAAAAAATTCTCTGTCCCCATTTCAGCACCATTTTGCAGATAAAAATGTTACTTAAAGTTTCCTATCAGACTATCTTGGAGAAAGGTTTACAGTGAGCATGACCCATCAAAACAGAGACCATGTATTGTTTGTGTCACAGCTACCAAAGACAAAATGAATACTTCTGACAGGGGTAGGGGGAAAACAGAACAAATGTTCCAAAGACACCTATTTAGGACCACCTTTTTTTTTTTTTTTAAACATACCTTCTTCTCATCCAGCAGCATCATCACTTTAAAGAGGAGGACATCATTGACCACAACCTCTTCGTTCTTGTACAGGATTTGGAAAGTTTTGCTGCAGATGACGTCATCTTGGACTGAAGCAGGGAATGCCAGATCAGAGCCTACACAAAAAACACTGTGTTAACAAAACAAACAGCTGCATGACCACAGACAACTTTGAAGTTGTTTGGACTTTGAGCATGTGTATTGGGAAAAAGCACATTCTGTATGGTATGTATTGACCTTATTCTTTGCCTGAACTAGCACGCTTATGCGTCTTGTCATTTTGTAATCTTGCTTCCATTTTGGATTGAAACTAAGATTACTTGCATTTTCATCGTCCTCTGCTCTGCTCATTATTTTGTGGGGGTTTAGGCCAGGCTAGGTTAGGGTAGGCTATTTAGCACTACACGTTCATTCATCGTTTACCATTCATTTCCTTAAGGGATTCTAAACAGGTGGGGGCTATATTTATTCATCTATAACCTAACCTGACAGTAACAAAATACGGGTCACACAAAAAGGCAACAACAGGCTATACAGACCCATCAAACCACATACAATAAGCAACGTGATTTCTATAATCTGCAGTTAAAAAGGCACCATGTTAATATTGAACTAAAATGGGCCTTTTTACATTTAATTCAACAGCATGCCGTGCACATTTAAACATCCTCATTTAAGCTAGAACACAGTCTTACTGTTAAATATTCCCATCACCCTGTTTAACATAACTGAATTTTCCCTCAGCGTGACTCTGCACATGATGACAGAGATCATTCATTGGTTACATGTCTATAGTGCCCATAAAGCATTCTTTTATTGTTTTATTTAAACACACTTCCCACACAAGTCCTAACGTTTCCGTGCAGGTGAACTGTCTTGATGACCTGACAGCTGTTTTAATGTGCCCAACATCATGTTGTTATAAAAACACAATGAAAATGCATAGATTTTATTGTGAGCTGAGATATGATGAGCTATGACATGTAATGTGTAAATGTGAGGGCAAAAATTACCAAGCAAATAAACTTGACAAAACAAATTCAGAGTTTTCACTAAGCCCACTTTCTGAAAAAGGGCCCAGAATACCGTAATGTAGCTGCTTAATGTTCCCAAATTTCATTCATTGTTGAGAACGAGTTAGCAAACTATACTAGCGTTAAAGTGGACAAATACATACTACTGCATTCAACTCAGAATAGAGAGAATGGGTGCAGTAGCAGCATAAGGTGAATATATTTACCTCCTGGATGGAGCAGACTGGTCTCAACTTTGTGTGGAACCCGGGGAGGCACCTTCACACTGGCACGAATCTGGTAGAACCTATCAATGCAAACAATATTTTTTACATAAACACTGGTTGGAAAACCTAGCTCTGTTAGTTTAATCAGGAACCTCACTGGAAGCACGATGGAAAGGGAACAAAATGCACAGGTTAGTGACATACGTCTCGTCTTGAAAAATGACACCACACCTTCCATAAATGAATAATGAGCACTTTCTTTTGTAGTCACTCATGTAGTAAACCTGAGCTCTTAAAGCAGTAATGTGGTGAGAGCGTTATCTCACCACACTGATGTATTATCCCACTGCTGCCAAAGAGAATTTCCAGACCACTTCTGCTACAGCTGTACTGTTTAAACAACGTCAGTCATTTTTCTGTCTAGTTTTCCATTATTTAAGGTAATTATTGTTAGTTGAATTTAAAAGGGACCCTATGTTGTGTAAAATGCACAGAATTATAGCCACTACAATGTAGTATAAATCCTTGATTAGAAATCTAAAGCTTGTACTGCAATTTAGCTCTGATAGATATCCTTAAAGTTATTTTGTCATTTACAGAGAACGTATTAAAATCTAGACCAATTAATGTAAATATTTAGCCTTGATTTTTTATATACATCTTAGCTTCTTAGTATACACCATGCTGTCTGGTACGAAACATAGTTCTTAATCCTCTGAAAGAGGAGAAGATTGCCAAATCTCCCAGACTGGCCAGGAGGCTGAAAGAATCTGCATCTTGGCCCCCAACTGCCACGAGCTGAACACCAAAGCTTGTTCACATCTCTCGAACATGTCACCAAGCTTATCTATTTTTATACGCAAGGTAACCTTGTCTTCAAAATGTCTTTCTTAAAACATTAGCCAAATGACATTTGCTGGAAAATAGCAAAAAAGGAAGAGGCACTCTAAATACTCACCCTCTTTGGAATAGGTCCACATTGTAAAACTTGTGGAGTTCCACAGAGAACTCCACTGTGGCCTGTACTTCAGTCATCTTGTCTCTACAGGCAGCAGTGCCTTACATCATCTTGGATACACCTGGGGGCCTACAGGCAAAAATAATTACTAGATTAGCTCCAACATTAGTATTACAGTGCAAAGGAAAATACTATGAATAAAGAGCAGCGACAGAAATAGATAGGCATCCTTGTGATTTTCTGAAACCATTTAAGTACAAGGTTTATTTTTTGCCAAACTTGGCCATACAGTAGGCTGTAGAAGTCTCGAAGGAGAAACTGGCCATAACAATTATACAGATACTTCCTGAATTAGTCATGTATGAAATTAATAAATCATCCACAGGGATAAAATGTCAATGTGTTCATGCCAGTGAAAACCAATATGGGACACAAAAGGGCACAATGAATTTGACCTGGTGCACAGCCACAGCACAGAGTAGCAGTACATGCACGCCCAAAGAGGTAAGGATGGTAACCAAACTCATTTGAGAGAAATCAATTAAAAACACAAAGAGCATTAAAGGACACTGGTAGTTAAATAACTGTATCAACGGTTACTGACACGTTTATGATCATACAAATAGCAATTTGGCCATGGCACAAATGAACACTCCAAAAGGGAATGCAGCAACAGTAATATGAATCAAGAACCAAGTTTAGCTGAGGGCTGGTCGAGTCTGCAGAGTGGGACAGACTTTTCAAATAATTACGGACAAACAAAAATAGTGAGATCAGACACTGACCGATTCGAGGTCGACCGCTGACATTATTCTTCGTGAAAGAGCTAATCAAATGCCGATGTAAACGGTGGTTTGCGAATTAGCGTTACGTAAGAAAACACAACGTAGAAATTTCGAAATATCCTAAAAATGCATGTCATGTTTCCCTAAGAATTTTCCGGAAATTGTCAATTATTCCTGGCACTTGGGACACAGCTCTAAGAAAGTAAACTCGTATTAAACGTTATTAAAACCCCTGTTGGCTCTGTTGCAAACGTTAACAAGGACAACTGAAAATGTCCTCGTTACAAGAAAGCATTTCTGAAGCAAAAGAGATAGGGTTTAGAAACAGCTGTTTCAGACGTAATGTGGCTGAGGCCAAATCGTTGAAATGCTCCTCTTTACTCAAGTAATAAAGGTCCCAAACTGGTGGGATGACAATCTCGGTGTGGGTATCTTCGGGTTACAGGTGGAACCTTCCAAAACAACAATTTGCGAAGGGCCCTCAAAAGGTCTGGAGCGATTTAGTGAAACCATAAAATAACTCGGCGTTACTTGAACAAACCAACGTATAAGTCTCACTCGATAGCCAGTTAGCTAACAGTAACTGTTAGCGTAACGTTAGCCACCCAAAGAACAGTTGTCACCGGTCTAACATTAGCCGCTTGGGCAAAGTAACGCCACTTACCATTGCGTTGGTAAGCTAACATTAGCTAGCTAACCAACGTTAGCTTCGATTACAGTCCTCTCGTCGTCCTTTCGCTGTGAAATGGTGACAGAAAACGCGACTCTAGTGGTTGTTGTTCCTCCCGGTTTTCCTAATGTTATATGAGATACACCCTTGAAATCACAAATAGAACAGACTGACAACGTATCTCGCTGAATAGTGCTATTTGGTAGCTATCGAGCTAACTGTGCTCAATCTGAGGAGCTGACAGCAGGCTCTGCTCCAGCTGCACGCTTATGAACATATAACTGCGCGTTACTGCACATACCAGGGGCGCAGTTGACGCCACATGCAAATTTGTTACCTTTACCAAATGGGAACCGCAGCACAAATAAGTTTGATACAGATTGTGATTATTCGTTGTGGGAGGAATAGCATTTGTATTATGTCCAATTACATATTTTGTGTAGGTTGTTCAAGAAAGATAGCTAGACACTCATATTATTATATTCATGTTCTTTGGCACCATTAGTGACAATACACAAAAATAGGTAGAAAACACAATGTTAAAACACAATAATTTAAAAGCATAGTATAGTCCTTATTGCACAGAATCCAGTGGATGTGGAGGGAGAGACAGAAACACATTATTGGCTCTGGGGTATTGCCATTGGCTAAGGTGTTGCACAGCCTGGTGGTAGTGGAGACAAAACCTGAACAGTTCAATCCTGCATCACAGCAGGTTAAGCTGCAGCTGCTTCTCTGCCCTGGAAGGATGTTGTGGAGGGAAATGATTGTTATGACCTACACCTTACTCTGTGTGCATCTCTCCACTACAGTCCCAAGTGAGTCCAACAGCAGTATCATCAAAATATTTCTGGATGTGGCAGGACTCAGAGTTGTACCTACAGCTGCCTCGTACTATGTGAACAGGAAGGGAGCCAAAACAGTCCCCTGTGGATCCTCCACATTGTATACTCACCACCATCCCCACAGCACGGTCCCTTCAGCATGACAAACTGTGGTCTTCCTGTCGGGTATCCAGGATGTGTAGGAGGGATCCACCCCTATATCCCTTCAAGCTTGCCTCCAAGTATGGGGGATTTGAATTGTGTTAATTGCACTTGAAAAAAAATAATCTAATCCTCACATAACCATCTGGCTAATCCAGATGAGAGTAGGCCTGGTGCCAATGGAGCATATAGAGGACAGCATCATCTGCTCCACTGTGGTCCTTGTATTCATACTGCAGACTCACATGGGCAGGACAGTCCTTAAGCAGCATCAGAAACACCCACCATCTGAGGCTGCCTTCCCAGGCCGCAGTCTCCTCGTGTTATCTGCTGTATAGGATCATGGAGGGTGCCCAGATGTGGAAGGAGATGTAGCTGCAGTGATAGGGGTGGACATGTGACAGAGATGGAGAAGGAAACAGACAAAAGGTCAAGTAGGGGAAGCTGCTGCTGAGTAGTGGGAGAGTGAATGGGTCAGACTGTATTAGGCATTATTAGGCTCACAGGAGTTGGCGGGGCATGCAGTACATTGTCAGCCTAATTATTTTTACTTAAGTGCAAAAAATAGGCTTAATTCAAGGACCACTTTCTAAGGTGTAATATTCTGATATATACAGTAAGTTGTAATATACCCGTGTGTCACATCCTTGAAGCGTGTTACTAATTATGAGTTCAGTCAGTTTAGTATGTGGCTCTGGCTCTCAGCATTTGGTCAAATGGGGTGCCATAAGGCTATGAACTGTAGGTGGGTACCTCTCCCTCCCTGTCTGCCTTGTGCTTTTTTTTTTGTGCTGTTTAATTTGTCTGAGTTTGCAAACCTCTCTGTGTAGTGTGCGGGCAGGGGAACAGTGTACAATCAGCAGTTTCATTTCTTATTTCCTTGCACTAACATTTCCAACTTCTTAAAACAAATTCCCTGTGAAAACATATTTCATCATTAAATTTGGGTTCTCTTGCACTCAACAGGATGCAGGGTGTATAGATTCTGAATGTTATAATTACAAAGAAAAGTACAGCAATGCCCTAGTTCTTATTTCAGCAATTGCCAAATAAGCAAAAGGGCATTTGCCTCTTGGCCTGACAAAGCAAACACAGTTTAAATTGTTTCTTAGTCAGCGTCTCTTATTTTCAGTGTTAACTGCACTGAAAACAAAGGTTTCTGAATACTGTGCAACCATAGATATCACAAAGAATGAGGATACTGAGACTACTGTGCAAATATAGCACAAGGTCATATTATTTAACTGACATGTTATACTGATAATTGTCAGTCATAAACAACAAATGTGATACGGTAGTGTAATTGTGTGTTTAAAGAGGCATCGATCTTTCATTTGAGCAGAGGGGAGAACCCCAGTGGAATGTGAAGTAGACAATGTGGACAGTGTTGACTTACTCCTTCAAACAAATGACAACAGTCAAGCCTATAAGAGACCCACTGTGACATGAGGGCTTTCATTCAAACTAAAGAAGCAACTATCCAGGGTCTTCTCTCCTGGAGGTACATCTGGAGAAACACCCAAGCGATTGTGTTTTTTTGTCCAGATCAAGCTATGACATGGATGGAGTCCAAAGGTAAATCGTTGACCTCAACATAGCTATGCAAAAAATGTGGTGTACAATTAATACTAATCATGTCTGACTGTTTTAATTCTACTATTTAGCACTGTTCTACTACTTACTCAACGCGGTGCATGCTTCTTATTGTTTTTATTTTTTATTCTTGTTATTCTT
>JAPQRN010000008.1:8432661-8457498 GCA_037367275.1 Coranthus polyacanthus | reverse complement strand
TTGATATAGCAGGCATTCTTGGGTGCATGTGTGCAAAAATGTAAAGAATTTTTAGGACAGGATGAACAAATCTCAATTTCCTTTGTAACAATGAGGCACTCATTTTGTCCAAGCCAAGGGTGAGAGTGGCTTCCTTCAGAGTTTAAAGTAGGGTTAAAAAAACAACCACACATCATACTGTTTCAGAAAATACACTAACATAGAGAAGCTTTAGATGACTTCAGTCCACTTAAAGAAAGTGAAGGAGCATCGTTGCTGTTTTATATAAATTTGTTATTCAGTGTATTCCTTTAATTATGACCCATTGCCTTTGTTATACCTGGTCACATTTACCAGGATTTTGAAAACAGTAGCAGCTTTGTTGGCAGGCTCCTGTTCGTATCTCCTGTTGAGAATCCTCAAATCAGTGAGGAATGATTTCTTTCAGCGGGCTTGTTTGAAATAAGCCAAAGGAATGTTGCTCTCTGCTTGGTTTGCAGTCTGAGAGTTTTGGCCTCTGCCCTTTTCTGTGTGCCTGTTAAGCTAAGATTACACTGTTATGGATGTCATGATGACAAAAAGTAACCAACATTACGTTGCAGTGCAGTATATATTGCAACACCTTAGAGGAGGGGTTAAGTTAGTCAAGTTAGTCCCATTTATGAATATGAATAACATAGGACTCCTCCCACTGGAGCAGGGTTATGTTAAGATGATGTAGCATTAGAATGTGATGCCAAATTCAGAAATGCTAGCTGAGGAAAACTAATGAAGCCAAACATGTTTTGTCTGGTGAAAACAACAGTATTTGAAGTATTTGAAAGTTGGATTTGATGTAATATCTAAGCATGATGCCTCTTCTCTGCAGGGTTTAACTGGCCCCATTGGAGATCCTGGGCCCGATGGCCCACCCGGACAGAAAGTGAGTGACTAATGAGCCCTTTCTTTCCTGCTTCAGAAACAGTCAGTGAAATGGTGCCAAGCTGCTGTCCAGTCTTTTGGCATGACACAGAGGGCTGCAGTGCATAAACCAATTTCTCATGACAAATGAGACTTAATCCTGCAAGTCCTCTGTGTAATCTCCGTGGGGAATGAAGCCCCAACATCGGTCCTCATTAAGCTAAACATTGCTGGGTCAAGTGTGCCCGGCTCAGTCATGTGATGAGCCAGAGGAATGTTAACACGGACCGTCTGCAGTCTCGAACAGCTCAATTTTATATAAACACAGGGCTTTTGTAAGTGCACGAACCAAAATAACCCAAATTTCTAAGTGATACTGATGTGATTAAAGAACATGTATGTATGTCTTTTATTAGGGTGAACCTGGGAAAGCTGGACCTCGTGGAGCAACTGTGAGTTACTACAAATAATCTAAACATTTTTTTCAGTTTTCAGTCCTCATCTTTGTTATCTGTGTCCTGTTTATCACACTGATTCAGACTTATATATGTCCCCCTTTAGGGTGTTGGGCCAGATGGACCCCCCGTAAGTAATTTATTTATCCTGCGACGTAAATGAATATTTGTCTACTTAAATCAAGTCTCCATCAAAACAGTTTCATTTTAAATTATACCAAACTTTTCTAAATGTGATTTTCAAAAGGGACCACCTGGGCCTGGAGGACTATCAGGTGAAGTGGGAAAAGCTGGATCACCTGTGAGTACAAAAACACTGACCGGTCAATGAATCGCCTGCCTACTACCGAAATTGACTAAAAGTTACAAAAACAACTTTATTTGAAAAATACAATGAAAAAAAACAAACATTCCTGACTAAATTGCCTCAAGGTGTTTGTTGTTAATTCATATCCCAGAATTTGTCTTTCCTTCACATTTAGATACTGATTATTATTTTGCCCTGTGGCTGTAGTTGTCCTCAGACACTGGATGTCAAAGCAGCGATCATATTAGAAATAAGGCAACATATTGGCTAAACTGTAGCTGAGCAAAATGTTTGTGAGAGAGGGTAAAATATATCGTGTTTCTAGAATTAAACCTCTGCCATCAGGTTTACTGCTATTTTGTTTCCATAATGACACCTGACCTCTCACATGAATAAAGTTTGTATCTTTTACTCACATCTAGTATGAGAACCCAGTGCATTTATTTTATTTCTGTCATTCTTGACCATTTTTATATCCTTCCCTGCAGGGCGCCATGGGTGTGAGAGGGCCCCAGGGACCTCGTGGACCAACGGGACCCAGAGTAAGTGACACAGCTTCATTTGACATCAGGGAAGACGCATAACACAGGCATGAAATGAATCTGGCCTTGTTAGCGTAGGCACTGCTAATTGCCGTCCTTTCTCATGTCGTCTACAAGATCCTTCGTAATGCTGATGAATTGCAAAATCAAAGCGCTGATTCATGTTTTCTCCTAATTTCAGGGAGCAGCTGGAATGCTCGGCAGTGCTGACCTGGTAAGGTGGTGTTTTCTGAAGTCTGTATGTAGCACTTTTTTGAGTTATGCTTCACAAATGTTTTGTTGACCTTTACTCTATGTGAAATGTTGTCCAGTGTCCAAACTCTTGTCCACCTGGGACCCCTGGACATCCCGGTCTTCCTGGCATGAAGGTGAGCAAGATGGTCAAAGTCTTTTGTGTTGCATGAAATTAACATGTAACAGAATGTAGCGTGCTCTTTAATGTGCCTGTTTGTGTATGTTTCTAGGGCCACAAAGGTGTAAAAGGTGAAGCAGGAGAACCCGGCAAACAAGGGCACAAGGTAAAATATATTCCATTTTGAGAAAACCTCCTGTATGTAAACCCAAAGTTCACATTCATATTAAATATTACACATTTTTCATACATATCATTGAGATCAAAACTGCAGAAATGGTTACAGAAAAAACGAAAATTTCAATCTACAGCTGCTTGAAATGCCACAACATTTCACATCAACAAACAATTATGCATGACATAAAGGTGAAAAAGGGATTCCCGGCACCTTTGAGACAAATAGTATTTGTAGTGCTCCATTTCAAAAAGAAGTGATACATGCTTGTGTGTACTTCCTCTGACTTCTTGTAATGCACGGAGGGTGATTTATTTGAAATGATGTTCAAGCACAACTACCGTTTCCCTGTAATGTGTCCATGCACTATATAAATGGAAATGAGTCTGGGCCTATCTCCCTTTATCACCCAGCGCCAGGATATGATTTACTGGCCGTCTGCGTTCCGTCCTCGAGAATGATTTTCTCCTTCACTGAGACTTTCATTTGAGAGGCCTTTTGGCTGTTTTCCTTTTACAAACATAAAGACACTTACAGTAAAACCTTATCAATGGAAGAACCAGACGTTATGTGGGCGAAATTGTTTTATTCTTTACTTTTAGGAAGAAATATTAAATACGGTATGTATTTGAAAGAAGAAATATGACTATCACTCACATGCGCTTGTAAAAGAAACTGTGGTACGGTGAAACATGACAACGTATGGTGCAGCCGTTTGTGTTCAGTTTGTACCCGACACTTATCTCCTGACTTGTCATAAATAATGACGACATATCACACATTAATAACGCCGATCTTTTATTCACTTTAGAATCTAACACATCTAAACAAAGACATGATTCCCTTTTCGTATTTTTAATTAAACCACCAGAAAATGTATACATTTTTTAAACCATTCGGCGTCTGTCTGACTCGGCCTTTCATCTTCCTCTTTTTGGAGAACAGACATCGCTTCCATTAGATGAAAACCATTTTCTTAAATCAGAGAATCAAACACAAATAACACAGTGTAAAACAAAATCTCTTCTACTTTTAATTCAATCTGTGATATAAACAACTGCTGGACTGTCATATCATGTTTATTTATGCTCTGTTTGTCTTTTAATGGTTGGCAATATACTGTTTACTTGTCCTAACAGCTGACTCTAATAAAATAAATTAAAAGAAGAACAGCAGAAAATGTGCACAGCTTTAGACACACCCTGCTATCTATCTTAATGGATATGCCTCCTTAGGTCTACCACAGAGTCAGCAATAAATTATTTGTCATTTGCAAAGCAGGAGAGCAGTTATTTGGAGTTAAATTGTCTGCTTTTGCCCTCTTGCAATCCATTAAAAAAGTAGACATTAAACACTTTTCAGAATGGCTGCCTCGTTTTCTAATTAACACACAGTTGATAGGAAGAGTCTCTGAAGTTTCCCTCAAAAGAGAGACCCTGATGGGATGTCACCTGCATTATGTATTAGGACGTGGTTGCCCTTTTCAAATGTCGCTGTTCAGTCGGTTATCTGTTTGACTCGGTGCCGCTTTGTTGATGTTGTTGTTTTTCTTTTCTATGTTCAGGGCGAGGAGGGAGATCAGGGAGGTCCGGGAGAGGTGGGAGCCCAAGGACCAAAGGTTAGATATTTATCATATCACAGTACAGTCTCTCAAGTTACGTTTTTTTCTTCGATGTGTTTTCTCTCTGCTCGCTGATTTGCCTGTTTTTTTGTCATCTCAGGGTCCTCAGGGAATTCGTGGAGCCACGGGAATGATGGGCCCCAAGGGAGAGATGGTAATGGCCCCACCATACCTTCATCAGCATGATTTTTTCTGACTTAATTTCTGAATTCATTGTAAATTGAGTTTGAGTCCTTTTATAGTTGTACACAGAAATGGTATATCTTTCAAACAGAGCAATACTAAAGTTAATATTGTGCTCTCACAGGGGGCTCGAGGTCCTGATGGAGATCCAGGTCCCCAGGGTGTTGCAGGAGCAACTGTAAGTTGTTTCTAGAAACAAAATGTTTTTGTTTTTTTACAGAAAATGTGTATGTAGAAGTCATGATTGTTTTGGTGCATTATTTCAGGGAGATCAAGGCCAGAGAGGTGTGATGGGTGAGCTTGGGCCTAAAGGTGAAATGGTAAGGAAACACGCCACTTCATGATGAGCAAACATTTTTAGATGTGGTAAATATATGAAAAATGCATAAAAAGACATACATTTATTGGATTTTCATGTCTGTATGCGTCCCATTCAAAGAGCACCACAAATAACCTCATTTTGAGTCCTACCCAAGTATTTTGAGAATATAATACATGTTTGCTATAATTTTTAGTATTAAAAATGTATGAAATGCATTGTTGGTTTGTTTTCTTTTCAGGGTAGTCAAGGGCCAAGAGGAATAACAGGCCTTCCAGGTCCTAAGGGAGAGGCTGTAAGTATATTATCAATAATGATGAATAAAGCTTTCAATAAATTGTCCAGAAACAACTCATTTTAGTTTGTCCTTTAGGGCTTACCAGGTGTGGATGGCCGTGAAGGTATTCCTGGGATGCCAGGAGCAAAGGTAGAGCATGATTTCTACTCATTTACATATAAACTAATACGTTTTACTGTTGTCGTTGTTGTTGTTGGTACTGTATTAAAAGTTTTTGCTTGCTGTTAGGAGCGGTTTAATCTTCATTTCTTCACTGTCTGTTTCTCTACAGGGAGGCATTGGGAAGGCAGGAGTTCCCGGAGAGGTTGGACTTCAGGGACTTCCTGTGAGTATGACCTTTGACCCCAACCTGTCAAGTATGATTGGCTGCACCTGAGTAAACTCCTTAGAAGCAATATGAAGTACTGCAGCTTATGTCTGCTGCACTGCAGTCCTTGCCTCACACATGTAACACGCATTTTATTCAGTCACTTATTTTAATAGAACATAAACCTAATCTATTAAATTATGATAGACTTAACATTTGTAACCATGATTGCAGCCTTCCGAGGGCAGAAATATGAGAGCGCATTTTTTCCAGCACTCTAATCTATGATTAGTCTAATGAAAGGCATTAGAGAATCTGTTGGCAAACATGAACACCCTTGACTGTGGCAGCATTAACAAAGATTTTGTAGGCGTAAAAAGTCATCACCTGATTTAAATACTGAGAGCACTTTTATCACCTTAAGCTTATTTGGGTCAAAAGCTCAAACAAATATATTTTTATCCACTAAGCCTGTATTCTTTCTGCTCCAGTGTTTCCTACAGTGAGCCATGTCCTCTTTAATCCTTTCTGACGCTTTCTGACATTTCTACTGGAAATAATTTTTTTCTTGTGGGAGATTGTTCTCATGGTTATTGATGTATCTCTTAAATACATGTCTTTTGTTTTTAGGGGTTGCCTGGTGTGCCTGGGCCAAAAGGATTGGGTGGCCCAAAGGTTGTCTGCTTAAATTATAAATAAATATCGCCTACACTTTTTTGCATAAGTATTCTTCTTGAGATGCATTGTGAAACTCTCAAATCGGATTGTTTCTGTATAGGGAGATGCTGGTCAAGGAGGCCTCCCTGGAACAATGGGATCTGCAGGCAAAGCAGTGAGTATGAGCAGGATGTGTGGTAACCACTGTGAGTGTTGTGTCACCTCTGTTCTATGACTTTGTCATTTTACTGTTACACTACAGGGAGAGCGCGGAGAACAGGGTGAAGTGGGACCTGTTGGACCCATTGGTGAGCCTGTAAGTATTTTGTCTGTATTGTTTATTTGTTTAATCGTTTGGATTCCCATTAGCTTCATTTACAGCAGCTGCTAGTCTTCCTGGGGTTGACAATCTCAAACACATCTCAAAAGCATGTATGAACACATATCCTACAAAACAACGACCAAACATAGTACCACATAAGCATTATCATTCTAGAAACAGGCATGTAGTAGCTAAGAAGCCATTTAGTTGTATCAAAGGTGGGGATGCTAAGTCTCTTGTGTCAGTTTGTTCCATTTGGAACAAATTCACTTTCTGGATGAGCAATTAGTAGATTGGAGTTACTTGTGAAATGATTATATATTTAATTTGGATATTGTAGCTGGTCAGAAAATAAATGGGATGTGCTTGACAATATTGTTTTCATTGTAAATAGAAGTAAACACAGTACAGATGCAGCGATTATGAAGTTCCAGGCCAATATTGATATTTAAAATGACTGTTTGTTCGATAACCAATGTTATTTTCTGTTTGTTTATTTTGTTTTTGTTATTCATCAACCCTTTTGTGCCATACCGGTCGATACCGATGTTCTGCTGATAAATCTGTGCATCTCTAGTGAATAGTAGTGAAGTTCAACTTCTAACAGAAAACCTGCCATGCATTTCAGTAATGCTGATGTAGTATGGGCATCTCAAAACTAACCCGGCAGCCTTATTCTGGACTATGTAAAGTCTATTAAAGTATTTCTTATAAGCAGCAGACCATATGACTGAACAATAGTCCAAATGACTCCAGACACTAATGAATCAATTCCATTTTTCCAATGGACTAATGGAGTGACAATAAAAGAGCATTTTCTGGTGACAGCTATACCTTTTGCCATCGTCTAAATGCTGAGACCATGTCCTGTCAAGATCTTCACACCGTTTGTCTGTCATATGAATAAGAGTTGCATAAAAATATTGATGAATTTACTCAAAATGTAGTGCTTTTTTATTAAAACTGGAAGTAGACCGCTAATGGATCAGCTATTTGCTCCATTAAAAAGTGACATTTTTGTCATCGTTGCATGTTAATTTCATTCATATGCTAAGTGGAATATTTTATTCTGTTGTCATTTTCTTTTCTACCTCACAGGGAGATATCGGACAACAAGGACCCACAGGTCCAGCCGGGAAGCCAGGTGCCAGGGTACGTTATTATTGTTATTTTGCCACCATTAAAATGTGATTTACAGAACACTATAGAACTAAATTCAGGTTTTTATACATTTTGAAGTTTATATTTAATTTGTGCAGGACTGAATTTTGAAAAAAACCATATGATGACGATGATGTGTAAGGGTTACTCAGTCATGGTAGCATACAGACAAAAACCTCTAGAGGACACACAGACAAGGAGTGGTACCAAACAATAACGAGAACATTGTGTAGCTTTTAAGGACAGTGTAACTGAACGATGCTGAAAAGGAAGGAGGCCTCACAGTGTAAAGTTCTGGCTGTTGTTACACTGGAATGTCTCAGAGAATAGGCCGAGGCCGGATCTCACATGAGGTCTATTTTCACAGTAAGGGGAGACTAGAAAGCAGCAAGCTGAAAGAGCTCTCTGTTCTCTTGGCATTCCTCAGACAGTCAGTCGGCGATCAAAGAAGTATGGCGCACACAAATCTGCTCGAGAGAATAAGAGTTCATGAGCGCGATGTGCATTGCAAAAAAGGGATATCTTCACTTTTAAACTTCAGTTATAAAGTTGAACTGCTGATATTTTGACGTCTTCAGGCTTGTTGACGGGCGTTATGAAACAGCTAATAAATAAAGAGCCTGGATGTATGATATTGGATTTTAAAGGTTCCTAAGGATCCTGACATTTTTTTTAGAGTAACCTTGCTTATCAGATGAGGTTGTTTATGTGTCATAGGGACCCAAAGGTGACCCTGGCCTCCCTGGTCTTCCTGGTCCCCCTGGACTACCCGGTGTGAAAGGAGAGAGGGTAAGAAACTACATAAATCCCATTCAGAAGGCTTTTCAGTTAAAGACTATAGGTTTTTTTTTTAGTAAAAAAAAAAAAAAAAGTAAGAAAGATTAATGATCAACAAAGAGCTCCCTCTAGTGTGTACAAATGAAACATTGTGTCAGATATAAAGTGCGTATATTGATCATTTAGTTAGTTAACACATTTATTTTGCATGTTACAGGGAGAACGTGGAGAAGCAGGACTCAAGGGAGAGCAGGTGAGAAATCCTGATAATAAATAATTCTCCTTACAAACCGTAATGCAGCTTTTAACTAAGAAGGGTGTTACTTTGCATAAATCATCTCTGTGCTGTGTTTTAATCATAGGGAGTACAAGGTGATGAGGGAAATCCTGGAGACAAAGGGGATGTTGTAAGTTGTTAAAACAAACACGTATACAGTTTATTCATTGCTGCCATTCACAAATTCCCACAAAATACAACTTATTTTGCTTTTGTTTTGTGTCAATGGTCTCATAGGGTGAATCAGGAGAAAATGGATCTAAAGGAGAGGTGAGTTCCTGGCATCGAAATACAGTCTGTGATGTCAAACCACTGACAAAGTACTGCGCTTTTGCGATGTTGCTCTAATGTGGCATCTCGTTTTCTCTCAAGGTCGGTAACCCTGGCGAGGCGGGCAGAAGAGGTCCAGAGGGAAGTCGAGGTCAGCCTGGTATCGAGGGACCGCCTGGCTCACCTGGACCGCGGGGCATGCAGGGAAACAGAGGTCCACCCGGAAGCCGAGGGTCCCAGGGTCCTGCGGTAAGCCCATGAAAAACAACTCTTCCCTTCTCCGCAGAGCTACAGTACCGAAGACTGTGAATCTTCAGTGGCTTCACGATTCAATTGCAATTCACTGGTCAATGATTTGAATGCATCTCAATATATCGCATCCTCAACTTTCTATATTACTTATATTGTATATATGTATTATATCACTTTTTCATCAGTTTATATAAGCAGTCATATACATCTGAACTCCCTTTTTTTATTCAGAAAGTGCTTTCGAAATCAGACTACCACAGTCTACAACATAAACAGCTGCGTCTTTTGAATACCAGCACCTTGTATAACCATTACAAGAATAAAATATGAATTCTTCTGTGTTGCCTTACGATTAGCGGTGTGACTATTCGCCGGCCGCATGATTATAATTTGATCATGATGTCCTCATTGTGATGCATCAACTTTCCACACCTCTTGTCATGTATTGCAGTTGAATCCCATCACTTCCTAGAAAAGCAGCCAGAAATTGTTGTTTTGCCGAGTGCCAGGCAGTCAATAAAAAAAGAAGCTAGTCATACCATAGATTTGAACCATCGCTGTATTCTTTGCTGCTATCAAATCCCTTTTCATTCTCTGATATGGTTATCATTTTGAAGGAAACCTCCCCATGCACTGCATCATTTCATGTTTTATTTTTTAAAACAAACCACACAGTCATCTCAGTTTTACATCTTATTTTTTAAGTTTACTTTTCATTTATTACAAGATGCAGTGCTATATGCGGCGCTCTTTTATCATTCAGTAAAAAAAAAAAAACAATTTCATGACTATGGCCTCTTGAGCCTCATGTTTCTTCGTGCACACTTTGATTTTTTTTTTTTTTTACACTGATGTCTTTTTTTTGTGGTCTTTTCACTCCAGCAGCAGCAGTGAATAACATCAAATTACATCAGCAAGATGCTCTGAAAAAGCTGTTTCATTGAGGTTTTAAAGTTTTGGTACCCACCGAAGGCTTCAGTAAACCAGTAACTGCATCCCTGCTTGCTGGAGGCATACCTGCATTCTGACATCCCTATAGAGGAGGCAGGCAAAAAGAACGTTTTCTTATGAAGATCAGTAAAATCCCAAACTGTATACAATACCTAAGTTGTTGTAAAGGGAGACACTTGAAACTCCAAAATATCAGTTTTTCATTGGATGAAAAGAGAAGCCAAAGCACCCAAACAGGTTTTATTCGAGGAATGACTGTGAATTCGGCTGCGGTGAAAACATCTAAGGCACAATGAAAGCTAATGTTTTCACCCGATAACAGCGTCATGGAGTCTGGATGGAAATGTTTTAGACACTGTGATGAAATTTATTAAGCTATCTGTTCTTTTTCCAGGGTAAAGAGCCAAGTGATCAGCACATCAAACAAGTTTGCATGCGAGTCATGCAAGGTAAGAACAGATAGGCCTTTGACCCCATTTATCAATCCCCTGTGCTTCATTTCATGGCTTTAATCTTTCCTAGAGTGCCTCATTACACAACCACACATAGAGCTGCCCCTGCGCTGTCTCATTGATCTGGGTGTTTGCTGAATACTGTGAAGTTCAAAAGGAGGGTCTCATAACCAAAACATGTAATAAGCTTCAGCTTTTGTTTATTTGATGGATGAAAGATTTTTTTTTTTTTTCCCTGAGCTTCAGAAATGTTTTCACTGAAGTCACAACCTCTGTTCTCTTCATTCTTTGCTCTTACGTCTTCACAGCTCATCTCCTATACTCATGACTTTTTTATACCCGATGTGCTGAAAAATTAATTTCACCTCCAGCAGACCTGCACTGCTCTGCTCCAAGCAAAGAGTCTGCCTGGAAAGGAAATCTTTAAAAAAAAAAAAAGAGCAGAGGAGCCACTGCATGAATTTTCATCAGGAACCAGAAAACTGGAATCTTAAGTTCAAAATACCATGCAGCTAGGAGCCACAAGAGATTAATATTAGATCCTTTGCACCGTGA
This sequence comes from Coranthus polyacanthus, assembly GCA_037367275.1. Taxonomy (NCBI): domain Eukaryota; kingdom Metazoa; phylum Chordata; class Actinopteri; order Kurtiformes; family Apogonidae; genus Coranthus; species Coranthus polyacanthus. Next base: position 8,446,386 of record JAPQRN010000008.1, on the reverse strand, counting down.
ACATACATTTCCTATCGCTGATTGCTTGAAATAAAGAGTATTATCTCCTTTCTGCCCAATTTACTGAGGTTCTATGGGAAAAGGTTGAAAAACAGGAGAAGCTCGAGGGATGTTGTGACCACAGTTTCACCTTATTCTTTTTCACTCTGGGCTGAAGTACAAGAACTGTTGGACCATCGTTTTTATAAGAGTAGCTCTGGGCTTTCAGAGATGAGTCTTCTGTTATCACCTCATCCATTTCACTGTCTTTAAAGTTCCCCTGATAACAGTGAGCTACAACTGTTTAGAAACATTCAAAGTGTTGTTGCCAACTCTGCATGTCTTTCTTTTGTTTTATCCAACAGAACAGTTGGCTCAGTTAGCCGCTAGTTTAAGAAGGCCAGAATCTGGAGTGGCCGGTTTACCTGGCAAACCTGGACCACCAGGGCCTCCTGGGGCTCCGGGAGACAATGGCTTCCCTGGGCAGGCTGGAGGAAGAGGCCTTCCAGGACTCAAAGGGCCACCGGGACAAATGGGAATGAAAGGACCCAAAGGTAGAAAATAAGATGTCACTGTGAGAGAATTAATCCGAATCAGAAATCATCTAATGATTCTGAATGTTACAGCTACACAACGATTAATGATGAAAAAAACAGCAATACAACAATGATAAAAATAATATTATTATTATATGTAAATATCCAAACAAGCATTTCCCCCTTTTAAAAATGACAAACCACTGTGACCTAATTCACAATACGCAGAAAGTGAATTTATGCATAAATGAACATTTCTAATTTTACTGCCATCTGCATCACTGCATCGCTTTATTATATTAACTTGAAAAGGTAAACCTGCCATTTGTACAACTACAAAACATATACACATATTAAATATTCCTCTCACAGTGAAAATGAATTTTACTGACAGACGGGGACGAGTTATAGAGTTTAATGGAGGTAGGAAGGAAGTGTTTTCTGTGCACACACTTTATGCCAATTATTAATTGATTCCATGACAGTGTGGAGAGCACAAATAACATTGAATGTGATATTTCCAATTGTATTTGGGCCACTTCCATACGTGATCCTAAATTAAATACAGATCAGTTTTTTTTTTTTGCAGTGCAACCCCAGTCTGAACAGTCATACTGGAATCCACTCTGGCTCAACATTCATCACAATTCTGTGCTGGCAGGAGGCATTCAGTGAAAGAAATTGCTCTTTTTCTCCTCATTTGCTCACAAAATTGCTGGCTTCCACTGCACATCATCGTCTTCTTATTTCAGCGGCTCCATGTTTATCTCAGTACAGCAGCATGCTCTGTGTTCTTTTGCACATGCAGTTTAGTCAGACCAGTTCATTATGGATCTGATATTGGGGACATTTAAAACATAATGTGAATAACCCAACAAAAAAAAAAAAAAATCACATCTGAGCAATAAATCTGAATTGAGCACTGAGGCTGAGAGTGTGGATGCAGACATCAAATCAAGTAATAACATGTCCGTCAGATTGGTTTGGATAACACAAATGTCCTCACTGTATCTTACGTGTAACAGGTGAACTGGGTGACAGAGGTTCCAGAGGCCCCACTGTACGTGGACCTAAGGGTCAGCCAGGACCTCCTGGACTTCCTGGTGAGTAATTCTTGTCTATTGAATATGTTTTTCCATCCTAAAACTAGCAGCGAACGTCCTAATAAATATTTTGTGGTTACAGGTGAGGCAGGCAAACCCGGCTATGGTCAGGACGGACGGGACGGACAAAGGGGGCCTCCTGGAGTTCCTGGACAGGCCGGTGTGCCTGGACCACCTGGTTCAGCTGGTCCTAATGGTTACTGTGACCCGTCAGCCTGCAACCTGCAAGCAGGGGCCGCCCACCAGTCTCTGGATGTGAAGGGACCCGCAGGAAACTAAGAGCCACTCTGGCAGAGAGACAGAAAAACTGTTGGATTGTCTCCCCCAAGCACACAACATTTTTCACTCTTTGTTCTCAGGAGCTGTGGTTTGTGGTGCTTTCAATCCATTAACCTCTAGTCTCGTGAGCATGTTCTGTGCCAGTCTCCATCTGAGGAAGCCAGCCTCTTCAAGTTGCAAAACACAAAACATTGTTTTTTCACGTGGTGCAAAAAATCTTTCTTGTTCTGGTGTATATGTACATGGAGATGTTTTTGATATGCTCAGAAAGGTGTATTAACGTTTCTGAAAAGGTATGAAATGACCGAAAATGTTAAGTTTATCCCACTCTCCTTGTACCTCTGCTTACATTTTCTCCATTTAGCCTGTCCTCCCAGATAAAAGCCGACAGATTACATTTCATATAATAACCCAAAGCAGATCAGGATTTAAATGTTTGGTCTAAGTGCCTTTCCAATTGTGCCATATGTGTGTGTGTGTGTGTACGTGTAAGTACGTATAAACCTGCTGAAAAACAAATTTCTTCATGTCTGACTGCCTTTTCAGCTCCGCAGCTCAAAATAGAAAGGAGAGAGGAAGTAACTTTCATCCAAGTCACACTGACGTTAGTGTATGATGTAAATCTGTAAATTGTTTGAATTGTGGTTAATTATATTTCCTATAAAATGACCTGATGTGACATTTTGTCTCATTTTACAGAGTAACATGGCATATACAGTATGACATGACGTGATAGACAACACAAACAAACTGTTATTTATTTCACAAATAAAATAAAACAAAGGTATGCAGTGTTTTTTTATTCTATATTCTAGTAACATCCTACGATGAAATGTGAACTTTATGGTCAAAACATAATGTTAACTCTGAAACTTAGAAATACACAATTAAATGAAGGCTTAAGTGTTAAAAGAACTGTTGCCCAAACAGCGTTAAAGAAAATACAACAGAACACGGGAAATAAAGCAATGAATAACATTTATTGCACACGTGTAAGGCAGGTACCGTTAGTCAGTGTAAATAAAAATAAAATAAAAGAGAACCTCTGAAACCTGGTAACCACAAACAGACTGGATGATCCTCCACCTGAGGAGCTTTACTGCCCTTCTTCTTTAGCCGACTGATAGTGATGTGTGGGACTAAACCACATCCCTTTCCACGAACACAGAGGGTTACAGTTGCTTTTCAGTGGAAGGCAACAGTGTTCAGTGTTGTATGTAATATTTTTTATTTTTCTCCAAAATAGCTCATTATATAGACGTGGTAAACCAAGACTGAGGTAGATGTTCAGCGAAAAAATGAAGACTTTTCAGAAACACACATTAAAGTCACTCTACACAACATGACCTACAAATAGCGGAGGAGGTACAGCGAGAGCAGCAGGCAGACAGTTTTAATCCGAGGGACCGTGCTGAGAGGCTGATCCATATTCTCCCTTATTACAAGCTTATTTACAAGAGTAGATTATATGTAACAGCAGGATCAGCCGTGAGTGTTGAAAAATAATTAATAATATCGTATTACTTCGATTTGTAAAATGTGTTTTAGCTGACTTTTCCACGATTTGCTTTATGTGCCGAGACTGTCTTCACACGTATAACAGCATCCTATGAGTAAGAGTGTTGGTATGGTTTGCTTTCATGTGACATTTTTCTCCTGACAATAAACTCATTTTAACTTTCAACTACAACGGCTGCCGCAAAATTGCCAGTGAAGTGGTCTGTGACCTCAGTAACCATTTTGTGTTAGTTATCACACTGTTTAGCTAAATTGAAGTCACAAACCAGCGCGCATTAATATCAATTCCAGCCAAATTACATACACAGAGAGAGCTGCTTTCATCAAAATTAAGAGTTAAGATCATGTTTGTTCGCTGACGCCGTCTCATTTGAATTTAGTCAAGGTCAGTTTCATTGTCTCTGAGGGGGAAGGCATTAAGCCAAATCTGAAAATTAGTTTGTTGAAAAGAGAGAAGCCAATGGAAAGATAGAAAGAGATTTTACGTCACCTGTCCTACAACCCAAAGACAGACTGTTTTTTTCACTCGCATTGCAAGCCACAAGGAAATAGAAACATGTCCAGCAGGGGGCTCCTTTAACTCACAAATGAAATCGGCGGCACACTTGTGATTTAATACCCACCTAAAATTAGACCCACTCGCGCTGATAAAGTTTAGCAGAGATAAAACCAAGCTGACAGTTTGAGAAAAATATAAAAAAACATGCTCTGTTACTTCAGAGTAAGATGTGAGTTAAAATTTACACGAGTTAGAGCACTATGATGGCTTTCCATGATTTGAGAGCTGAAGTAAAAAGAAGAGAAAAAGTGTCAAACTGATCTTAAAGGATGAAATACCGAGAGAAATGAGTTTTTATATCAGAAACACCCACATAACTTCTCAAACATTAATCACAGCATGACACTTAAAAGTAAAATAAAAGCCTTTGAGTCAAACTCTCATTAAATAACACTCAAAATAAAAGCTCGAGGAGAGTAATATACACTACAGTCCAACTATCTATTTCTGCGATACAAACCTTCATTGTTTAGGGTGATTAACACATTAAGGCTGGTTAAATGAATTCAATTGGACATTTCCCTTAACGTCTTCAAACAGAAGAGTTTAAATCCAAAGTTTAAAGACTGGGAACTATTCTGTCATTTTGAAAAAGTTCTGTAAATTGTCAGAGGGAAGAAACTCCCAGATGTGAATTTCTGGAAAAGATCACATGACCTGTTGAGGAAATTTGACTCAAAACCTTTGGAAAATTGCTGACAACCACAAAACGACGTCTAAAACTTGCAATATGAAAATAAATAAAACAAACTCCAGTCTTCAGACAACCCAAAAACCCAAAGATAGGCAGAAACACACAGTGCTGGTCAGTTGTGAAAGGGAAACGCCAGGATGTCGACTGTAATTCCGTTAAATAAACATGAAAATTCAAGTACGTTATTGAGTATAAAGTCGCACCACCATGAAAAGGTAAAAGCTGCAGTGAAGTACTCCGATTTCCTTTGTGTGGCTGAAAATCAAAAATATACATATAAACCAGAGGAATCATCATACACGACAGTATGTAAACAATAAATGTTAATAATTTCTCACGCGCACAAAAAAAAAAAAAAAAACTATCCCTAACATTTGCAAAGATGTATGATTGATATTAAAAGTGAGAACCTTAATTCATCATTACGATGACAACTTGCTTATGTAATTATATTGTCAGGTCCCATTACAAGCCCCATTAGACAAGAAAAAAGAAAAACAAAACACACACCCGCTCAACTTATTTACAGATTAAACCCACAGTAAAGATGGACGTGAGGTCACAGCGCACTCATTAAAGATTAATGACATTTGAAGTACATTCTTTAAATCTGCCCTTGATGTATGTGTGTGCGTTTTTAACAAACAGTTTCACGCTAACAGTAGGAGTTTTTGAGTTAAAAAAAAAAAAAAAAACACAAAAAAAAAAAAACTATGGCAAACCTCTGTGATATGTGGCTTACAGAGCACTCAAAAATGAAGACCTCTTCATCACTGATTGTACTGCAGGATCTTTTAAAAACGATTAAAATGAACAGCACAAATCTGTCATGAGGGACAATATCAGAAAAAAATAAATAAAACTCTCAATTATCCAGAAATGTAAAAAAAAAAACACCCACCTTCTAGCGACAATATTTCTTAATATTCATGCTACATTTCGTGCAATAATCAGTCCCATCGTTTAAGTACATTCTCGAAGAACACGCTTTAAATAAATAATTTCCATATCAGACACATCTGCTGCACTTTGGTTGCGTAAGGGTTTAAAAAAAAACAACAACAACAAAAAAAAAACAAAAAACGGTTATTTCCTCACACCTACACATAAAACAAGCATACTCATTCTTTCTTTCTGTTTCACACACAGACACACTCACACACACAGATGAGATGTACCTTCTGCCAGCACAATGGCTTATCTGAACAAGAACAGAAGAGTGCATAGGCATGCCCATTAAGCATGCAAACAAATAATTAAGATCACGTTTTCAGACGGGACTGATCTTGACGAAACAAAGTCATTTCATGGTCTTGAAAGACATAATGAGAGCTGACAAGGAATGCATTACATCACAGTGGGGGTGTGAAAACAAGAAATAACTTGAAAGAACAGCTTTGCAAAAAAAAAAAAAAAAAAAAAATTACTCAAAGGTTCTTTGTTGCATTCAAAACAAAAAAAAAACAACAAAAACAAAACTAACAGCAATCCCAGAAGTAAAAGCCCCGACTGCATACAAATGTTATTGTTAAAGTGAACAAAAGAGGTCAGTTGTGAGTCTGTCCGATAAACCAGAGCTGAGGAAACAGATTCAGGGAAGCTGTCCTTCTTGGGCTCTGCACTGTGTCTGCCAACATGAGCCTCGGTGATGGACAGTCTTCAGCCTAGACCGTTCTGCTGGGCTCATAAAGAGGGAAGAACACAGTCTCTGGGGTCACATGTCCCAGGAGGTCCACGGGGCCCCGGAGAGCCAGGAGGGCCATGAGAAGGGATCCCAGGAGGGCCTTAACAGAAAATGAGACATTATGAATTCCTGCGCCAGGCTACACTTTATCATCGTTGACTGAAGTTTTCCATTATTGATAACACTCCCAAGTGTGGTTTGGCAGCGGCTGTGTTTGCTTGCACGAATACTGTCCGTACCGAGTGGCCATACAGGATTAAAAATGGAAGTTGTGAAACACAACACATGCATGTAACACCGAGGAGGCAGAGAGCTAGCCCTGAGAGAGGCCTGTTTACTTTATACAGATGGCAACATTAAGTGTGAAATACCATATGGGAAAGAGCCCATAAAGTAATGACTCCCTTACATCCAGAAACCTACGGACATTTTTACATTTAAAATTAAACAAGTTTGAAGAAGCAGGTCACTGAGTTCTCGTTAGCTATGATAATTAATTTATAATCTGATATTATTGTCATGGTATTATACCTTGGTTTTATAGACTGAATGACTGAAATCACTCGTTCTGGTCTGAAGTAATGATCTTTTCTTATGTAAGGCATTAAAAGTGGAACATAATTAATGGAGCACTGGGATTTTCAATTTTAAGACAAACAGCTTTGGAAATAAAGACAATGATCGTAGCCTGTCCTTCCCTTAAATGCCTTAATTATTAAGATATATGGGCTGCGTGATTTGGTGAAAAAGCCATGTTGTGATTATTGTGTGCAACGTTGCCATTTGTGGTTGCGATTGGACTCTACTCGCTTGGTTAGCAAGGACAATGCACAGATTACTCATTCTGAAATGTGGATTTTTTTTTAAACCTCAAACATACAAACTTAAACTAGTATAAAACAACAAAAACGTAACGACTGTCTTTTTGCATGTTTTACAAAGTGACACCCCCTGTTGAATCCAAAACACAACAGAGGTGTCTTTTTCTTTTTTTTTTTCATAGATCACCCTAAATACCTTTAAATTGCAGTGCTTTGCGATTATGTAGTTGCAAGGCTGACACTGCGATTCGGCTCTATAAGGTGCCGACCAATAAAACAAATAAAGCTTTCACTTTCGTTCAAGTACATTGATTTTCTCAATAGCTGGATCGTTGGATACATTATTAAAACTTAATGCATTCTTCCACTGATTTTTTGATGGTGGTGAAGGACAGAGAGGCAACATTTTCTCAAACATAAGGTCATCATGCAGAATACACATTAGAATCTGTTACTTAGCAACAGTTTGAGGAGATTCACTCCACACTGTCTCCTTGTCTCCCCTGCACAAAAACAAACACAATACCTCCTCACTGCTTGTTTCTTTCTACCAGGATACCACTTTCTTTCCAACTTAATAAACCAATAAAAAAGCCCTCCAACCACAGGAGTGTCTATTACATCCAGCCACGGCACAACAAGGGAGCTCGGCTTCTTCTACACTTTATACAAAGGGAATCACAGCTACCGCCTTGTCCTCGTCTCTCTGTGTACAAACACAATTTGCCCTTTTCGTCACTGCCACATCCATCTTCTTCTTAACCACAGCACTCACAATGCCGCGGTGGTTTGTACAGTTGTCATCAGTGCAAAGGTGCACAAAGTACTATTATCAAAAGTTTTTTTTTTCTATTTCAATTGCTTGCATTTGTGTGTTCAGGCAGCAGACTTAAAGGGGTTATCTTTTAGCTTGTTGTCATGTCTGGGACTGTATTAATCCCTTGTAGCTTGTTGCTGTCGTCAGTGTGTTTCTCATTGTGTTTTTACTGTGTTTTTTTCTTTTTATTCCATGTCTATTCCATTTAATGCCCTTTATACTGCACTTTGGTTGGCTTTGGTTGTGTTTAAATGTGCCTACTTACTAAATATGACTTACTAATAGATGCTGTCTTAACCCTTCTAATATACGTTGTCATGTCTGTAACTTTGTGCTGTTGTCGGTATATTTCTCATTGTGTTTTTACTGTGTGCGTGTTTTTCTACTGTTTTTTTCTTTTTACTACATATTTTAGTGTCCTTTATACAGCGCTCCGGTCAACTTAGGCTGTGTTTAAATGTGCCTTATTCCTAAATTTGACTTACTTACTTACTAACACATGCTAGGCTAACCCTGCTAATATATCTACAGTGCAAGACTGAACTTAGCAACAGCGCCATCAGGCCTATGTACTGTCAAAGTTCAACATTCAGTGTGATGGCAAAGAAAGCAAAAGGATATTGTGGTCACTCTCACATTATCAGAAAGGTGTTAGTTTTGTAATATCCTCATGACAACCAAATGTAAGGTTGCGCTGCCTGGTAATGTGGAGTGCTATCTGCTGTGTGTGACTCATACACTATATCTCAGTCTCAGTGAACCTGCAGGTGACACCCTGTTCTATGTGGATATCAAAGAGTACAAGCTGCACCTTTACAGCATGATGGCCAAGAAAAATGCAGTGGCTTGCACACATGATTATGCTCATGTCTTGTGTGCTACAGAATCCACATTGGAAATCCAACACAGTGGGCCACCCATTCATAACAGTTTCATAAAACTAAATCTAACTCTTTCCAAGTTGTGACTACATCTGAAGCCAGAGAGATATGCTTATGACTTAGCCCCAAGAGATGCTGTCTTTCAGCAGTCATGATTTGTTCTCTCCAGAGGAGCGCAAGCCAAGTTCTTTTTGCCCTGCACATACATTATGCACATACATAGATAGGGTGAGTGACTTTAGGTTCAACGATAAACTCCTTCTGTCACAGACGGGAAGTTTCATCTCTCCGTCAGGGAACAGGAGGTGATTTTTTAGTTCACAGGAGCAAGGAACAAGCTGACATCTCAGGCTCTATTTAGTGAAACTTTTGTTCAGGATAGTATCAAGCTCCACTTTTACTTTACAGAATAGACTACATTACACTGGACGACTGTAGCAATCTCACCATGTTGGGGTTCCATTTATGTCGCAGCAGCGCCTGAGTTTTTGAAAACATGTCACAGTCTGGGAGCTACGCTTATCTCGAACATGCTGAGATAACAAATGAAGGCTGAGATTGCATTCAAGATTTGGGACTTGACACCAGCTCCCTTCAGTGGTCGGGCAAGGAAACCCAATGAACTGTTGTAGATGTAGAGGGCCTGTTCTGTCAATACCTGGTACTCAGTATGAGCATGAATGGCTTTATGTCATAACAAGTGCTGCAAATACATGAATTTTTTGTATTCTTACTAAAACAGCCTTTTGGTCTAATGTTGTGTTCTTACCTGGTGGTCCCATGGGTCCTGGATCTCCTGGTAACCCCAGACCAAGCTGGCCTCTTTCTCCTTTCTGACCCCTGTATCCTGAGGACAGACACAATACTCTGATTGGACTTTGTACAACCACTACAAAGATGAAGAGGACCTGTGTGGTTTCATGTTTATACAGTGTGTGTCACTATTAGTAAGATTAGTACAAATGCCATTCAAGGACTTTCCAGATAAGGACACACTTCTGCAACCTTTACATTTGCCTGTCAAACAGACTAGCTTTTTGATGATATAAATAACATCAGTGCAATGACAATGTCAAGCACAGAGTTTGCTCTTATTTTGAGAGAAGGAGCTTTGGTAGTCAGTGTAAAAACAGGCTACTCTGGATTCCCAGTTTCCATCCCAAACCTTTGAATAATAAAAGACGTGCTGACATCCTGTCAAAATAGAAATCATCAAACAAGCCATCTGTGTGTTAGTTCGATGGAGGAGGCATCCTGGGCTTGTTCAGCTTTCTGTCAACAATAAGGCCACTTTGAAGACTTGAAAACACAGCGGAAAAGCCTTTTTTTGATCGAAGGTCAGATACGTGGGCGACTAAAGGCATTGATCGCCTTAATCAAAGGTGGTTTCACTCCATATAAAACAAATCATCAACAGATGCATTACACAATCATGTCTATTCATGACAACAATAGCCTGGCCTTTGTAATGCTCAAAAGGCATGTAATTCACTCTGAGAACACAAACATAGTCATGAATGTGGTGCATACAAACAGATATTGTATTTTTTTTTTCCATTGGAAGAAGTGAAGAAGCTGAATTATTTCATGTTAAATAATATTCAGTCTTTTATAGAATAATGATGGGCTGCTGCACGACATGAAAAAAGCAAGCAGTGGAGAACACAAACAAAAAAAAGAGGTTGATGACTACAAAAATCCAAGCATTTGCACTAAGTTGCTTACAACTATATGCATGCAAGCATATTATTCAAAGGCTTTGTCACTCCATGCAAAGCCATTATGTCTTTACAGTTCAAAACAGATGCATACCAAGTACAAATGTAAGGGGCTGTGAAAGTATTTCCCCATGAGGCACTTAAAGTAATGGAGTCTAAGGACCGACGGTTCCATGGAGTGCATCAGAAACATTGACAGGAGTATCAAGCATTGCACTGCCTGGCCCAAAGGGGAAACGCTTCAATGCTTAAATGTCAGAGGAAATCTTAGAAAAAAGGCTTATGAATGCTCCAAAACTGTGTCTCAAAGAAAGAAGGGGCTATCCACACATTGCTGCAATAATGAGACTTCTTTCAACACTCACAGAGCCTGGGGCATTCATTCAGGGAAGAGACGTTCCATGGAGAAAAGAGCACTGTACCTTAAGCAAAAAAATACTGGATAGCACACAGGGCAATAAGCTTGGGTGGCACACTGGATTGGTGCATTCTGATATATTGAAAAGGGAATAGTGTGCCTGTACTTGGCTGAAAACAAGTCATTCTTAGAAACGCTAATGGACAAACTGCACTAAGAAAAAATAATGCTGCATTGTATTTTTCAGTGTCAGGACTGCAGCCCTGCACCTGTTGTACACGGTTGTGTTAAACTGTATTAATAGCAACGTGTTTATTTATGCTATTCCCTGTAACACTGTTGTAAACTGTATTAACAGCAGCATGTGTTCATTTCATGCTATTCCTTACAAAAGGAGAAAAAAAAAACACCTTTCTTTGAACAGCTGTTCCATGAAAGATCAATACTGTGGGATATTTACTGATATTTTCATATTATACAGCACAATGCACAACAACTCGGAAACCGATTACAGCCTCATATCATAAAAGACACTTTGTTTAAGTCAGTATGAATGAATATAAAGAGCACACTGAAGTACAAAATTTAAAATGAATGTTAAAACAACAAAATGACTAATTTATAATACAGTGTTAGTATGCACTTAAACACAGTGACTTACATCAGCAAGTGTTTTCATTGTACAAAAGGAAAAGATGAATAGAATGATAAATGAACACTCAATTACAACAAAGGAGGGGAAGAACAAAACAAAAAAGGAGGAAATGATGCTTTTCAGCATGTGTCCTTTCGGGTATTCTCTAACAGCTTGAGACTTACACCCATGTGAAATCAAACCATGAGGAAAAAAAAGAGTGAATTCAACAGAGGGGTTATTTTTCTCCATAAACAATTCATTTTGGCATATTGGAGAAGAAGTCAAATTGGATATTCCAAAGGAGCACAGTCTCCAGCGAAGGATGACGAGAAATAATGAGGAAATATTACCCCAAACTCTCTCCCCAGCTGAGTGGAGGCACAAGTCAACAAAGAAAAAATTAAGAAGTTGTTGAATTTTTGATTTATCAAGGGAAATAACTTTCCTCTTTATTTTCAATAAATATTTATTGCGAAGCTGCATTAAGAATCACCTATAAAACATTCTTCTGAAGCATAAAAAAATAAACAGGCAAAACAAAATCCGAGACATGTGTAATGCAAATGGCATTAACACAGCACAAACATTTATAGTCTAGTGGTTGCCTACTTTAGTTATATTATTCATGGATGAAAGCAGCATTTTTTTTTTTTCATTATAGCAGTAGGTTAAGGTGTAAATGGTCTTGATAATGTGAGGTAGATACAAAACTCAAAGAGAAAGGCTAATGCAGGGGTGCTTTGATTTACACCAACATGTAACACACTCCCCCTCTTCAAAAGTTAAGATAGTTTTGCTGCGGACACAATACAATTCTAAGCAAGTCCGAGGTAAAAAGCCCGAGTAGCAAACCATTAGTGTTGTATGAGCAGTCAGAAAGCAGCATCAGTTTGATAAATATTAACATGTCCACCCTCTCTCCTGACTATGCTCCTTTAGTATTTTAGAGCTTTCTTTCCTGGAGTGAGGTATCAATACTGGGGCTCTTTCCTGTCCACACTCATAATACTTTTGTGTTATTCACAGCCAATTCTTCTTTTGTCTTCATATTTCCCAGAGTCGCTGTGCCCAACACTCCTGGCCTTTCCTCTGCTTCCCGCCCCTCAGTCTGCATTGATATATGGGTCTAGCAAGAGAGAAATGCCCATGAATCCCTATAAAATACAAGTGTCAGCCCCACAAATTCAGCATGTCACCTATGTTTCATCCCAACTCTTTATGTACAGCAAAACATTGTAGGCTGTTGTACTTCATTTTGCAGCATTTATGTCAAACCACAGGACTGTACTGTGTATTTATAGCTGTAAATAGTGCCTCCTTTTTCATATACTAGTTTTAATGTGTGAACTAATTGGTATATCAGATCAGAAAACAAAGGGTTAATCGGAAATCACCAGTACTTTTGAGCAAAGGTTAAAAGTGTTATTACTAAACAATATTTCAACAGAAGTGGTTATTTTTCTGAGGTGGTGTTAACTTCTTGCAGTTCAGCTTGGCAGCCTGAGCTCCTACCTTGAGGACCAGGAGGTCCAGGCTCTCCAGGAGGGCCTGGTAATCCGTCTCTGCCAGGAGGTCCTGGAGGGCCTTGGACTTGTGAAGCTAAGATGCCTGCAGGTGTCTTCTGCAGCATGGCAGCACTCGATACCTTCTCTATGAGGGGAGAAAAATATAAATTCAAAAGCAGACATACCACAAGGCAAAAGAACAGAGAACAAAGGGGTAAAAGACAAGAGAGAGAAATTGTCTCAAATACATCTATGTGTTACCTTCAAAAGCTCTCAGAACTTCATTTTTGATGAATATTTTCAGTTCCTCCATGAAGCCTGGATCACCCTGTGTGCAGTAGGGGAGAAGGAGAATACAAACTTCACTACTTCACTGAACCATGTACAGCAAACTTAAGCGACGCCACTTTCTCACTTTCTACAGAGATACAGCAGAGACGATAGTTATCACAGCATGTGGATGCCTGTCTAAACTCAAAGATTTTCACATAGTTTAAGGAAACCATCCATGCTGAAAACAACAGAAGGGAGATGAGATTACTGTTTAATATGTACATATACATAGATATACAGTATTTATAGTACAACATTGGTGTCTTTTATCAGAATATAATTCATTCAAGTCAAGTCAAGTCA
>JAPQRN010000008.1:8419790-8432561 GCA_037367275.1 Coranthus polyacanthus | reverse complement strand
ACATAGATATACAGTATTTATAGTACAACATTGGTGTCTTTTATCAGAATATAATTCATTCAAGTCAAGTCAAGTCAGGGCTCTATCTCTCCCGTGGAGGAACCCCTTCCTGGACTTCTTCCAGCAGTCGCGATCTTGTGCTAGTCTAGACCAATTGCCTAGGTGTCTCTCCATCTGGAACCTGGTCTGCTGCGTGGTCTCTTGAAGTTGCGTGGTGTCCATTCTGACTCTGACGGTCCTTCTGTTATCTTTGTAACTAGTCACATGGCCTGCCCAGCGGTGCTTGGAGCTGCGAATGGCCTCGATGATGTCTGTCGCTTCTGTCTGCTTCCGGATCCAGGTGTTTGGTTTCCAGTCACGAAGTGTGATGCCAAGCATAATGCGTTCCATCTTCCTCTGCACCGTCTTCAGCATTTGTTCCTGGCTGGCCTGTGTCTCGCTGGCATATGTCATCGATGGGATGATGTATTCATTACGGGCTTTCCTTTTGACTGTTATATTTGCTTACCCAGCTCTGAAGCCTGCCTGCTCCCGTGGTTAATGTTGGTCCCGTGTCTTTGTCATTCTTGCCAGGATTACTTTGGAGAATACCTTATAGACCACTGATAACAATATTTTTTTATGTCGGCTTTGTCTCCTTTCTTATGAAGTAAGACCACTGAGGCATTTTTCCAGTTTTTGGGGACTTTCCTTTCTGTGAGGCACCGGTTGAACAGATGGGTGAGCTTCCGGACGATGGGTTCTCCGCTGCTTTGAAGGATGTCTGCAGTAATGCCATCATCACCAGGGGCTTTATCTCGCTTCAGTTTTTGGATGGCTGCTCTCACCTCAGATGGTAAGATTTGTGGAGGTTGCTCGCTTTCGGTGTTGTTGGTGTGGTTGGCCATGGGCTGCCCACTGTGTTCGGTATCAGTGTTGGAGTTGTTAGTGAGTAGGCGGCTGCTGCAGAGTCTTGCATAGAATTCCTTGCATCTTTTGACCATCTTGTCCCTGTCATGGATAATCTTCCTCTTTCATCGACGTGATTTTGTTTCTACCGACTTCTTGCATTCTTTTGAGAGATCTGAGACCTCTACCAGCTTCTAGGGCTGCCAGTTGTTGTTGCTCATTGGACTCAGCTATGTCCTGTGCCATTCTTTTCCTGATGGTTTTACAAATATCTGAATATTCTATGTTTTGCGTGTTCGTTCCACTTCTCTTCATCTGCCTTTTGTTAAATATCGTGTTCATAATCTTTAACTAGTGCCTTTCGGTGAAGTGGATGAGGGAGTCACCTCTGTTGTTCCTCGTTCCAAGTCCGTAGGGTCCTGTGCACTGTTCATCACCCACACCGACTTTTGCATTGAAATCGCCTAATACAATGTTGTAGTGGGCTTTACTATTAGCAAGAAGATTGTCCAGGTCTTTGTAGACAGCTTCCACTTCTTCATCTGTGTGGCTTGATGTAGGAAGATATACCTTGATGATGTTGAGTTGGTACCTGCTGTTGATTCTGATGGTGAGTTGGTTTACCCTGTCAGAGATGCCGATAAAAATGTTGATATTTCCGGCAATATTCTTGTGGACGATAAAACCGACGCCTCGGTGGCAGGTGTCGCCACCTTTAAAATATAGGTGGTGCCTGCTTCTGTTGAGGGTGAGGCAACCTTCTCCCTTTATCCTTGTTTCACTGATTCCAATGATGTCAAAATTGATCTTTTCCAGTTCATCCTCTAAATCTATAATTCTGTCATCCGAGGAGAGTGATCTAGTGTTGTAGGTGCATATGTTCAGATTCCAGAGGCAGCGTGTCCGAACCCAGTGATTCTTAGCACCCTCTCCTCTGTCATCTTTCCGTCTGCAGCCGTAGACGGTGATTCGAGAGCTGCTGGGGACTGAGGGCCGTTGGTTGGGAGTCGACTGTCATGGTCCAGGGGGTTTGCTGTATTCGCCACACTTGGCACTGCGGGTTGGCGAGGGATTTGGGATCAGAATTACCTTCCCCTAGCCTTTTCCTAAAGAGGCATGCCCTGCAAGGCAGCAGGGGGATTTGTAGTCAGAGTTGCCTTCTCCTATTCCGTGTGCTGGCTAGGCTTAGGTTCACGGAGAAACCTTCATACAACTGGTGGACCATTTCTGCCAATAGGAATGTTATCTGGAGCCACCGGGCCCTTACTGGGGTAAGGTACTACCACTCAGTAATATGACATCTTGCCCTGGACGTGTATAATTAATTACATCTAATTAAATATTAGATTAAAATAAATATTAAATATAAATATTAAATATTAGAACCCATGGAGACATTTCTGAGAATCTACAATGACACGGCTAAAAGTCAACAGCACACTTTCTATGAGCAACAGCACTGCAGCAGTAATAATGGCAAACAATAGTAGCCTTGGACCTTGAATCTCCACATTCAAGCACATTTTTCATCTCTGCTGTGAATGTTATATAACTGTTGTGACTGCGTACAGTATGTGTAAAATTTCTGTGACACACGGAGGTGTTTTGAATGCTCTGCAGAGCTCTAGGCACACCCACATATCTCTGTCTCTCTCTCTGTCTCCATCTCTCTCACTCTCCTTCCCTCTCTGACCTTCTGTTGTGCCTAGATGATCAGGAGTGGGAAGCGTTGAGCAGAAAAAGAACAGTAACCTCCCTTGCACAGCCTTATTTGATGTTTCATGCAGAAATCTCTGGCTGCACCATTTTCCATATACAGAACTGAGCTGAATTAGAACTGAGCAAGTTACACAAGCATGGGAAGGAAGTAGGCTGAATAAAGTTGTAATCATTTGGAAGGATAGTCTTTTTTTGCTACATCTTACCAGGAGGTTTACGCTCTCAAACAGGCCTGGAGGGCCAGGATCACCTTTTTGGCCTGTAGGGCCGATCGGTCCCGTCAGTCCAGGATCTCCGGCGCGTCCTCTTTCTCCCTGAACACCTCTTTCTCCAGGAATCCCTGGATCCCCCTACAGTAAAAACAGACATATATCATCTCTCTATGATTATGAGCTGATTAAACTGTTTAGAACAAAGCTTAAAGCTAAGTTTCATTGCTGGCATAAGCTGCACCACTTTTATTTTTCATGCCGGACACATACCCAAGTTTCTCACTTAACATGCTGCACACATTGACCTTTTTCTCTCATTGTGTCCAGTCAGCCACCTATCCTGGGGATGTGTTGCCAACTATAAAACTAAAAGTCTCATTTTGCATCCTCTATTACCAGCATTTGCAATAGATTACTGCAGCAGTGTGACAGAGCTCTTTAATTTTGTCTTGCAAATACAAAAGGAAACTGCACTGAGCGTTAAATGCCTTTATCTAGCGCTTATGTGCTTGTGGGGATTAGTCTTATTTGTGCAGAAGTGAAAGCTTTCATTAGTATTCATCAAAACCTTGCTTGTGTATTATATTCTGACTCATAAAAACAGCTTCTTCTTTTTTTTTTTTAAGGAAAACAGGAGTGACTCTACTTACACGCTCTCCTTTGGATCCTCTGTCCCCTGGTCTACCTGTATCTCCCTTAGAAAAAAAAGACAGAAAACCAGATTTGAAGGCTTTGCTGACATTCGAAAAGATCATTAGCATTATAGTAACATCTCAGTAATTGGTAAAAGAATCATGCTGACCCTGAAATTTGCTACACACAATGCGCTGATATTTAGTCGCATGCAGGAACACTCACTATTCAAATCCATACGTGCAACATACACCGAGCATACAGGCATATTGTTCATATTTACAAATATATTTGCAGAAGTTTCTGTTCTTGCCTGAAAAAACTGTGAGCCAGCTTTTTCTTGAATTACTTGACTTTGAGAAATACACACTTCTGAGATGACTGTGCATTGATTGCTTTTTACTTAGCTCAGGTGTATTGCTTGTATAATATCTCCCCGTATAGTGTTTCACCTTCTGCAATGTCACAGTCCCTCTGCATCACTCTTGTTTCATTTGAGAACTGCCTGCTTTCCCACCAGCTGTCTCTACTGTATGGAAGTGCTGGGAGAGAAAATACCTGTCTCTGGCTTTGTGTCACAACATCTTGTGTCTTCCAATCCCTCCCTGTCACTCCTCATTGCCTTCCTTTACCACGCTCACAGCAATACCTCTGGGACCATCTTTGTATCAATTTCCTGCTGGATTACAGGAGCCATGCAAAAGACAATCTGGCATGATGTGGTTTTAAAGCGGGCATCTCTTTGTGATGCTGTTCTCCCCTGCCTGCTTTAATCTGCAGTACTCTGTATTCCCTGATGCCTGATGGGAGGCTTAAATCTATCATCTTGCCCACTGAAATGTGCTTCCCTGAGCATTACATTAAACCTCCAAGCAGTGTGCAAGGAGTCTGGATAGAGTTGTGAAGCCACCTGCTAGATGGCACTGTTGCCCCACCAAAAAAATCAGACAGCAGGGCAGAAAGACACAAGGGTACAACTTTTCAATATGGCCCTGTGCAAAGCTGAGATTGTGCTGAAAGAATATGAACTGATTATAATAAGAGTGTATTGACTTGTTAAGGATGTCATTAAGGTTTAAGGTGATGGAATTAGTAGTAGACAGGTAACGCTCATGGTCAAGCCGGTTTAGATTATATAACATGTGTGTGTCCTTTAACCTGTATTATGTATATTTTGTAGCAAATCTATTGTGCATGCTTTGAAGGTATCTGGAGTGATTGTGTAGTAAACTGTGTAAGATATATTAGATCAGTCATCTAATAGCAGACTTTGGAGCAGTATTTGTTTCAATTTTAACCAGGTTCATCAGGCAGGGAAATGCATATTTAATCTAAGTGTCTACTGCCCTCTATTACAAACATTTTATCATTGCCTGAAAGCATTAACTGTATAATTAGGGTAAAAAGACTAAAAGTCAACAAAGCCTTAAATCTGCAGTATTCCATTTAGTTTTTATCGTTAAAATCTCAAATATGCAAATAGGTTTAATGCACTCACGATGCTGTAGCCTGAGGTGGGGCGGATAAAAATCTGCTGTGCCATCTTTCTGTAGCTCAGACGATGTAAAGCACTTTCTATAAGGGGATTTGCAGCGCGTTCGCAAAACTCACCTTGTATCCTGGAGTTCCATCTTTTCCAGGTCTGCCCTGCTCAAGAAGCGCAACACAAACAAAGACATTTTGTATCAGCTCTCACCTTCGATTGGATCAGCACTGTTGCACTCCTAGTAATCTCCACAGTTAATGAGATATCTCAACCAAGGGATAATGATCCTGATTGCTGTGCGAACACTGTTCCATTGTGTGCTTACAGGGAAAATTACAGAAACCATCTCTGATGGTAATTACATAGAGAAATGTAATAATCTACAGGACAAGTGATAACTAACATACTTATTTCATCCCTATTGTCCTTGAATCATATTTTTTTTATCAGCATGATGCTAAAGTAACAATGGGTAAACCTTCTGACACAAGCCTGGACATCATTGGAAGGTGCTTTGGCAACATCTCTTAGTGATTATAATAGGAAGAGCAACAAAATTCATGTTGCATCCTTACAGCAGCACCTTGGGGTCCCTCGGGCCCTGGGAATCCTGTCTCTCCGAGCGGCCCCCGCTCACCCTGTCAGAGAACAGAGACAGTCAATGTGTCAGTTGGCTGTGACAAAGGAATGACGCATGGATTGACAGCTCAAAGAGAGTTAGAGGCTGCAGCTCACCGGCTCTCCTGGGATCCCTGGCTCTCCACGAGTGCCGGGCTTCCCCTGTCAATCACAAACATAGGAGAACAGTCTGTTTTGGTTTGACAGGTCCTCAATAGTGTCATATCTACAGCACCTTTGCAGCCTCCCGTTTATACCAACAGCCTACTATAGCTGCACAGAAAATCCTCTGAATGGACTAAAGTTTATGTCCCAGCTATCTCAAATGAAATAGTGTAATGTTAAGAGACTTCTGTTTTGAAAGCGAGTTTTCTGTGCACTTTATGAACCATCGCTTAGTTGTTGCAAGCAGCAAACAACAAAGATGATGGTGAAAAATATGAGTAAGCTTAAATTATTTGAAGGGAAAAAAAACATACTTACTGTAGGACCGGATATCCCAGGTGTGCCAGGTAAACCAATATCACCCTGAAGGAAATATATATGGTTTAACATTTATCACTACTTCAAAGACAGTATTTTATTGATAAACAACCTCTTCTTTATACTGTATGTCAACAGCAACAGCAACACTGTGACACCTTTGACGGCATACCCCTAAAGGATAACTGACTCTGCATATCACAGAAGAACGAACCGTTTCACCTCCGAACAGACACATAACATATACACGCAGCTTTCACAGTCATGCACTGTTAATCATCAGCAGCGTCGTTGTAATAACAGCTAAAATGTAGGAGGCTGTGAAAAGTTGCATGCAGGAATAGTTTTGTTCCATTCCGCCAATAGGAGCTGAGCATTCTGCAGATGGTAAGTGATACATATAGCCGTGGCTTCAAAAACCTGTGGTATTTCTTCATATACAGTTCAGAAATTTTGTTTTCCCATCGATTTTTTTCAAATAATAAAATAAGAGTAACAAATTCTTATTTTTTTCCCTAAGAGACTCAAAACTTCAACAGGAGTCCATAATGTGTTTCACGCTGGTACACTGTGAAAGTTGGGAGTTTCACCCCCCCCAACAAAAAAAGAAAGAAAAAAAAAAGTTAGGTATCTAATTTCAGAAAGAAACTTTTTAAATGTTCTATAATGAGCATGAGGTACACAGAAAACACTTTTGACTCTCTCTGTAATTAGGTTAGAGCATAGCAGATGCTTCCATGGGCTCATACTGTTGCTTACCTTGGCACCAGGAAGCCCTTCAAGCCCTGGTAATCCCATGGCCCCTGGTTCCCCCTACAAGAGAACAACACACCACCTTGCTGTGTTAAGACAAAAAAAATAAAAATGGACTAATGGACTAAGTGTTGTTAACCAAGAATTATATTTTTGTCTCACAGGTCTCAATAGGAGGGTAAGTTTGGTGATGATCTAATGGAAGGTAAATTATTTTAATTTATTACAAGGCTGTCAGTAAATATTAGATATAAACATGGAGATACAGATCAAAGCTACACGAAGGTGGGTAAATTAAAATTCACAAGAGCCAGGATTTCACACATTTCCATCTATCCTTTTGATATTCTTGGTCTGGTATTAATATAACCCCTGGTGTGTCAGCGTGATGTGCAAACAATCCTAAGAGGACAATACCTCAATCTCAGTGTATTATTATATGATCTCTGACACATGCTGTCACACCTTGTAACTTATAGACGGGATAGGAAAAGAGCCCCATTTGACAATCACAATCAGACTCGCTTTCTGCACTAAAAATAGAGACCCATTCCCAGTGCCTGAACAAGTGATGGCCTCTATCTACCTCATCTTGCTCGAGCTGCCATGGAGAAATGCCATTACACAGAACAGAAGGGCAACCGGTTCTGACATAGACGGATTGTGCAGGTAATTGTCACACATGTAGATTGTCATGAATAAGCGAGTGTGGCTAAGGGGAGAGTGGGCAAGCCAGAGGATCAGCTGTGAGACGGATTGGGGCAATTCCACCACAGCACTGGAGCTGCTCACACAATTTATTAAAATGTCAAATTAACATCCTGGTGAAAAATCACTGTGCCACAAAACAATAAAAAATGCAATTGGCCACATGAGAATAAGGAATTCGAGTTGATGGCACATGCATCGAACTGTTCCATGTACATGTGGATTGTTTTCAGGCTTCAGTATTGGGGAAGGGCATTTGAAGTGCAGAGAAGGTTCATAGGTTGCCACTGGCAAGACAATACGGTACAACAGTTTCATGTTTGCGGGAGACATGTTCATTTTTTTTTTTGTTGTGTTCTGGAGTTCTACTGAGAGTGGTTAAGTGCTCAGGCTTGAGGGCGTATTGACTTATTTTGTGGAGAACCGCAGAGACGATGATAGAGAGCAACTGGTAAATCTGACTTCTCTATTTTTTGGGAAGCACAAAAATAGACAAATACTTCACATAAATACACCCAAGAATGAAAAGCTTCAACTCACTGTAGGTCCATCATCTCCTTTGGGACCCTAAAACAAAACAAAACAAAAAAAAAAAAGGACAGATTACTCCCATGAATGGGACAACCGCTGCCATAAAAATCATAAATATAGACTGAAATGACATGTGGCTACTGAATGTTATCGTCATTAAAATTTATGGTATTCATTATTGGCTCTCTTTCTCTCACAATTTCTGTCTGTAAATCATGCTTATATAGCCCCGCATGTAACTGTGGCCTTTCGTAGACAATAATAAAAAAACGATGAAGGTGATGTACTGCACGTCATGCTTATCACGCAAGCTTTATAAACAGTGGCCGTGCAAGTTTACATTTTAAGCAAAAAAATATTTATTGATAAATAGGGCCCCTTGTCCCTCTTAACGCTGATGAAGATGCTTTCTTATTGATTGCTCCAGAGGGACTGCTGGGCTGTGATGGATGCAGTACAAGGACAAGCATCCTCAAGATTTAGCTGTGGTTCATGTTCTTTGTGCACAGGGAATATTGGAGTGCATATTTTTTGTCACCACCTTAAGCATTTGTTGCGGTGCACCGATATCTGCAGGACCGGAGAGTGACTGTCTCCCAGGACTGGACAAGATTACAAACTGTCTGATAAGGACGAGCGGTGGGAGTTGATAAGCAAATCAGGTCACTTTGACTCTGTGTAGAGAAGCTGAAGCTCTGAAAGTCCATTTTGCATATCACTGATGTTGTGTGTCCTGGGGCGGGTCAGAGATGGTGGTTGAGAGTCAGGAACTTTCTTTTCCTCCACCAACCAGCAGCTCTCACTGAACATGATTGACTGTAATGTAAGGGCCTCAGAAGCCATGATAACACTGGAAGGCTGGTCAGAATATTTGTTATTCAGGTCTCTTAGGTCCTGCGGCTCATACAGTATCAGCATGTCTGTGTGCTGGTCCTTCTCCACAGTACAATGTAAAGGATTTGCTTCTGGCATAACAATGATTGTGCTTACCGGCGCACCAGGAGCTCCGGGGGGTCCTAAAATAGCTCCACCACTCTGAAAAGGAATTATTATCTTTTTTAACTTTATGACTGCACAGTATATTTTACAATGTGGGTCAAACACACCGATCTATTTTTGCGAATGTGATTGAAGATGCAATGCATGCGGTGAATCAGTCTGTGAAAATCACATTATCACTGAGTTAAAGTCATTTGAAAATTCTTTACCTGAAGTTTGTAGATACTGCTCATCCCGTTGCCTTCCACATAGGGTACAGCCTAAAACCAAATCAGCAGTCAATAAAACATCTCTTCCTCACTGGCCTGAGAGATGAGCACCAGGACCAGCACCAGGACTCTTTGCAGAAAAACAGTACAGTAGGTCTGGAGTAGTTATACACTGTTAAGCCCTTAAAAGCGACATGAGAGAAATCAATAGCGCATTTGGTGATTACACAAAGAAAATAGAAGAGAGTGAGAGAGTGAGAGAATGGGAAGCGAAAAGAACAGGGAAAAGAGAGAGAACAGCATTCTTAATAATCCTTGAGCCAGTGGTAATTCAAAAAAAAAAAAGAAAAAGAGACTATCTCAGAAATACAAAAGAGCACAGTGATTAAAAGAGATTCGGCTATGAGAACTAGGTAATCTAGTCTTCTTGAGTAGTATTAGAACATAAAAGAATGTTTTTCCCATGATAGATTGGTAGAGGGCAGCTATTGTAAATGAAGACTGAGTCAAGGTTCTCATTTAGAAGCAAGCGGATGCCTGTGCCCTTTTCAGGCCACTGAGCCATCCCCTGTCCTCCCAGACTGCTGTTTATGAGACCGGGGTGTGGGGGGAGCACGGCAGGTTCAAGGGAAGGCTGATGAATTATAGATTTGCCTTTGGAAGTGCTTACTTACTGGCCTTTTAAAGGAAGGGGACATGATTCAATGCCAGTGAGCAGGTCACTACGATTTTATCACATTTGTACTTGTTTGTCAGTTATGTTTCTCTTGTTACACTAAATACCGCTCGAGAAATGAGAAAGATGACGCTACACTGGTTTCTTTTAGTAAGAGGTGCCAAGGCTGGGTCTCCCTTAGTAAGAAAAAAAGTGTTATCTTGTGAAAAAAACTACTCAAGTGTTTTTATTGCCAAAGTAGTGCTTAAAAACTGACAGGAAATACCATCGGATCTGGGATCCTCGATGTTATATATTGCTGAGATCGGAGCTCGCATACCAATAAATGGATGGATTGTATAAATCCATCTTGGTCTCCTGAGAGTCTTCAGCAACAACCTACACCTGCTGACTAGAATTTCCATAACACACCCTGACAGAACCCGTGACCCTAATGCAAGTTTTGAAGGTTATCGCTATCTGCGGCTCTTGTTGAGGTAGGAGGAACTTACCGCAGGCCCTGGAAGTCCAGGTCTGCCCGGGGGGCCTTCATTTCCCTGCAAAACACAACCCAGAGCTGATGAGTTTCTCAACATTGCTCTGAAAATGCCAATGTTTGTCCAGCACACTGCCAAGCTAGCTGCCAAAGACTCTGGTAAAAGTACCGATCCAGTGCAGTAACGTGAAAAACTACAGGCTCTGAAATGTAAAGCATAAAAGTAAAAAGTAACTGTCTGGACATTTCTACCAGGTGTTTCAGTGGCAAGCCTACTGAACCTGACATATTAATATACTGTGGAGACTATTAAACCATTCTAACTTCAAATAAAATAAAAATCAATATAGCTTACTGAAGATAATGAACAGTCACAGTACGGCATTATGACGCCTTTTCTCCACATTACGGCCTCCTTTTATAGTCTGTATTGTCGTTTCGTCTTGTTAGGGTGTCTCGTGTGATATGCACCGATAGATGCACCAAGGGGCTGTTACTTCTATATGTTATTATCCAATCCATTTAGACTGAAAATGTTCTTGTTGTTGGGAAGGCACATAATGATGCAAAAATAAAAAGAATCAATAATTCCCCTCAAATGCATTAAAAATACAGTAAACCTGAGATTAAAAATAATTGTGTTAAAATGTGTGGAGTAGTAAGTTGCCAGAAAAATAAATACTCAGTTAAAAATACGGATACCTGAAAACTCCACTTAAGTAAGTAAGTAACAAAGTATTAGTATAAGTTATACTACATATCTGAATATTTTGCAAATAGCTGCTGCAAAGGTACATAGTCTGCGCTTTGATCCACTGTATAAGACATACAAATATTATACAAATGAATGATTAGATACGTATCGATGGTAAAACATCTTACTTTTTCTCCTTTTGCTCCTAGTTGGCCCTTTGGACCTGGTCTTCCCATGAGCCCCTGTAAACAAAGCAGCATCCTTAACAATAAAAAAAAACAAAAAAAAAAACGACCTTCACAGACAAACAGTGTGTTCACCATAAAAGAGCTGTAACAAAAAAAAAAAAAGCTGTCATGCTCTAATAAAACTCTATCCCCAGTCAGTATGCGTGTCTTACCGGGGCTCCTGTACGACCGGTCACACCAGGAAGTCCTGGTGCTCCTGAAGGGCCCTGGAGGAGACACAGAGGATCAAAATAATTCTCATGACAAACTATCTTTACATTCACATTATATGACAAACCTACACCTACAAGTGCACAGCGTTGTCGTTTTCAGAATGCAGACGCACAAGGAGAAATATAACCGTAGAATGACTTGATGCTAATGATGTATTCAAAGATTTCTCATTTGTGAGTTACTTCTTGAAACGAACTACACCTGTTTCATAATTCATACCTTCTAATCATCTGAGTGAAGTTGAAGTGATCAAGGAGATGAAGTTTTTAAATGTAATTTGCAGGTACAGTGCTAATAACAGCGTCTGTAAATTAATGTCCAAACATGTTTTCTATGTTCCTGGAAACGCTTCAAAGGATCCATTAGCAGCAAGCATCACGCAATAAAAAGGCTGCTCACAGTGTAAAACCAGTAAACTGTCTACTGATATATGTTCATACAGTATTTTCTTATTTTTAGACCCTTGAATATACAGAAGCAGTAAAAGTTTTATTGTCTACTGTACCATACGTGGTTGTACAGTGAAACGAAGCATCTTTATTCCTTTGTTAAGATAAGGCTTCTCTGCATCTGAGACGGAATGATGTGTTTCTCTTAATGATTTCTTTTATCACTGAAAAGGGAAAAAGCAGGACTATAAAGCATGTTTTTATTGAGCCTATAAAATCTAGTAACATCTATAAAAAGCATAAAATCGTATGTGCCTGGTAGTGAAAATCTCCTGCCATTGCAGTCTGATGCCGAAAGTTGACCTAAGAAATGTTTTTGAGGTCTTCTGAAGAGTGTCTTGTTTTTTAATTAGCACAGATAGACATGCAGTGCAGGTTTTCGTTCTTCATAAAGCAGCTCTCTGAGTGCAAAAGATAGGGCAAAGTGCAGATGCAGCATTGTGGATTGCTTTTGATAGCTTCTTTTTAAAACAGACTCTTTAAGCAGACAGGCTTTAAGATGAAGCAGACATTACAATATATTTACATTCTTTTGAGAGCCCACGTCTCAATGTCACACTGACTTCCGGATGCTTAGATAATGACTGGATTCATTTGTTTAGATTAAACTTTATTCACTCACCTCATCGCCTTTATCTCCTGTAGGGCCTGGGAACCCTCTCTCTCCTTTTACTCCCTGCAGGAAGGCAGAACCAGTGAAGGAGGGAAAACTCAATGTTTTTCACCAAACATGAAAAGGCCTAAAACTAAAGGCTGATGGGTGTAGACTTCAAAATG
>JAPQRN010000008.1:8362726-8413199 GCA_037367275.1 Coranthus polyacanthus | reverse complement strand
GTGTCCCTGTGTCAAACTGACCTGAAGACCATATGAAGACCATATGAAGACCATGTGAAGACCATGTGAAGACCATGAAGAAGGATGGAAATGTGTGGGTTATAGTAGCATGTTTGCTCAGATTTTTTATTTTTTACTTTTTGTACATGTTTATCACAGAAAATAAGCTAAGGCAATTGAGTTTCAGGGAGAAAAAATGTATACCTGTACCCTTTTTCTTTTTTTTAAAATTTGAAACGGATCAATTTGACCCAAATACCATACAAGGGTTAAAGGAAGTTCAATTCAGTAAGATTTTAATAATATTTATTACCCCTTTTCCCACCGAACTGAAGGGGTTATAAATAATAAATACAAGTAAATAAACAAATGTTCTTTTCTCATTTCAGTTTTAATAGGCTATTACTCATGACAAATTAGACAATGCTGTGAGCAGGGCTTTGTCAAGGCCACAGAGCGGTGACGACAGACGGAGAGAGGCAGCTTCATCAGAGCCAAAGTAGCACATTTTTAGATGAATTGATTTAATTGGACATCTGATTAAAAAAAAAAAAAACAACGCAGATAATCGTGAAAATGCTGAACATGGAATCCCCAATAAAATGTGTACACAAGAAAAAACAGAAAATGATGTTTGGGAGAGAAAAAAAATATGAATCTGCTCCAAAATGAAGGGGTTTGTCCTTGGCCTGTGCTCTACCCTCCCACCAAGTTTCATGCCAATTGGTGCAGTGTTTTTTGTGTAATCCTGCTGACAGACAGACAGACAAACACTAATTAGCAGAGGCGACAACAGATATCTCTTTGTTGAGCTTTTGGACTATACAACAGCATAAGAGGTCATCAGCCTTTTGTGAAAAATGCTCTGTAACGCTTAGACAGACAAACTCGCAGCCCTCTTTTCTAGCGTTGCTCCAGTTTCCACAGCATATTCAGAGATTTAAATACCTTTGCATGAATGCAATCTTTCCTGTATTACTGTGTTAAAATGAACAGTATCACTTCATAGATGAGGAGGTCTTCTGTGAGGGTTAATGTTTAGTTCAGCGTTTCCATGTATAAACAAACCTGATTGTTCAAAGCCGTAGAGTAGTTTCTAGAGATTGAAGAGTGTGAGCACTGTCAACAAGGACTGAGGCCTTGGATGCATACGTGCCTTTATTTGGAGGAGCTGTAATGAACATTTCTATATGCAAAGCCATGTCCATGAAAGAGAGTGCTTCAACAGCTATAAGATCCAAAATGAGAGGATAGGTGATTACCCAGGCTGGGCTTAAGCTATGGTGGATTACTTAATGGTATTGCATCTCCATAATGTCATGGCAGCTACACGGCTGGAGTGGTTAGTTCCCTTGAACTTGCATGCAGTTGTCCTAGCTGTTTACAGTTGATCTATGCTTTGTGCACTTCTGCCAGTGTGCTTTCCTGTCCCACATTACACCTTTTACATTTATGTCCTATGACTCCATGAAAATGCTTATTTAACCTCCCAACATGGTACCTACCAGATATCCACCTCCAGACTCCCCAGGCTCACCCTTAGGACCTGGAGGTCCCTGTAGACCCATCACTCCACCAGAGTCCCCCTACAGAGACACAGACAGTATACACACAGGGAGGTGAATAAAGAGACTGAAGGGTAAAGGAGGGTAAGATCCAATTAACCAGAGTCCTCTATTACACCAGTAGGTTTTGTCAGTATATGTCCATAAAATAGATAGTTCCGGTTCTTGATTTTGAATGCCTATATGAAAGCGTGGTAAAATAATCTATAAACAGACACCTGTGACCGCATCAACCCAGTATGACTGCGCCAAACAAATTGGTTTTAAAATGTCATATCTAGTTGTGAATTTGATTTACTGCGAAAAGTCCGTGTGGATGAGGGGTGGACAGAGATGGACAGGATAGAGGAGGAAGATGAAAAAGAAAGGAGACATGCGGAAATTAATGAGAGCGAAACTGAAGAGCTGGAAAAGTCAAGGTAGGAAGCCAGGACTGTCAAAGAGACTTTGTGGTCCGTTTGTTATTTTCAGATCTGGTGTGAGAGAACTGTACAAAAACTCTTTGATTCTGACCTGGAGGCAAGAGAAATGTAAATGACGGGGTGTGAATGTGAATATCCCTGCAATGTTACTGTCACCCAAACAATATGAGAGAAGATGCTGGAGCAATGGTTGCTTTTGACGTCCCGTAGAAAAATATTAATAATTAGGCCTTTAAGCATCCTTTCCACTGCATGTGTGTTACTTAGCTACCATTCTGTTAAATGTTGCTGAAGATCTACACTGCTTGGCGGAAGAAATTTTTTTAATTAATACATTAGTGCATTTTTGTTGCAGGGTGTTTAATTTATGAACCCTTCCCAGGTATATGTAGTTTATTAAAGCAATAAGCCATGTAAGGCCATGATTTACAGAGATTTTACAACAATTAAAGGGGCTTTATGCATTCTGCTTTGCGTTATACCTAACAATGCCCATTAACTGTTGTAAAAATCACTGTAAATCACGGCCTCTTGGGGCTTCATGCTTTATTTGGTCATTGGATTTTCTTTTCAGAAACAGGCATTAAAAATAACAATTGGTAATGTGATTTTTCTTTTAAAATACAAAACACAAAATTGAAATACTAGGGTTTTTTCCCCCACATTTTTTTCAATTGTACTACCCTAATTTCATTGCACCTCACTGTGCAATGACAATAAAGTCTTTTCTGATTCTGATTTTGAGTGAAATAAATCATTTTCATTTTCTGTTTCATTGTATAAAAAATAAAATCAATAGAAACAAAAACCAAATCAGGAAAAGGTCTGTTTTTTCCTATCCTGAGTGGCAGTCAGGTAGTGATAATGTGTAATCGACCACAGCACATGGACATAGACCTGGACATTGTTTTCTGAAACAAACAGTGTGTCTCAGGGAAGAAGCCATGACAGCAGAGGAACTTATTCACATATTTCTTGTGGTCAAACCAGGTGCCTCTGTGTTTCGAATGTTCAAGTGATGAAATGTTTACGGTAATCGCAATGAAAAAGCTCTGAGGAGCTGTTGGAAGTGACTCTCAAACACAGTCTCACAAGTATGGGACAGATGTTACAGCAATACTTCCACATTAATTATTCCCCATAATGAACAGGATCAACATTGAATCACTAGGCAGTTTCATA
Source organism: Coranthus polyacanthus (assembly GCA_037367275.1). Taxonomy (NCBI): domain Eukaryota; kingdom Metazoa; phylum Chordata; class Actinopteri; order Kurtiformes; family Apogonidae; genus Coranthus; species Coranthus polyacanthus. The sequence goes on along the minus strand of JAPQRN010000008.1, from coordinate 8,410,030 downwards.
TATACAGTGCAGTATGCCACTTTAAAACCCACAAATCCCATCAATTCCATTTTTTGCAATTACACTCCATTGTAAAAAGAAAAGCCAACTGATGGTTTGCTAAGCTATAAACAACCTCCCCCCTAATTCTGATGCTGTTAAATATTTAAGCAGGACCATAAGTAGCTACTTCTACTTCAGTGCTCCTTACACTACTTGCAAGAAGACTATGAACTTCTGTTACTGTGTAGTAATTCAGTGACAAATTCCCACAAACATCTACTCTTTTTTTGCAGCACCAAACTCACTGGCGCCCCTTGAATATAGAATAAAAATCGTAGCTTGTTTCCATTTTGTTTCCAGTGATTTTATTTTTTATTCTACAAAATTGAACAATGAAAAAGAAAAATACGGACCTACGGACCTACTGTAGAACATTTATTGTCTTAGCGTGGACACAACTTCATTCAAATGTTTATAATGCTCTAGCGCAAAAGGTTTGTTAATTTTTAGTTACTGAAGAAATATTTAAAACGACTAAATACTGAAGATCATTTAGTGCTTGCTTTGCTTTCAATTTGCTGAAAATGAACAATTTTTTCCCCCCAAAATGTATTTATGGACCGACCACATCATTCTATAACCAGAACTGACTCAAAATGAAGATCAGTGGCGCAAAGATGACAAAGGAGGATTAGAAATGTGAATAGGTACTTTAGCTTTGTTTCTCTCCCTGGAGTACAACATGAGTAACACCAGTGAGTCTAGATTAAAGCTTTATTTATTTTGCATTCAAGTGAGGCCCTGTCAAACACGCATGTTAGTTGCGCAGTTTTTGACACTTTCAGCACAGTATTTGTAAAAAGTCCTACCATCGGGAGAAATTTGTGAACAAATAAGAGAGTTTTCAGAAGCATCAAAGGAGAGAACACAAAGGTACGATATTGTTGAGGGTGGCATGCACTGTGCGTATTCTGAAAGGTGTCTTCACGAGTTGTCTAGCATGTTCAACCTGTGATAAAACATCATAGCTTCATATTTTTCTTTGAGGTGAGAAGTAGATTTGAAGTTTACCTACCTTTTCTCCTTTTAGGCCATCTCTCCCAGGCACCCCTGGCTCCCCTGGCGAGCCCTGTAAATAGTGGTGAAAAGAGACACATCTATCATCAGGCCTTCATCTCCTCACACACATTTATCTCCTCCTCCTCACTGCTTCAGCGGGCTGCTGTGTTCCAACATAATTTCCCTTAGCCAGGATTTATGAAATGCCTCTTTTCTCTCCCTGCTTTTGAATAAAGACAGATGCTCATTACTGAAGCAGGTGTGGAGAACAGATTGGGCCTCTGCCTCCGTTCCTGGCATAAAGCGCTTAGATTTGCCACTTTCCACTAATTAATTCTTAAATTTGATTACTGATCGTCTGTGTAAAAATTCTGGACTTTTCTCCATTACTTCCTCTCTGTCTCTGCCTGTTGAGGTTTATCTGTTTATCTCTCTTTCACTCTGACAGGCTGAGATAGAGAACATAGAATATGGCAAGGTGACAGAAAAAGCAAAGAGAGAAAGTAGGGCTTAACACGAAGTGCTCCTGTCTAGTGCCAATATACTTACTGGCTCGCCCGGTAGTCCTGGGAGTCCAGTGGGTCCAGGCAGGCCTTGCCTTCCCTGGCAAAACACAAAGGAAAACAATATTTGTGCTATTTTCTTCCCTTTGTGTGTGACAGAATTGTCTGGGCTTCCAGTGTGATAGCTGCGCCAACTATACTATACTCACTGACTTGCGAGAGTATTTCAAAAGCAGAGCTGTTTAAGTGCTGCCCCTGCTCGCTTTTAAATAAATGGTATGTTTTCTGTTTTTTACTGTATACTGAAGATACTGCAGGTCTGCGTGCTCATGTTAGATATTTTAGTTTAAAGCTTATATTTCGGTATGCTTTTATTCTAAGCTGTTTATATGCATTCCCCTTTCCGGCTCATTATTGTCTTTGTATACACAGATCAACTGAACGTTCCACATATTACCATGGAAACTGAGCCTATGCTGAATGAAATCAACTATGAAAAGGGGTAAACAGGCATCAGCATCCTCACTGCTATCTTTATATACTCCTTTTCATGATTGGGATAAAAAAAGGCATCTGTATTCTTGTGAAGATTTTATGATGCTCTTGTTGTAAGACAGCACATTAGTATCATCAGTTTAAGTCATTTCAGTGGAGGTGTTTGCAGGGGACACGTTGACAAAACAATAGCAAAATTAGATATTTGCCCTTACGTTTCTTCATGTTCCACTAACATACCGGTTATATTAAAACTTTTACCACGGAGACAGAACTTGGTGAAGAAACCAACACTGAGTTTAGTATTTTAGTTAATAATAGTCTAAAGAAACTCGTATGATCAAGTCTGAAAAGTAACAATGTCAATTTATTTAAGATTGTACATGAGATCTAATATTAATGTCTGGGCTATATCCTTATTACTATTAATAGCATAAACATGGATAGCTGTGGTACTCCCTCTTATGTATCTGGGTATTGTCTCACCGTTTATATTCAGCAGGATATTAGATGTCTCCATTTGATGTACTGTAATTGTCAGAGCATAGCAAGACAAGTCCAATGACTCACCTCTGTTCCTGGATCTCCTTTTAGTCCTGGCACCCCTACGGTTCCCTGTTACATTCCCAAAATAGTGAAAAACAGGAAAGGGAGAGAAACACATCAGACCTTCGACTGGAGAGGTTTTTTTTCTCTTTTTGTTCATATATGATTCCTGTATTACTTAGAGAGACCTGTCGCACATTTCAATGACTCAAAAAAGGCTTTCAGAAGTTTTTCAGAAAAGGAATAAAAGTCTACAACTCAAAGGTAGGTCAGGTGCAGTTACAACCACAAGAGAGTTACGCCTTTGTGTCACTAGAAAGTTTATGATCTCAGGTCAAAGACACCTGCAAGAAATTGGATATCTTTGAAATGCTCTGAGGCAACTGCCAAGCTCAAGCCCTGAAATTACTGTATGTCAAAGAAAGAAGCATCCCTTTAATACATATATATATATTATATTTTTTTTACAAAAACACCTTTGGTCAACACTCTGTGTACTCTATCCAGACCTACGATTTTGTGACATCTGTTGCCCACAGAGGGTTACTATGGACATAAATTACTCTGGAGCAGTCAATCGTGATGCTCTGAAGTTACACTGCAAGTGCTAAGACTTTAACAAGTTACCTTGAAGCCTTGGGGTCCTTGAGCTCCTTTCTCCCCCTGCAGAAAGTAAAAGAGATAGACAACCATTATTTCATAAGACTTGCATAAAAAAACAGTCAGGTAAGCTATTCCTCTTGAATGATTGGAGTTAAGTTTTTCCAAAAAATTTCCTCAAGGACCTTCCTGAAGATAACTTTCATATTACATGAAGGTTAAGAACACAGAATATTTCCTTTTTGCTTCTGTTTTCTAAGACAGAGGATTACATCAAAATTTGTAAGAATTTTACCCTTCGAGACACCATTTTTTGCTTTTGCTTTCATACCACTTACTTCGTACTTCTACAGCATCTAAGAAGATGAAACTCGTTTTCTTTTGCAAATTATTCAATCTTCACATGTAATGTATTTTTTCAATTAACGAACAGTCTTTTGAGTTTCATAACTGCATTGGTGGTCTTTCAAATCTGCTTGTCTACGTGCAGGCATCTGTTATCTGTCATTTTTTAGGGCCTAACAATAGATGTACGCATATTTATTCTGTGCTCCAACATTGCTTAACACAAACATGACAGTGAACTTTACACCTGCACAGCAGGTGATGTTCAATTGTTCTTTCAGAGTCAAATGTCAACACTGTTTTTATTGATGTTGAATTTGAAATGGAAACATTTTGTCATGCTGTGGTGCCAAATGTTGGGTGCCAAGCTTGGAAACAAATACAGACTTTTTGTGGTTAAATGGTCTTTAGTAAGAAATAATAATGATGGAAATTGTTACCTGATCTCCCTTTTCTCCCTTCTGGGTCTTCATTTCATCCTTCAAAACAAAACAAAATAGAAAACAGACCTCTTCATGCTCTGATTCAGGTCAAGATCAAATTCTACAAGTGTACCAATTAAAAGAAGAACCACAGAGAAGGAAGATGCCAAACGTAAACATTTCAAGTTTTATGATATAAACAGCTGCTTACAGTTCCAGAGAGCTGTCTTAATCCATGAGCAGTCATCACCTACGAGTAATGAAAAAGACACAGTTTTCTCCACTGATCTAGCAATTACTGCAAGTAAAATCTGAGAAAATAAAGAGGAAGTTTTCAGCAACTGACTGTTTTTGGAGGCATCCATTGCATTTCTTTTTATTCTGTTTTATGTTATGTTACAGTGCTATAACAGTTGAGTTTAGAGTTGAGCTGACTACATGCATTCCAAACCCTGAATTGTAAACCTCTTATTTCTAAGAATATATAAGTGAATACTTTTAGTCAGTGTATTGTTTTATAGAGTGTATGATTGTCACTAGAACCGACAACAGGGCAAATTTACCTGTGACTGTTTTTCACTTGTGTATTGCTCTGTTTTAATAAAATATTGAAGCTCCGCAGTTTTTGACTTTTCCTAAAATTGTGTTCTGTTACATTCCCTATTATTAAATATAGTCAAGATAAATCCAGATGAAAAATATGGGCATCGATACTTATAACACTAAGGCACTGGGTTAAATTTACCTCTATAGAAATGCACTGATTTCCACACCGATTATGTTTCAACATTCTAAGTTTCTAGTTCTATTTGTTAGTGTGTGATCTGAAAGATATGTCAAGTCGTTTATAACGGTTTACAGTGGATAAGAGACAGAGATTCATGACCCGAACAAACATGCAGATATTTTCTTCTAATACCCATTTTGACTGTCATTTTAGGCCGATTTGTACTGACAGCCATGCAAAGCTATTAGTGTTCTTAAAAATACTTAAATTACAAAACCAGGAGACCAAAATACAGGTGGTGATTAAACAAACTTATGTCATGTCTTGAGACATTCCTTTGTGAAGAGAATTACTTTGTACAATGACATTTTTTGTGATGAAACTTGACCCGCTTGGCAGTTTTAGGCACATAGCGACATCTGGCAGTACCTGTGTTAAACATAACACTTGTGTTTTACACATTTAGTAAAGACAAACACCTAGATGACAAGCCACCTAGATGTGGGCCTGTAACAACTAAATTATATGAAATGAAAGGAGAAAGGTTATGACCAAACAGCTAAGTGTTGCTGGCGGCTAAAAAAAGGAAACTCTTTCAGCTGCCCAAAGCACGACAAAATTATAGCGGAGATTACCGACACAAAGCCTCTTCTCTTTAAGGTGCACATCAACCTAAGAACCTTTGTGGATGAACATATTATGGGTGATCAGAATTAAACTCGAGCAAAGAGCTTGATAAAAATAGGAAATAGGAGGAAATACACCCAAAATACGATAAAGAAGAGTAAACAAACTGCTGGTTGAACCATCTGGGAATACTGTGACACTGTGTACTCTCCCAGTTATTTGGTGGCATTGTTTTCACTTTACTTTACTTTAAAATAAAGAAATTGCCCATATAATGCAGTTTAAAGTTTGGTCACAATTATCCTTCCTAGGAGAGGACTGTCATTGATATTACAAGCAACTGCTTCATGATTTTATTGCTGACACTGGAGACATATGGTATATCAACAGAACACAGGGACATCTTATGAAATGTGGATATCAGTTGAACAATATCATTCAAGGATGGACTGGACAAAGAGGCTTTAGAGCAGAGGCACAACTGATGTTATAAGGCCCATCGTAGAAAAAAACCAAGCGCTCCGGAAAGCAAAAAAAAATGTATGTTAAAGTCAACTTTTATTATCCCCGTAGAGAAATTCGACGTCTACATTTAACCCATCCAAATATGCACAAGAAGCAGTAGGCTGCCCCCGAAGACGCCTGGGGACCAACTCCAGATCTGACAGGAGAGTTAACCTAGCATACATGTTTTGATGGCGGGGGAAACCGGACAGCTAATCTAATCGTCTATAGTCATCAAACCCTATAAATTCTCAATGCCCTCTGGCTCTCTCTGTGTTGACAGTAACCACATGTTTTACCCATGTGTGCAATTACAACTAGTTGAGTCTTGGGTGGTTTTTAGCATGATGATAAATAAGGGAGGACGCAAAAGAAGCAACCTTGAAACTGGAGGCCAAATTCAGGCTTGCCTTAACATGGCGCATACGTATAACAAGATATACCTTCTTCAGATGTTATTGCCACAGTGTCTTCCTTTATTTTTCATTTAAAACTGTCTATTTAGTTTGTTTTTTTCTCTTCCCCTTGTGCAGCTGGCTTTATTTGTTGATTTAAGTGTGCCCGTGAGCCTTGTGAGAGTGTTAATGTAATGAAGCACTACACAAATAAACCTCACTTGACACAAAGTGCTTTCGCTTCCTTCAAAACGAATGGATTCAGGAAAGTACTGAATCCCCCTACCATCCCTGCAATTCCTCACCAATGTCTTCGCACAACCAGATAAGAGATTTCAGCCAGAATTTCTCTCAAGAGCGGTGAAATAATGCACACAGCCATTTATTGAACATAACGTGGCATAACAGATTTAGTTTAATAGATTTTAAGAGCATACTGTAAAGCAATACTGTCATCTATAAAAGCTGGACTGTCTCAGAGCCGGGAAGACTGTTTTGCCATTTTAAGGGCATCAGGGGAAGCGATGGCCGTGCAGGCCTGTAAGCTCACTGTTCCTCCCCGTCACTAATAAACAGAGGCACAAGAAGGTTTATGAAGGGAGGGTAATGATCTGAACCCGTGCTTCTGCTGTGTAAGGGAAATCAATGCCTAACTGCCAAAATTATCTGCCACGGGAAAGCGCAGACAGAGACTGGTACTAAATATTTAAACAGCCTCATTCATCAAATGACTAATGTTTTCCCCTCGACTGTTTGCTATATAGCATGCATCGCCTATATCCTGGTTGGCCCACACCTCACTACACAACAATGAACACAAGTGAGAATTTCAATTTGAATACAGCATTTCTTCATCCCTCGCTGAAATAAAATTTAAAGAAAACAGACAACTGTTCAGAAATAATTGCAAAGCAAGACCTCAGTGTTTTGAGCAGCCATTAGAACTGCCTACATTGATATCTATTCTTATTTAAGTGAGGAGACTTTTTGTTGGTTAGACAGAAACCAGTGAAACCAGTGGAGAGTGAGCGATATTTGTGCAGTACATAATTAAGCTGTCTAATTTCCATATGAATTACTTGCTAACAAGCAATATGAATTGGAGTAAGAATGAAAGCCATCAAACTTTGTTTCCAAGCTCATGTCTGAACCCTTCAGAGGCTAAATAGGAAGCTGACTTTTAGAGCAAAACCCATTAGGACAGAGTCATCGAAATGTCAAGCTGCAAACTTTTTGACATGTTTTTTTCATGTGGCAGTTTTCATAGTTTAAGGTTTAGGTTTTGAAAGAAAGGTTCTCATAGTTTCAGCATGCCTTTTAGAGTAATTACTGCCTCCTCACAGATTTTTTTAACTGATTTGTCACAGTGCGTTTTTTTACTTAAAAAAACGTCTAAGCAATAAGTTCTATCATCCCAGAGCCACCCACTCTGTGTCACCTTCAACGCACATCAGACACCAACACTAAAGTCAGGGTTTCACTGTTATCAGTTTTTCCTCTAAAAAGGAGCATGTGTGTCTTTCAACAAAACAAAAAAAAAACAACCTTTTTGTGGTTCACAATTATGAGCATGTAAGCCACCATGCCCCCCCCCCAGTAATTCACAACATATATAACTTTTTTTTTGTTTCAAGCAAATATAACTAAATACAACCATGACTGAAAGCTTTTCACCAAGTACCAGTTCAGTATGAGCTCAACATGAGGCTCTTATGTGTCATACCGTATGCCATATCAACGCACACGGTTTTTGAAAACTATATACAACATCTAAAGATAGAATTAATCTGCAAGCCTGTCAAAGAAAGGAAATTGGTTTCAAGATGACTTGCCATGTTGGAGGTGTGACAGCAAAAGTAAACACTAAAATACTGCTGCAGTCCCCAAACTCTGCACACTACAATCTGAGCTTAGTTATGTATAAAAAAAGAATCCTTTGCTTTGTCACAGAGAACAAAGCCTAATCATTGCTTTGTTGTTACTTATCAAATTGTGTGGTGCCCCTGTGAGAGATCATCGTACAAACTCATTTTCTGACACTGAATGATATACTACGAGATGGAACTTCACAAGAATATTGTACTTACAGGGCCAGGAGGACCAGGAGGACCAACATCACCCTAAAAACAACAGAGACAAACATACAGCCTGATATGAGAGACGTATAACAGACAAGACAGAAACCCAGACCGTGACCCAAAAGGCACAAAAGTAAAAATAAAACAAATCCACAGACAAAAAAAAATGCACATGAAAAACTTCTTCTGATGGTGAGTTTGCAACCGGCGACCTCGAACAGCTACATCAGTAGGATTTGGAGCAACACCAGAGGAGGCAATAGTTGTAATAGCCTTCAGAGAGAGAAATGCTGTCTAAATCCAGTGATGTGAAGAGGCCATGAGATGAGTGGGAAGAAAATTGTAAAAATTCTAACTGAAATGGTTTGCATTATATACATCATGCAGAATGTTGAAGTACTTAGTAATTGGCGTGTGCATATACTTATGCTGTTTATAACCCTTTATAATGGATATACTGAGTGCTCCGGGGAGCTAGAAGGTTCTTAATTGTGATGCATTGCATTTGGGAGCCTTCATTCTCCCTTTCATAATTTACGAGCAATACCTCCCATGCTTTCAGTAAAACAGGAAAACACACCGCGGCAGTTACATTGACACACAAGCTACAAAAAGAACCGAAAAAGCACTATTGTCAGTCATCTTAATGTAATTTCTGTTCCCCATCAGAATCTGGATTGAGGTACACAAATAATACACCTAAATGAAAAGAACATAAAGTCATAGACATTTAAGAGGTAGTATAGCTCATTTTCAGTCTGTCGGGCTTTATTTCCCTTTACATTTTCAACCTGTACCTCGTCGTCATCATTTGAGCTTGTTTACAGGACATTAAAGCCTGTCCTAAGCATAGACTGAATAAGAAGATGGACCAGGCGCTGCATTTACCAAATATTTTCCATCATTGTCTACATTTTTTTTAACAATGATGGAAAAATCTGAGGTCTGTCCATCATTCTGATAGACTAGAACATTGAAGATGATCTACGGTAACATTCTATTCACACGCAGACAGCGCATCGAAGGGCTACAGACTGGAACACGACTGTGATCACTACAGGTCATGGAGGGGAGCAGCTGCTCACGTGCAGAAGGAGCGCATGCTGCGGGATTTCCTCCTGGTTCACCGGGGGAGAGCTTGCAGGACCAAGAAATCAACGTGCTTTGCTGACTTCTGATTACTTTGCTGATTTCATTTGGCCGAAGCGACGCTGGTTGTTCCATTCTCCAGTGTTGTAGCGTCTAATTCTGTAGAACTGCATTGTTCACATCTGTTTGTCTAGATACAAAGTCTAGAGTCTAAAGGGTTTTCGTGTACTCTGCTGCCACTGCGGAGGGAAAAAAAAAAAAAATCATCTGCTTTGTGTGGCAGCGTGAACCTGGGAAGTGACGCATTGTCAGTGTCTCTGTGATCCTTTTGTCTCCACGCCCTTAGAAATGCACGATCTATATATTTGCTGTGTGTATTAATCACCATTATGATCAAGTTACTTCTTTAAGTAATAATAGATTGTGACGGACTTTTTATGGAAATGATGGTGTCAAACTGAAATAGACAACGCGCTACCGTTTCATGCCACAGTGAAAAAGTGAAGACAAAACATAACGGGCAGGGGAGCTACCATGTTGTTTCTGAGATGAGCCACAGAGTCTGCGCAGTAGAGACACATATGATTGATTATTGACAGTGACTGGTCACTACAGTAATCCTCCATCATACGTTAGATTTTCTAAAGCCTGAAAACTGAGCCAAGGCCACTCAACTATAGTGAAAGGTTATTATGGATTTTTTTGTTGAACAATGAGACAAAAACATATTGCCTACTGAAACTTTAATCATCAATCATATGACTTCACAGAAGAGAAGAAATGCTGTAGTTAAAAGACCACAATATAATTAATAAATACCGCATCCTATGATTATAATGTTCCCAGTTCAAATCCAGCTGGAATCCTTCACTGCATCCCATTCAGCTTCTTATTTTCCCACTAAGATCTGTCACCTACCTATTGTCTACAGTTAAACAAAAGACTTTACACATATTGTACTTTATCCATAAAAGAGAATACCTCCTGAACTCATCAATGCACTGTATAAACAGCTTGAATCTCTATTATCTATCTCAGTCTCTTTTGGTCAAGTTTAAATTGGCAAGTCGATCTGTTTCAACCATTCAATTTCCAGACAAACACTGAAGCTCTGTGTCAGTGACTTGTAAAAACTGGTCAATGTGTCAAGATCGGTTTCAAGGTGATGCACATCTTACGCCCAAATGCGGTTCATACTGCATAATGCACGCAAAATATTTTCAATTTATGCTCAATTTTCATCCCCAGAAGAAAAGGATAAGGTTTTAGCTTGTTGTTGTGTATCAAATTTCATTAAGACTGAATATAATGTGTGACAATTGTGAAGGGAAAAAAAACCTCAGAAAATCTGGGTAGATGAAAACAGACACAGCTGGAAAAAATAAAATTGCTTCTAAGCCCTACAGATCAGGAGAAAAAGTTTTCCTCGCACATGGGCAAACTTTGTGACGAATTTTAATGAAATCACATTGTCAGATATAAACACGCAGAAGTATTTAAAGGAAATGCATAAGGGCAAACCAGGCCAAAATCATTAGCGTGGTTACTCATTGCCAGGCATTACTCGAATAAAATGATATGAATATGTACATACACAAATAGATGCACAGACACAGATACACACAGCTAATTTGAATCACACTTAAATGAGGATACAAACAGTAAAATGCAAAAATAAACTCCAGCCAATTCGTTATTTGCTGCAGAATGACTTCAAGGACCCTTGCAGGACAAAGAGTAAAAGAAAATAACAAACTGAAAAGGTTTGGCCTCTTTATGATACGAATTATATATATCGCTTGATCTAGATTACCTCCACCTCCCCTTGTTCTGCTCTCGTCAGACGCTGCTTTCTACCAACATACACTCGCGGGAAGGCGTTTCAGGGAGCACAAACAGAGGGAAAATCATCATGTATGACACTTGACATTGATGTGACTTACTTTTTGTCCTTTCATCCCGCTGGCCCCCTCGGCACCTGCCTGACCCTGTGGGAGGAGGCCTTGGTTAATGACTCTGTGGAACAACATTGTAAATGTCACTGCAGGAAAATACGTACAGCTTCTCCTCTCTCTCCTTTCTCTCCCGGGACTCCGGACTCACCCTTCTCCGCCTGTAGGTGAACACAGCAGATCAGTGACTGACAACAAAGACGGAGCGAAAAGACACAACGCTTTGGAATGAAACTTAGGCGAGGACGGTTGTTAAGAATAAATAATCAGAAAGATATACTGTGTCATCTCAGAATTCAATTACTTACTTAGAATAAAAGGAAAACTGCGAGATGCATGGCTTTATGACTTCATGGTGTTATGTGAGCCTATCAGTGTAATGAAAAACTCAAGCCCTTGTTGCACTGAAGCACTTTCATATGTTTCCATGTTATAACCATTCCACTGTCTACCAAAAGGTGGCACTTTATGACTGCTGGTACGCAGTCCTTAGAGTATTCATGACAGCATTTCTTCCAGTAGGTAATGTGCAGAAAACTAAACAGACATAACTGTAAACATTTTTTTAGCTTGGTCAAGATGCACAATGAATGAATACTGTCAAACGTTTGTCATAGGAGTGTAAGATTTATTTTGTTTTTACCAACTTCATCTCAGGTTTACAGCTTACACTCATATTTCTTATTATATTAAAAAAAAAGGACAAGGTCTCCGGCTGTACTGAAGCCATTACAGTATATGACATTATTAGATACTATTTTAAATCAACTGCAATGAACAAAAGTAGAAAAAAAACCCACCACATCTGACATCTCCTTGACATGTTTAATAAACCGCACCTGACATTTTCTTATTTTTCAAAACCGCGACGCGCACAACAGAGAAGAAACAAGTGGGTTGTTCATCAAAGTTTATTGTTGTTTTCAGTGACGTGTGTGAGGATTTGTAGGGAATGCTTCAGTTACTCTGCGGTGAGATATTATGGCGCATCTGTTTAACAATCTGAGAAGACAGAGAGACATCTGAGAAAGGTTGCAGCATATTTATACACTCCTTAGCGGCACCTTGACTCTAACAGACAATAATTGCCATTTAGTTTCAGCCCCTCCCCCCGTTCGTTCGAGTCTCTAACGACAGCCATTGCCATACCATTCATTTAATGAGATATAGTCACTGTTTCCTCGTCCAAATTATGAGCTGTTATTAAGTCAGAAGACGGCTGCCATGTATGAACAGATGGATTGTCCTATTAATATTTTAGGTGGGGAGGAGGGACTTGTAAAAATTGACTTTGGGTACTAATTGAATTCTGTAGAGCTTTATTAGCCACATGGGAACTCATGATTTTACCACCACAATCCAATGGAGGTCTCAACTATATCATTGTGGTCAAGATCTCAGTCGGAGACCTTTGACCTAACTAACAAGACAGTAACTTTTAACCAAACACTACATTTTACATGAAAATAATTTTGCATTCTTTAGAAAGTTCGCACTGAGCCATGACTGTAATTCACTGGAGATTAAGTGAGCCAAGGGTGGCACTTGTTGTAAATACTGGCAGAGACTTATGGAAAAGAAATCTCTGTTATTATCTTTGTTAGATCTCAATGGCAGATCATTCAGAGTCAAATAATTGGCAACGGGGTACAGGACAAGTTAATAAATCTTTCAAATGAGATCAACAGCAGCTCAGCTAGTATTTACGCAGATTATCACTATATTTACACAAGTACAAAACCCAGCGTATGTAGGACAGAGAACTGGTCCACCTGTGGATGTCTGTGAGTGATATGTTGACTTTGAGCCTCCTCTAGTCATCAAACTGCAATTAAGCCTGTCTGCATCCCACTCTGTCTCTCCATCAATAACTGCAGCGTTTTGTCAGAGCCCGTTTGAGACTGTCAGTGGGAGATACAGTCATGGAGATGTGATTCATGAGAACACCGTCTTCCCAGCACATCATGCACTGCGCAGGCTTTCTTTTTTTTTTTTTTTTTACTTTAAAACATTCACACTCCGCTGAGTGAGTGAGAGGGGGCTCGGCTCACACAGATGTTACACAAGCTGCAGTTTAGTACGACTTGCAACTGTTTTGTCCAAGCTAAAAAATGCACAAGGATAGCCACTGAGAAGCAGTGACAACCCCTAATGCTGCTCAATAATTACTGCCCATGGAAACTGTTACTTTGCATTCCTGCCTAATGGTTTAATTTCTCTCACTTATGTTGTGTAAGTTCTCTTAAATAATTGCCCAGGCTGGCTTCAGTATAGGAGATTTAAATAAGTAATTCACCGGGACAAGAGAGTTTCCATGTCATACACAGTAAGCAAGAATTTAGAATGACGATAAATCTATCTGCATCGTAGGTGCATGTTTGATTTATAGCGGGAGGAAGGCTGCCTTGGCTTTTTTAGAGCACTGAAACAGTGGTCTGTATTTAGTTAGTCGAAGGTCTCACACAAATGCTTTAACCATGTTCTTTATAATCTTAATAATGTAACCTGATGTAATGTATTCTCAAATGACTAACTATATTCTCTGCAGAGCCTACGGGATTACTTAAAACTGTTTAACAGTATGTATTAATTTCTGTTACACATAGCTTTGTGTGCCTTGTTAATTTTTGCATTTAAAACATTTCTCTCATAATTTGAGAAAAAACATCCAAAAAATTTTTTCTCATGGTCCTTTCAGATACAACATAATTTGCATGGCACTTGTTATGCTCCTCCTCCATCCTAATAGGGAAAGTGTGATATGGTTTCTGTAATAATAAACTATTCTCTATGAAAATTATATTATTATATTAATTAAGAAACTTTAATATGTCTGTAGGATTATTGAGGGGAACACATAACAAGCCTATGTTTATCCATAAAGCCTACTTGCAACAAGCTACCTGACTGTTAAAACACGCCTTTCCTCCTCAGGTCTTAATGCAACTGCAAATTTGTGTCATAAAACTAGTAGAATTCAGACGCACATAATACCTGCTTTTCTTAACTTTCGCCTTGCATGCCTGGCTGGACACGTCATTTCTCTTGGGCACACAGGTTTTTGTCCCAGCATGCACTGGTCAAAGTTCGACAACGGTGAACCGTGACCACTACTTGCGCAGAGAGCTTGCCAACAAACCGTCATGATGCAGTGCAAGTGACTGGAGATATTGGGCTTCAGAGCAGAGTGAGCGAAGGGATACCGTTGTTGCGTTGTCTCTGAAATCCCCATACGCTTGACTTAGTAGGACATAAAAATACCACTCTATATTTCATTTTTCATCCAAATGAAACCCATATCCATAGTGTCTTCACCTATGGTGTACCTACTAGAGTCCCATTTGTTTTGAAGTACAATAAGTGTGTCCTCATACAGACAACTTTCTTTTTCAAGGTTGCCTAGCTGACACTTCTCCTTCCTCTGGGCAGAGGGAGCAGGAGGAATTCTGCAGCATGAGCTGACACCTCAGCACACCATGCACCTATACATCAAATGAACAGCTGCAGCCAAGAGGTTGTCCACTACACAATAGCTTTCACTCTCAGTATGATCACAAGTGGGCCACTAGAGGCTTGGTGGGTGGTGGCTGTGGGAGAGGGAGGGGTATTGTGTAGAACGCAGGTATCAAGAGAAACAGTGGGCGGCATTGGTATAGGTTCACGTCAGAGAATTATGTACACCGCATATCTCATGTGCCTCTGGTGAGCTACAGCACCCCTGGGCTTCATGAAAATGATTGCAGACTCTTTTTTTTTTGCAAAAGCACTGTATGTAATGGCCATCTGTCTGTTCTGAATGTGAGCACTGAGTCATGCTGTGCTACGCTGCAGGAGGTTTAGGGTGGGAGCAGCTATTTAACTTGCGCACTAGATAGGCTACAATTGAGTGAAAGGTGCCATTTCCAATGAAGGAGATCTGCTCCTGACTGCAAACACAAACATGTCAATCAAGGACAAGGAGGCTGTGCTCCTGGTCACCCATATGTCTGACTTGTCTGTGCCGCCTACAACTCCTTACACACGGCACATCTTTATAGAGACAAACACCGTGCAGATGATTAAACTCCTTGCCTATTTGGAGGACTGCAAGAATGAACACTGTTCAGTCATCTTGACAATTCACCCTTGCTGGAAGTGCAGGTATGGGCTGGTTTATCAAACACAGAGACAGCTCAAATCTACTTTATATGCTGTGTGTCAGTACTTTGTTTTGTGATGAATAATGTTTTTAGCGATACCTTGACACTTGCTCCTTCAGATGTTCCTGAGGGACCCTGTAATTACAAGCAATGAAAAGTCTTTGCACAAAGGATAAAATGATCCCAATGCCACACAGAGACATTTACATGAACACTATATCCAAACGTTTTCACATTCCTTATGCAAGTGAGTTTCCTGGAAAACATTCACACTTATTTACAGGAAAGGCCTAATTTTTTTTTAAAGCTTTGCACTGATGTTAGTTGACATAAAGACATGGCTGGCCCCCAGCAGTCTATAGATGATGGGGTTTTTGTCGTGTACCTTTAACAGTCTCTCCTATTGTGTTGCAATGCTGATCTGACTTTGAAAATTAGCTGCTGCCCCCACAACTGTGAGTCCTGTCCTGCTGCCAATGGACAAGAGAGAGCGATGCCCTGGTGTGTGTTTTGAATAGATGATTTTGCCCCTGAGATCTACTTCAGCAAAACAGGTGACTCATAAATGTCAATACCAGGGGATAGACGTAAAGCTGGCACATGCTAAGGGTATCATCAGGACACTGCCATTTAGAAATGTCACACCTTCTCCATCCCCTCTTTGTCTTCTCATACGACTTTGTGTCCTACAACTTTATGAGTTATTAAGGAGGCAGGGGATACACTGAGTCATGCGGGAAATGTCTAACAGTTAGTAGCTCAATTATACCAAAGATAATTGAACCTATTGGGCATAACGGTGATAGAAGCAGAACAGAATCTTACTGGATTTCTGGATGAAATAAAGACAAACCTTATGTCCTGAGCTAAAGTGTAATGAGGCCAATAGTGCATGAAAATAATGGGACACCCAACACATCAGAGCTACATGATGCCTAAACACTCCTGTTTGTCCTGACATCAGAGCAGTTAAGAGTCTGACAGGCTGTCTCCTTTAACGCATCATGGTGTTTGTGCCCTTTAGTGTGTGGGTCACTACACAAACACTCGAACAGCGTCTGGGATTGGTTTAGACGCCTGAGGAAAAGACCATAATTCAAGGAGTCAACAGGCCTTATAGGCAGCCTTGTCCTTCTCATCAATACAAGCATTCTCAAGTGCTACCTTAATATACCCCTTGTGGTTTTGTGCTGACAATATAGCCTGCTTGCAGCAGCATAGGAGAATAGGAGCCGATTTAAACAGATCAATACAGCGTTAGCATTGAATTAATGCAAAAATGTTTTGTACTGCATGCCTTCTATCAAGGTTGCTTCATTATGTTTTTGTCACCACGACAAGTTTGGAACTTTTTGCAATTTAACCTCAATTGAAAAGACAATGTTAATGTTGCTTATGTAAAGGTTAAACTAATGCTGACATTGAATTGCACTACTATTACAGTGCTGCACAAAATGCTGACTTACTTTCTAAACATATCTTTCAGTGATTTTCATTGCGTTTCATTCGAAATTAGTGCTGACATCAAACCGTATTTATCTATTCTAATGACACGAGCGCACACTTAAAGGTATAAATTCCCCCAGCAATTGTTGTACTGAAGTGATAATAATGGTGGACGTGTAATATGTGTGTACTTAAATCACTTACAGGCAGGCCTCTGGGTCCAGGCTCCCCAGGCTTTCCTCTCCGTCCCTGTGATAGGTAGAAAAAAGATTTAGATGAGTGACTGAAGATACACCGACAGGTGTGGCTGGGCATACATGCTGCCAGCAATTAAGGCTAGACAGCAACTCCTGTCGCAGTCTCTAATTTGCTTTTAATTAACAACAAGAAAACAGCTTAATTGCTGCACCCCATGTGGCCCACTACTCTTTGTTCCCTCCTCAGGTTTACTGCCTCCTTCCCAGCTGTGTGAGTCCCTTGTTGCATCAATCAGCCCAAGAGCAGATACAGAAGCAAGGAGGCCAGCCACTGAATACTGTCCAGCATTACAAAACAAGGTCAGAAGGAAGGCACCATTCTCAAACATGATGCTTTCTTTTTTTCTTCCCCCCCCTCTTTCTTTTTTTTTTTTTGCGGTGACATTTTGTGAATCGCAAAGAGCCTCAGTGCTTGAAAGTCTCGAGAGTCTTAAAAAGCTGACATCTTAATGAGATGTAATGCTATCTGAACCACACCAAAGTTGGTATAATTTACATCAAGAGGGTTTATGTCCTCATGAGAAAAGAGGATAAAGCTCTGTGGATGTCCTTACAGCTATCCTATAAACTGGCAGAGCATCACTGGCTCTGTGTTATGAGCAGTGCCTGGAATTAGCTGGCTTTCACACACACAAGACGGATGTAGAATCAACTCAATTAGGAGATGGTAATACTCTGGCCAGTGCCAATTCACTGTACAGCAGTGTAATCAGTGGCAAAAGTGTGAGACAATGCAGATATCTGTATTATGCCTAAAAATGATTACCTCTTTCTAAGATGACTTCCATTATCTGACACAAACAATGGGTCTCTCTTCTACTGTATATGTGCCGGTATGGATGATACAAAAACACTGCCTTCCGCCACTGAGTTAGTGGCTGTGTAGATCTGTGGAGAGCAAAGGATCACTAGCAGCTGAGAGAAAAGAAGATTCACAAAGCAACGCCCCCGACTCTTTCCTCTGACACTCCATGTACGCATACTTTGATTAACTGGGTCGAATTTGACACGTTTGCCTGCAACAAAGACAAAGGAAGAAACTTCACTGAGAGCTACAGCTTTTAATCATCTGTTTGCATGTGTGCTCAGGCTCATATGCCGCGTTCCTCACTGTTTGTAGTCTACAGATTACAGGATTATGAAAACAGTAAAAGTCAAGGTGTAGTACAGTAAATATTACCTTTAATAATGACACAACAGATCCAGTGTGTGCGCCTTCTCACAGGAATAATGCACGCTCCTCTATTCACTTTGTTTGATGTACCAACATGGCTTCGGCCGGCGTCTCTCGTGTTAATGTAGTTCTGAGCTTTCATGCGCTTTAAAGTGAGCAAAGCTGAGGGCATCGTCAGGAAGATTTGGAAGATGTCAAAATATGTTAAAGTGTAGGAACAAAACCTTTAAACCTTGAAAACCCTTTACTTCAAATCACATTACACTGGAATGTCCTCTTTGAAATGTAATTGAGGTTAGTTACCTTTGTGCCACTAAAAGAGCACTCGCAGTGCACTCAACAGGATGCTTTATGTAGATTGAAAATACATCCTTTTTATGTAAAAGGAGTATTTATAACAAAAACGACAGCATTTCATTGAAGGTGAAAGGTGTTCTATTTATTTTCTTTTCACCGATAATGAATAGGGTGACAGTGAATCGTTGCCACGTTTGCAAAAAGATCATGCTGTTGGTTTTAGTTTTAGCCCCTGCTGCTGCCCTTTCTCCTCTGAACTCGACAACAAAAGCAGATTACACAGATAAGTAATTTCACTAATGAATATTTCATATGCTATTATTCCAAGCAGGTCATGAATTATGCAATTTTTGAAAATTATTTCTCCACATCTGCCCTTAAATCTCTTTTAACTCCAAAGTTCACACTCATTTTATGTCCATGTGTTTGCATATTATCAACACAATAAATTGTGGATTTGAATTCAGTTCCCCAAAAGAAAAACAAAAAGTCTGAATTATATCTTCAAGTTACAGTGATCTTGTTATGATTGTGACACTAGTAAAACACAACTTCATTCACTTGCTAGTTTTCCAGGTACGCCTAATGCACTCATGCTTCCTTGTGATAAATCCTTCCGCTTTCTTCTTGACACTTACAGGTAGTGTTTTTTTGGGGGCTGCTGTTTGTGGTGTTATTCAAGCCTTACACTGACACATGTTTTAATATCTAGTGTCCTTCACATAAATGCGTTGGACTAGAAACAAGTATGAGCTATGCTTCCCTAACAAAGTGGTAGCCGAGTGTACTGAGGTTGGTTGGAAGACTGTGTTGGAAATAATTTTTTTTGACTTTGATAAAATATTTATACAAACGCAAACATCTCATTCTGGCAATCCATTACGGGTACACCAGGTGACCTTGTCATTACACCGATACAAGTCCAGAGGAACATTTCTTAGCATGCCTTCATCTGCAAATCTGTGCACAGTGCATTAGATTAGAAATAATTAGTCTGGAGCACAGCTGTCCTCACCGTTTGCACTCAGTAGAGTCTCCAAATTGAAACACCTCCCAGTGTTTTTAGTGCCCATGAGCACCCAAATACTCCAGCAGCAAAGCTAAGCCTTCATTTCAAATGTGTGAAGTATTACAGAGGGTTTTTTTTTTTTTAACTAGAACTCTGGTTTAATACATTTTCAAAGATCAATTCTAAATGTCATGTTTGGAACACCTAGACTTTTATGCAAGTGTAACTAAAAGGATAAGTTAATGGAGGTCAGACACTGTTGTGTGGTTTGTTTTCTTTGTAATACAAACATATGGGCACAAGCTAAAAAGCTGATTTGTGAAAGAGTGTCAAAAATATCAACAGCTACCTTTTATCGAGCAACTAAAAAGTTTTACTTCTTTATTTGAGATTTCAGTGCGTATTTAGTGACAGACTTGATATACCTGACTTCATATATCGACCTTATATTTCACATTATGAACAGCTTGGTTCCCAAAGTAAATGTTACCTTTCATTAGCAACTTTAGACAAAATCTTTACTGTAGTTATATTTTTTCTTGAATAGTTTTCCTGGTACAGAATGTAGATGAAACACAGACAGTGTCAGAGGTGAACTGCAGTCCACCGCAGTCTCTAGGCAACAAGGCTGAACAGGAAACAGAAACCAAGAGTTTCAACTTCAAGTAAAACGAAATGAAAAGAAATGTGAGACGTTCACATTGGACCAGGAACTTTTTTTCCCCTTTATCTACAGGGATTTTATATAGACTAAAAGAGCAGCCTCCAGTAGATAATATTCACATCAGACTTAAATTTAACACCACAGACAAGGCCAAAATGCCTTAGTAAAATATGTCGGTATAATGATAATAAAAACTTGGATGCCCACAGAATGGCTCGGACAAGCCAGCTGTGTCTTTCTTTCACTTAAACAAAACCCCAACTTTCTCATTTCCTTTTCTGTTTCTCCATCTCTCATTCATCTCTCCCTTTGTATATAATAACACAACTCTATTTCTTTCTTCTCCTCCTGCTCTTCTGCTTTTCTTGTCATGTCTCTTTCCTTCGCCTGTCTCCTGTCACTCGCCCCGTTTCTTCCTCACTCAACTTCCAGCGCCTGTTGGATCACGCTGGCAATCTCTGTTGCTATGCAACGCTCAGTGTCCTATAAATTTGACAACATCCCAGTGCTTGATTATTATTTGAGCGCTGCAGTGTGAAGCCCTCCTTCAGGTCATTGCAGTAGATTAGAGGGAGGGAGAGATAGAGGAAGGCAAGGAAGGAAATGAGGGATGAGTGGGGGAGAAGGAGGTGGAGAAATATGAAGAGATTGTGATGGAGAGAGGGGGAGAAACAGTACAAAATGAACCAGCTTTTTGAGTAAATGAAAGATGGTTCGGCATGACCAAACATATTCACATGTTATATTTATGTTCAATTCTGAACAATGTGGCAAGGGAAGTATGAAAAGCACTACACATTAACTACCGCTTCAATAATATTAGAGTGAGTACATATTAGGGCTGGGGCAAGAAGGAGGCCTCTGCAGACTGACAGGATATTTTGAACTTCTGACATAATCCACATGGATCCCGGGCTCCAATGACTTCAACTCTGCTATGAGTTGTAAAGTGTAAAAGGAAACACAGACACGAGGCCCGGCTCAGTCCTGCAACACAAGCCCCAATCTTCAACAGCGAAGTCAACAGCGTCAGTGACACACAGCAGAGGCACTCGTTTATGATGACTCCGTAATCCTTATCCCAAATGTCAACATGTTCTCTGAGACGTTCCATGTCCGTCTACCCATACTGGGATAACACAGTGGTATGAAATGTAGAGAAGGCCAAATGTGCCTTATTTTTTTTATTTTTTTTTACAAAAAACTAGATACAGCATCAAAAATCCCCATAATCCACCTGACAAATGCCCCTGTCAGGAGGGGTCAATAGATAAGCTGGAAGGCCCTTCTGAAACGAACAACCTCAAACCTGACAGCACAAAAGGACAAAACGACGATGCAATTTTGCATTTTTCCTTTTATAAACAGACACAGATGTCAGGAGATGAATCACTAACACATTTTAGCATTTGTTTTGTCATGATTTCAATTTCAAACACAAATGCCACAAAACATTTTTTGTTTGCCTTTCTAAAGAAGCTATAGCTCCTTGAAAGTGACTACCCATATTTGCATTTTATGTAGATCTTTACTAACTTACTCATTATTATTACAACATTCAGATTTTAACTGCTGGTATTTGTAAGAGTGTTTTTTTTTTTGCAGATTTTCTTCTCATTACTCAAAATCTAAATTGTACATGGGACAAATAATATTTTTTTTCATTCATTCATTTTTCACTGTCTAATCACCACAGATCCTTGGCTTCCTGTTTTCTTTCCTTTTGTTGTCTTACGTGTGACACAAGTTTGACCTGAAGGGGAAACTATCTGACATCACCAAGCCAAGATGGTGTGCAGCAATGTTATATAGCTCATGGGAGAGATGACCTTTTCTTGACTGAAAAACTCACATGCCACTCCCACTCTTTCTGCCTGAGTTAAGTCTCGTCTCCCTCTGGGGACATGCACTCAGGCCACCTGAGACTTTTGTCTAACTGTTGTATGATGTTTAACTGGAACTGACTCTGTAGCTTATGAGCAGCAGCTGCATTTGCTTGGTAAACAAATGTGTACAAAACCAGTGCAAGAGATAAACTGTCTTAATAAGTGCATGCCGCTTAACAATTCACAGAGCACGCAGTAGGTGGAGGTAGCTTTGCAAGGTTTACTTTAGCAATACACACTGGCCATTAAAATCCGTGTAACAATGGCCACTAACCCCACAATGAAAAAAAACAGATGTGTGCACTTGTGCATTCACACACACAAACAACTATGTGCATCCACGTCCACACACATAGGCAGGGAAGAGGATGTTTTCCCCTGGATAGCCTGTCACAATATCTATTCCCCAGAGAAAATGCTTCTCTGCCTCTGGCCTGTGAAAGATGGAAGAAAAGGACAGAGACTTTACAACCACATGTATTTGATCACTTCAGTCTTTCGGTCAACCCACGGTCCCGTAGGAACACTTATTGTATCCAGATTCAGACAAGATACAGACAATTACTCAGACTGCCAGCAAAAGCTAATTTATGCTGTAATTAATTCTGAAATGCCATCCATTCCCCATGCTAATATCTTCTCATTTCTCATTTAAAGTTTGCACCATGAACCATAAGAACCAGCAAGACTAGGAAATAACAACAAAAACTATATACAAGATAAATGCCAAGATTTCTGCAGCAACTCCATAACCATGTTAACCTTCAGCATGTTTTGTTCAACTATCTAAATACCAAGGAATATAATGGGAAAGCTTTTCAGCAATACATTTACTGCAGCATCACTGTTTCTTACAAGGGACACTTTTATTTCTTGTTCAATTGTTCAATTTTGTTTTTAGAAATCTATTAAATAGGCACATTCTCATCCACTTACATGAAATAGTTTCCTGTTTACACATCAGCCCAGCTGCTTTTGGGCGTGAGTTTCAAAATTTCATCCATCAGCTCGTGAAAGGAACAGATATTCTGCAGATTCACACAACTATGCAGTTTAATATGCTGCAGTGGTCAAAATCTTTAACAAACCTGTTTTCACTGTGTCAAATCAGCTATGAAGCAAATATTGATTATCCTGCTTACGTGAAATGTCACAGAACACAACACTCTCACCTGCTTCTGATTAAGCATCCAATTACAGAGAGACAGTGCAAATTTCCTACTTCTCACTGCCCTCACTGGATGCCATCTTAGGACACTGCACAAGCTCAGAAAATGCCTGGGCATTGGAGCTTGCAGAGATCCCTTGCACTTGGTAAAAGCCTTAATAAAATAGGATTTGTTCCAGTTGTTTACTGAGGGTTAAGAGGAGCGGCCGGGGCAGGAAGAGAACGGCAAAGCCGACAGCTGCCTGGCAGGGGCTCAAATGCAGCTTAGCATTTTTCACCATTCTGACTGGCACACAATGCTCTCTTTAACTCCCAGCCATCTAAATATTCAGGGACGTATAAAGAGATGGCTGACACTGCAGCCGACTTAAGACACAGCTCAGCTGGCTAAGATTGCACCTATAGTCTCTTGGCTAAAGCTTTCCATGAAGGCTTTCCTCACAGAGACTCAATCATAGAGTCCATGTGACTAAATGGTCATTTGTGCATGTGCCACTAGATGGCAAACTAGCTTCATCACAAATTTTGCACATGGTGGGGGACAGGGCCAATAAGGAAACTGCAAGCTCTCTCTGAGAGAGGATGGATGTCCTCAATGCATGAATGTAAGATTTGTGTTGGGTAACATCCCTAATTAAGCAGTCTGGCAATTAGGCACTGAATACCATAAAGAAGATTTTTCTGTAGAAGGCTTACAAAGATGAGAGAAGAAGGAAGTTGAAGCCGAAGGAGGGTGAGAGAGAGTGACAATCATTTTCACGCCGCATTATGCCTCTTTTCAACTGCCACACGATACAAAGGGACACAGGTGGCATTACAAGGGTAACCAGTCATAGAATGTAGCATATCATTGGGAAAAATAACCATTACAGAGCTATTCCAGCAAAAATCAACTCCTCTCTACCACACAGTATGCAAACACTACAGCCAAAGGCAAACACAGGAAATGCAGACAGTGAATGTCTATAGAAACTAAGCCAAGGCAGTCCCATGGGAGCCTCCGAACAGCTCTTTATAACATCCACGTCTCTACCATGTCTTCAGCGATAAGTTTTAAGAGCTCATTGACTTTAACAACTCCTAAGGAGAGGAAAGAGGGCTGATGATATTATCTGAATTTGCATTTTTATGTGGTGAAGATGATAAATCTATATTAAACTATGAGCTCAATTCCCACTGATCAGCTGAATGTCTGTGCAGTGTTTCCATGCAAGCCGGGTGCCTACTGCTTTGGCTCTTCAATAGGCCAGCATTGCCTCTTGAATGTTCTCATCTCCTAATGGATGCTGTTATTAGTCTTGGCTCTTAGAAATTTCACAGTCTCATCTGGACTTTTGGCCATATTATTCATCCGGAGCAGATTGCTTCCATCCTATGTTTACAGATATGGAGTGTTTCATTAATGCATTATCCAACAAGTGAATGGGAGAGGCTGAAAATCTACTTTGAATAAACCCTGGTTCATTTTACAAACCAAATATTTGAGGTCAGAGAGAATACACTGTGCAAAGATCCACAGGGCGCTCACTCCGGGTACTGTAGCCCTTGGCAAGTCTTATGCTTCATATCATTCACCACACATAACAGATTACACTAAGGTCCTACTCACTACCGTCTGTATAATATCAGACCACTGTCAATGTGCTGCTCCCTGGCATGCCATTAAGTGGACACAGATGAATGTATCTAAATTGGTTGCGGCTAGAATGGGAGTGTGGAGAATCAGAATATGGATGGCAGGCAGTAACAGTGTGCTGTAAGTGATGCAGCCTCCCACCACCACGCCTCCGTGTTCTGCAGTTTTCAGGGTTACATCTCCTCCCCAAAAATCCTCCTTCGCCCCGCACTCCGAGCTCTCTGTGTCCTCTTCCTCTTCTCCATGCTGGAGGGAACAGCGGACAGAGACGGAGCTTACTCTGGGCATGCTTCAATCTAAGCATCCTGGATCCAAAATGCCCTTTTAAAGGTATTTACATTCTCAACATTTCTCAAACTCTGTCTCCTTCTCACACTGACCTAAAATGCCAAGAGAGTGTTTTTGCAAATTACTAGACTGTTTGGAGCCAGAGAAATCCCATTGTTTGGATGACTAAACCATGGTGTACATCGCAATACCTGGAACAGTCACAGGGGCCAGTCACCTCCTGTCCAGAAACATACCTCAATGAGTCAAGTGATTTCAGTTCAGCTGACCCTAACTGACACGTGACACTTGAGCAGTGTTGCTTTGACCTAGCATGACATTGAAACAACATTTAAAAAAAAAAGCTGGAGGGCTAGACGCAGGCCAGGAAGATGGCCAAGCCCTGTTGAATTTGGATCCTGGAACAGAAGGAACATACAGCAAGCAGTGTCCCTGGTGTGTGGTAAGGTTCTGTCTCCGGAGAAAGACATGAGGTTATAGATATGTGAATGAGGGCTATGCTCTGGCCAACTACAGCAATTCTATCTAATGCTCAGAGGATGAATTGACCTACATTACCCCTTGTAGAACATCAGAGCGTCATTTTAACACTACACATACACATCAGCTCATGTACGCACTTACTATAAAAGCCAGTGAACAATGTGCAATCAAATGGCCCTCTCAAAGCCTTGCCCCCTGTATTTGTCCCTGTAATTAATTGGCCAATTAATGTGTGTTTATTCTGGACACCCATGGATGTAGCCATACTGGGGCTCCGTGGGAACGACGAGAGTCAGACAGATAAATCAAAGCTTTGTGCATCTGTCCTTGCATGTGCCAAACGTTTCCCCCTGTAACCCTCCTCATTCCCAACTGGGCCCAAATGTGAGACCTTTTCATAGCCAATCAGGTCAAATCTTTGTTTCATCCTCTCTCCCAATGCACTTGACATTGACAAGATTAATTGCCTTGTGCACTGGGCAATAGTGTTACCTCCTAGTGTAATACAGGTGTCAAAAGCGTGGCTCTCTGGATTTCCTCAATATGAAGTTGGACAGAGAGAGAAGAATAACCTATTTCATCTTGTTCAACAAAGGGTTAACAAATCCTCCCTCTGCTTGTAAAATTGCACAGGGTGTAAATCTTGCCATAAAATCTCAGCTGTGAGCCCTGCTGACCTGTAAATTCTTCCCTCTGTGTTACTCTGCCATTCGACGGGTCGTGCCAAAACTGTAAGTACATAGCTACATCACACTACTGTATTTAAACACTACTTTAAAGACACGGGCCATCAACATAATCCCCAGCTGTGTCTCAATAGTTAAGCTAGAAATAAACCACTTCACTTGCATTATACACATGCATTACATGTGCTGTTTGTGTAGTATTGCACAGTATTATACATTACACTGCACATATTTGGAAGTTGTACATACAATACTGTGCTCAAGTTTGTCCTTTTCTTATTTAAAATGTAAAAATAACTAAACTATACCAAGATGCTGTTAACTTTATTAATCATGTTTGAACTAGCGGCCCTAATTACCGAATTTACATTTAGAGCTATTATTTCATTATGTACAATGTAAGATATCTTACAATACATACATACATACATAGGCTATACACATTTTTAGAAATAAATGGGTTAGATCAGACTAAAAGCTGCTGAAGCACAACAAAACGTGATCCAATTTGGAAATGTAAATTGATTTTCGCCTGCTGCTTAAAAAGTTGTGAGGAAAATTAATTTATTGTTAATTCTATGAAATGTACTTCCGACATGATGATACAGTATACTGAGCCTGACAGCTAAAAGCATTGCTCCAGTCAAATACTGGCTGCAATTTCATGCATTTACTGTATCACCCAAATCAGCGGCAGCCTCCCATGGAGAACTTCTGGCAGGATGGCTGGTATTCTCACCAGGGACTCGTTACTTAATAATCTCGCCCTGCAGGTGCTCTGGTAGAGGTCAACAGTCTGTTACAGTTGTATCGCTGTTCCTGTCTGCCTCCACCTATGGAGCAAGAAACCGCTGCCAAATGTTCCAGTCCCTACAAACCAAACCATAACTCCTTCCCTATCAGTGTCACTGCCTGCTTTGTCTCTGCAGACACACAGACGGGTCCAAATGAACCTGAGCCAAGTCCATCAGATATAATACGAGCATTATATATACGGTGGTGGCTCAATTATCTCAAAACAACATTTGCTCGGTCCTGTGGAGCAGAGGCATCTAAATTCCCGTTACAGCATGCATTAGGTTTCAGTGAAAGCCATACTTTTTCAAACCAAATTAGGTTAAATGCCAAAAACTATTAACTATGCAATGAGGATACATAGATTAAGTTTTAAACTAAATGAGTGTTATTGCATCTGATCTGAACTCCCTGTGCACCTGCATAATGTCATTCAACAGAGAGCACCAGTAAGATATCAGTGCCCAGTTACAGTAAAAGGATCCCTTTCTGCATGGCTATATTGTCTGCACGTATGTACACATTTGGACATGGGCAAGCCAAACACAGAAATGTAGCTTGTACAGTTTGGAAGGAAAGAAAGTGACGCGAGTGAAAAATGACATGGTTGTTTCCTTGGCAGAGAGAAAAGCAGTTGTTTGGCACTGAATGAGCAAACAACATTCGAGGCATGTGACATTGCAAGGGTACTGGAAAAAAGGGCAAATGTATGTCTGTGCATTTTGGTCTGGACTTAACTGTATGTACAGCTGCCTCTGTCATTCAGCAACGGGCACATGGAAAATGAAAACACCACTTCCATTTCCAAAGGACAGCAATTACCACTCTCTTCTTTAAAAATCTGGATCAGTCCAGCTGCCAAGCAGAGACTAGACAGACACTGTTTTCTATTGTTTTGAGTCTAACTATGCCACTTCAAGATGCCCAGGCAGCTGCTATGAATGTTATTGTATTGCCTCACTTTTTGAAACAAGTAAGGAACTGTGTCTGCGCTAAACTTACAGTGCCGCACTGATCTGTGATATCACATGATCAGACATGATGATGGATGACAAATGTGATGTGACAGCAGTTTAGGTGTGAGATACCGCCTCACATTATTTTACAAAAAGCTGTCTCTCCCATATCACTGGTTTAGAGTTACTTTACCAAGAAACTGCCTACCTAGAA
This sequence comes from Coranthus polyacanthus, assembly GCA_037367275.1. NCBI lineage: Eukaryota > Metazoa > Chordata > Actinopteri > Kurtiformes > Apogonidae > Coranthus > Coranthus polyacanthus. Next base: position 8,381,608 of record JAPQRN010000008.1, on the reverse strand, counting down.
GGCAACAACAACAACTGGACATGATGTTTACACCAAACCTGTTCTCTGGTTTCACTTGACTTCCGGCAAAAGGATCACATGTCAGTGCAGCCCGTCGACCTCTATACAATAAAATACAAAAAAATGAACCTGCCTGTCCTCTGACACCGATCAGATACAAATCCACTAAACTGACCGTTAAAAAAGCCACTTAAGAGTAAGCTTATCCATTGTATCCGTACATATGACACATCTGAATGAAACCCATCTGAAAGGGGATGTTAACCCTGCACGAGGAAATACAATATACCTAGTAAGTGTCATAAAGATCAGTGCATTATTCGCGAGTTATGCTGGTCACACACAGACAGACATGAGCGGAAACAATACCCCGCAGGATAATAATAATAATAATTAAGCCTTGGGACGCCTGCAATTTGTGACCACGTTGGGTTCTTTAATATAATAGTGAAGAAGGGGGGACTGATTCAATGTAATACGAAGAATGTGTTGCTAAAAAAATAGTTTTACACGATCACTTCTGGATATTCACTCAGTCAATATGCCAGGTCTGATAAAAAGCAACACATGTGAAATATGTTGGTCACACGCAGGCAGACTTGTGCAAAAAAAAAAAAAAAAACAACGCCCCACATATGGTAATAATAATAATACATCCTTCTGACACCTGCACTGTAATTAGTGACCAAGGTGAGTTAGTGTACAAGAGTGAAGAGGTTATGAAAAAGTCATGACATATCTTAGAGCTGGCGCTGTATTTTCAATCTATAACCATCAATAGTCTTGGTGGATTCTTTTAAGAGAGGGACTGACGTGGCACATCGTATTATTTAATTAAGAAAATAATTTTTCCCAGCAAGAAAGTCTCTCTTAAAAGCATTTCCCTCTGCTGGGTGATCTTCAGTCTGGAGGCCTTTTCACCTTTATTGTGACTTTTGTCCTTTCTTATCTCCTTGGCATATGAGGCAGACGTCTCATGTGGCACAGTGTCATCCACACACAACCCCAGCTGAGGCAAATATTTCTATGAAAGGCAAGTGATACAGGTGATAATCAGAATGCAGTCAATTGAGAATGTCACCGTTTACCAGATAAAAAAAAATCTTTGCGGCTTCAAAGATTACGAAAACCCACGCGCACTAAATCATACATACTGTATATGTGCACTAATCTCCTGCGACTCATCAGCTCCTAGTCCAAATACACTAACTGTAGTAATTCTCTGAGGAAAAAAACTAAATAAATAACCAGCTAACTAAATTTAAATAAATAAATAAATAAATAAATCAATCAGTAAGAGGATCTACACTGCATAATTCATTTGGAGAGAACACATCCGTAGACAGAGCAGTTGCACTGTTCTGCTTCCTCAAGGAGTTGCTGGAGTTTCATCATCTCTGCACTAGGACAGCTATGTCTAATAAGAACAAACACTGTGAAGCACATCTGTCAGATACGGCCATGAATCTTTGACACAGTAGGGGCCCTCCGTTTATTGAGGCAGATTTAAAATACTTCACGTTATTTACATTTTACAAAATGAAATAAGCGTGTGTTTTGTTTATCGGAGGCAAAGCCTGCCCATTATGTATGAAAACGTGTCACCGCTTCCACTGTAAACCAAAGGAATCAATATGGCATGTGTCCTATTCAGACAGATTTTTTTTCCCATACACAGGTACATTTGTACAGCTAATAAGGCTTACATGGTATTAGGCATGGAATTAAACTCCAAGACCCACCTTGTAATGGGGGATTTCTTAAGGTGATTATTTATTAATCAGCAAGAACCTACTACCACTACCTTGCCTATGGATGTACCCATGTCTGCACTGAACCCACTCACAACCTCATGCCAACTACTGAAGCAAAGTACGCTGGGAGGACTTGGCACAACATGAATAAACCAAGCTTCCCGTGGCGTTCCTGTGTACTTTGGCTTTAAAAATGAAGCAAACATTGACCAAGCGTAGGTTTTCAGTCCTATTTTGAGGATACAAAATTACGTCACTTGGTACTGTTTTCTGTCATTAATATACCACCGCTTTCTTTTAAAGATTTTCATTGCACCTCATATTTCTTACGTGTTTCATCCAGGCACTTCTATGCAATGTGTGTGCAGGCTGTACAGGTTTGCCTAATCTTACAAATGGCTACACTTACTGAAAACTGAAGCCTCCTTGACCTGTGTAGGACATGGTCAGCCTACAACGACAACACGGAGCTTAGCACATCATTACAGCACCTGATGAATATTTTAGCACACCACATTCAGCAAGGAGGGGGTGGGGGGGCATATCCGTTTTACTGGTGCTCCCGATCTTCTTTTTTGATCTGTAATGTGCCACTGAGTCCCAAAGACCTACTCTTTGCCTGCCATTCTGTGTCAGTGCCATCTGTAAAAGATAAAACCAAGCTATTCACATTACTATTAATGGTAATGTGCTACGTGGCGGCAATACATTCCCATAAATTCCTCGACATGGGTGGACTGGCCCTTACCTCCACCCCGACAAACTGAACCAGTCATCCATCAAAGTAATAAGATAAAATCAAGATTCTGTGAATGTTAGACATGGGGTCACAGAAGGGCTTGGGTGACTGCCCTTGATATCCTTTCTTGCATATGTTGCTTTAAGCTTTAGAGAAGGATCAGTGGAAATGGCATCATTCCTCTTTTCCCCTCTACAGTGTCCTCCATGTCTCCTTGAAGTAAATCTAAATGGCTTAGAGTGGTCGTATTTTCCTCAACAATAAATTGAAGTAGACAGTGTGAGAGATGGTCTGACTTGAAACTAAAGCCTTGTGAAAGCTTTTCACTCCTGGCTATTCTATGAAGGTTGTGGAGTGGTCAGTCTACATCAAGATATTCTGCATCATTTGTACAGCAGCTACGTCTCCTAGTGAAACCAATAAGTTGCAAACACATCCAAGAGTTGCTAATTAGGTGAGAGTCTCTTGCTGTATCAGCTGGCCACTAGCGAGCCCCTGGTAATGATACATGTCCACCTTCCTAAAATAGGCCGCCAAACTGCAGAAACACAGGTTGGTCAACAACTTCGGGGGATACATGTGACTCCTCGAGCTAAGAATAAGCAGAAACCTTAGCGCATTAACAGTCACCGTGAAGTCAGCGAGTCATCAAAGACAGAGTATTAATAGATCAGAAATGTGTCTTCAGCAACAACAACAACGGAAAGTATGAAATGGCCGGTTTAAAGCCAGAAGTATGCTTTACTTTCAAAATCTTTGAAAAACTAACCAGTTGTTGAAAACTTCACTTATATATACAAAAACCACAAAGTAAAGACATCAAACACAGAGTGACTTTCCATTTCCCCGCAACCAATTATGACTGAAAGAGTCCATAAAAACCTACATCCCAAAGGAAAAGTTTGCACCATAATTGATGCCCGTGACACTTTGTCCCTTTGACGTTCAGTTCCTGACTAAGGACTGGTATGAAATAACACCTGACTAATGAGGTAGAGAAACAACGGCATCAAAAAAACATCTGCACCATCGTCAGAGCTCACTTTGTTGATCATAAAAACTTTGCTAGAAAATAAAGTTACTTTCTACACTGCAGTAAATGATCCATTGAGAAAGAACACAACCAAAGATAGGTCGTAAAATGTTGATGCTATTGAAGCAAGTTTTGAGTTTGCATGCATTCACAAGGGTGGAATGCTTGAGATATTTGTGTCCAGATGTCTTGAGTATTGTGCATCATCCTAGCTTTTGCTTAGTCTGAACTGAACATTTGCTTGACCTACTTATGGGTGCTCCACTGCTCAACCTGCTATATATTTTATATTTGCTGCAGTGGAGCCAAATGTTTTCATGATGTTTTATGACCATTGTAAGACAAGCAGGAATACTAAAGCATCTGAAGAGCCTGTTTTCAAACACTGTAAGCAAGGCAAAGGTAGTCAGAGGGAGTCCATTAAACTAGACAAAAAAGAAAATTCACTCCACCCGTCCTTGAGCACTGTCTTTCAGCTGTGATGTGAAATAACGATAAAATTCTTGTTGTAAGGAAACTTCAGTCCAACACTGTATTAAAATGTATAGCCCACAAATTACAGGAACTCGTCCTCTTAGCTATTCAAAGTATTGGAAATGAGCCCACTTGAATTAACACTATTACACTAAGTGCATGTTTTTCCTTTAAGTCACACGCCATTACAAAATCTGACACCCAAATTCTAAACAAGAATTAAGAAAAAAGTGGTGTAATGTCAAATCATTTCCTAAATCTAGTTGTCCTTTTAGGAAACTGCATACCGCAGTCACGCTCTGGGCCATGTGCGCTGCTAGACATACTCTGTGTGTGGTCCCTTGACCATGGAGGCCCTTCAGTAATTGTCACACAACTAGCCACTGTAATACATTAGCCACAGATCATTCAAACCCCCCCCCCCACACACACACACACACACACACACACACACACTACCGCAAAAAACAAACAAAACAAACAAGCAAGCACACACACAAAAAACAACAACCACTCAGCTGTTAAGTCCTCTCCCAGTTTTTACAGCCATCCACCAGGTCACCACTGGAGAGCTGTTTGTATTTACTCACCCTTTTGCCCTCTTTGCCTGGTTGACCCGGCATCCCAGCCAATCCCTTAAGAAAGGAAGGACATCACTGTGGTTTGAGTGCACATTAAAGCATTGCAAAAAAAAAACAATCATGGCTTGCCTTTTTAAATTACAACTAGACAGATGCTTGTGCCACATGTTCTCAGCAGACCAGTGGATAACTAGTGGGCTTATTCGCAGCGATAGAAAACACACCATTAGATCTGTTTAAACTGCATGAACAGATAAAATGCAGTGGGCAACGCTGCCGTTTCCAGACTTACACGTGAATAGTTTCTCGGTGTCTTCTCCACCATCCCATTAATAGGCAATTTGCAGCATGGGCTGATCAGTGTTTCATTCCATTATTCTACACCGTATCTTGATAAGGAACTATTTGCAAGTTAATCAAGGTGTGCGCTGAGTCATGATTTTGTGTTGAAGTTCTACTGCAAAGATATGCCTATGGTGCTTCAATAATTGCCTATTCAACTTAATAGTTGTGTTTGATTGCTTATGAATATATGTGAACTTTATTCAACTGTAAAAGCTGTTAATCTACCAATGTTTAATAAGTTACCTTCTCTCCTTTGTCTCCTTGGGAACCCTGAATAAGAAATACAAAGATTTGTCTTTACAATACAGTACGCACACAGTAAATATTTTCAGTGAAAACAATATTGACAAGAACAATTATGGTACCTGAGATCCTTTGAGACATTCGTTGTCAGCCTAGGAATTAGACAAACAATCAAGGACATGTCAGTCAACACTCATGCACTGTAACAAAGCATGCTTGCCTGTTATAAACGAGTGAAACAATTGCCCATGAGGTAATTATCCTTGGCGCCTATGACCCTGTAAGAAGTCAGGGCATTGCTATTACAACTCCCTAGACACCCTGCTGGCCACTGGTCAGGAAAGGCCAGACGAGTCGTCTATCCACTGTGCCACAGAATGGACACAAGGCCACATACATCATCTCAGCTTTCAAATACTAGCCAAATAATTGGTGTCCTGTTACAACTGCCATCTACCAGTCAAACCATGTTGACTTTTCTTGGAAACAGCTGCAGAAATGCACATCAAAAAACATGCGTATTTCACATTAGTCAAAAAAAAAATTAAGCAGGAGGCTGGGAGCGTTGAGATATTTGCAGCTGTATCTACAAAAAAGAGTGACAGCCCTGAACTGTGACACTCTAAATAAAACATTCCACAGCGTTCCTGCAGAGCCTTTACTAATAAATCAATTATTCATGCATTATGGTATATCTTTTGTTGCCTTTTGTGCACAAAAGTTTTGACCTTGGGTAACAAGCAATATAATGCAAATCTACCAGCAGCAAGTCTACTTTAACAAGTTCCTCTCAGTGTTTCCCACTCACATTCACCAAGCAATTTACAGGCAGAAAGTTTGTTGGAACCATGTTCGCGAGTCAGGGAAAGATTATTTTTCTTGTCCTTATAAATATGAAATTAGCATTAGAGAGAAACTAATGGATGGCGGCAGTGTTCTGTGGGTATCGTAAGCACTTTGGTGACATAAAAGGGGCAAGCCAGGAGCAGGGGGACGCAGCCTTTGTATCACTCCAGTGCTGATTAAAACTGGCAGGCCGATCCCCTTATGATGTGCACATAATTAGCTAACTTCCCTGACTGTACCTTTAATCTCTAGTGCTCCTCAACTCCCTGGCTACAATACATTGAGAGCATGACTGTTTACCTGTGTGGCCACGTTCACTGTACAGTGTGTGTTGTGAATATGCTAGTGTCCATGAGTACATATCCAATATCTGCCATCTGCTGGCATCTGTGCTGTCAATTTGTGTGAGAATATGTGCACTTGGATGAGTACACACCGAGGCTATGTTCTCTCTTCTCTGGATTTTAAAAGGACCACATAAGAAATACAAGTACAGCTAGTCCAATTATAAAATCGAAATACATAAAGTATGGTTTAGCTCTTCTCGGGTGTCTGTAGTCTGTAGGGACTCGCACCAACCCAATAAGTGCATGTCTCACCCATGTAGGATACAGCCAGCTACTACCTGTCAAGCACCACCCCCACCTTGAGACTTGGAGCTCCATTCTTCCCCGCCTGGCCGCTCATCTCTATCCTTTTTGGCCCAAGTGAGGATGCCCACCGAGCCCTAGCTATCTGCTCGTTGTTTGACCCTTTCCCGGCCGATGGTAATGCGACACAGAGACTGCTCACCTGAGTGCCTCACTTTCCATCTCTGTGGGCCAGATGTTTTAACACTGTGTGTGGTATCTGGTCAGCCAAAAGGCTGTGATATTTACACAGCTCAGTCCCACCATTTCAGGTCACGCCCGCATGAGTACATTTCAACATTTCTAGTTCTTCTTCATGTCCACACATATACACACAGCATAATAAGCTGGAAACGAAATAGTGTGAACTTACAGGCGCCCCCGGCGATCCAGGCAGACCCACATCCCCCTGTTGAGACAGATAACAATTAGTGAAGACTCCTTCAATTTCAGTCAATTACATCCTAAAGCTAAGGCTAAAGCCAAAGCCTTACAATATATTTTAAATGAGCCCAAAGGTCATCCACTGCATTTGAAAGTAAGGTCAAATAAGATGGACAATTCATAACAGTAATATTTCAATAAATCCACTGTGTGCAATAAAAGATCATTAACTGATATTTACGGTATGTCAAGAAGTGAAGCCTGTCTGATGTGTTTCACGCTGTCAGACAACTGGCAGGTGGGCTGGTGCTATTAAATGTGACAGGCTTTAAAATAAACACAGCCGTACTATATCATGTAAAAGCTTTGCAGTATTAACAATGGACAGGTATGATAACATTGTTTGGTGACTGTGACATACAGGCAGTCATGAAAAGTCATATAAGGAGAGAACTAGATTTCTTTCTACGCCAGCGTCACCGAATGTAAGCAATGATCTCACATGCTTTTTACCGCCTTGCTTGTGATTTGTCTTTTCTGATAAAGCTTGTGTAGCACTGTCCAATATTTTTTTGCAGTTCTCTCCCCTTTTTTGACAAATTCCCCACTGTACACCATAAAACCCAGAGCATGTAGAGAATCAGTGGACTTTACAACTGGCAATACTCTTTTATCAGATGTGGATGAAAGAAAAAAATAAGGCACTTGTAGTTCATATCCATTTTGTTGTCTAAATGAATGTCACAGCTAAAATATGCCTGCTATGGGATATTCAGGGGACTCATTACTTTAGGCTTCCAAATCTGCCTCCCTCTGTCAGTTTCAATACAAACAAACGTTCTCTCCACCACCACCCCCACCCTCCCATCTGGAAAATAGGATAAAATACCCTGTGATTCTCTGTTGTCTCCACAGAAACACACAGACCTCATTATAACTTCAAGGCTGGCAGACAGAGCATTGCACCTACAATTATGCGGTGAGTTCTACCAAAAGACAACAACAACAACAACAAAAAAACCCAATAAGGCAGGAAAAATAAAAGAGCAGGAGATATGGCAACTAATTACAGGAAAAACATTTCATCTCATACATGGAAAATAATCCCACTGTGGGATGAAAAGAAAAGAAAACTTTAAAGAGACCAATATATTACAACTACATTGCAACAAGAGTTAATCTAATTCATGTCAGTGATGTCAGTGAACAGACTGTAATAGGGCTGCAGATGAGAACACGATTTTGAATCAAACTCTTTTGATGCATTTCCTGCTTGTCTTGAAATCCCGGGCTTATGAAAGCCATCTAAGCCTACTTTACAGGACGTTCCTGCAGAACTTTGTTTAAAAAAATAATAATAATAGTCTCGGAGAACCAAAGTCAAATATATTCTAAGTCAAGTGTCGCCGGGAGCGGTTCCAGCACTAGAAGTTGATAGTACGCACGCCACAATTTTCCTGTGGGCTTTAGTCCTATAAAAACTGTTTAGAGAGGCCAAGATAAAAGGATTTGGGTGGGTATGTCCATTACAAACAGCAATGAATATACAAATAGTTTGCAAATATAGTGAGTGGAACATTTTCTCTCAGCCTAGATAGAAGCTATTTGGCCATCAATGGGGTCTCGCTTAGTTATGATAGCAATAACAATATTCTTTAGCTGACCATGTTTGGAGTAGCAATCATAGAAGCACTTTAAACAGATGGGCAAACACGTTATTGAGACTGAAATTACAGCTCATGAAAGTCAAGCAGATTCCACGAACAATCGATTTTCATTAAAAAAAAAAAAAAAAAAAAAAAAGGAAAATGAGAACAATTACAGTCTAATTTTGTCTAGCCCAGTGTGCATGGTAGGCTCACTCACTCTGTCTCCTTTGGGACCAACCAGACCAACTGGCCCTAGGTCACCTTTCAGACCCTGGGAATGAAAAATATGTAATAAAATGAAGTATATTTCTATTCAGTGAGTATTAAGCATTAAAACTTGTTAAAAGAGCTCAACACGTGTTGTCAGTATGTTGACACTCCACTACCTCATGCAGGTGTGAGATTCTCATGCCTGTCACAACCGGTCAATGAGAACAGAGCAGATAATGTCAATCGGTTGACACTACACGGCCGCTATTCTGCTGAGAGATTCGCAATCAGCCGGCTATGCAGCGTCTATCCCCAATCCCCTCCTCTGTTTTCACTCACTGCGCGTGGGTTTAGCGAGGGCTTGTGATTGTCATTGCCGTCGTGCCTTGAAGGAGAGGACCTGAAGGTGGGATTGAACTACGCCAGCTCAGGGCAAAGTCAGGCCTCTCGGTGGCGAAATGTGAAAGAAGAAGGACGGCTGAGATAAAGACTGATGGCTGATGAATGAGGCTTGACACATATTGACAGGCTAAATTTGCAGCAAGCCTTGTTAGGTGTGACACATTTGGGCCAGTAGCGGCGACTCTTTGAAACAGGTTAACAGGAGAACAGGAACGATGGGGAGTGTGGACAGTCTGTAAAATGACTCAGAAATACAATAATTTGTCACGGTTAAATATAGAGTTAGAAAGGCTATTAATAGTGAATTATATATCTGCAGAAGATGATTACCTACCGTTATCACATTAAGTCTGGCTCCAACAGAGACATGACTAATGCATTGCCTTTTCCCTGCAAGCCTTGTCTTAAACACCACCATTCAGAAAACAGATGTCATGATTTTTCTGGTGAAAAATAATTGCCCCCACGGTAACAGCAGCAGGTACTGTTAACGCACCTTGCCTAAAAGTTGTACTTGTAGTGACATGATTGTGCCATGGTTTTATCAGATTGTATCACTTCGTGTAGGCCCGCAGCCCACGCGCACAGTCAATAATAGAACAGCCGTCCAGTAGCTGCACGTGAGCCCAATTTTTTCTTAAATTGACAGCCTAACCACTTTACTGGGGCAAGCTGACACGAGGGAATCCAGAAGCAAATTTCCCTCTGAGTTATTACCAGAGCAATGGCAGAAATGAAAGAGCAACAGAGAACCGGGCTCATTTGATAATAAGGACATAAACAACTTCAGGAGAGCATTTGATCTTGATCTTGTAATAATTTTGCCACAGTTTGTGTAATGAGGACATCTTTTCTCATCATTATCGTAACACTAGTCCTGTAAAATAAACGTTTTCTTCTTATTGTCATTGTTTGCCGGCAGTGTGGAGTTTTAACGTCCTGCTTAGTGAAAGGAATCTCAAAACTTGTGTTAATGTCACTTCATGGCTTTGGATTTGCGCAAGAAATGACACGACAAGACTCTGACAGAGTAAGGAGTCAGATAATGTGAGATAATGATTTGCTCAGTTGGATGGTGGAAGTAATAATTTCGGCAAACTGAACTAAAGTGAGCTGCAAACCACTGACTTCGGATAAAAAGTGGGAAATGCAGAATTCAGCTTTGGGTTAACTTTAAAGGTTTTCAGTTCAGCAACTTTTCCATTCAAGGATACTGAATGACACAGATGAACTTGCACTATTAACAATGAAAAGATTTTGTTTTTTTTGTTTACCGTTATTGCTCTGCAGCGTAAATGAATTCGCATCGGTGCTTTAGATGTGTCCTCTGTCTTACCTGAGTGCACATGTTAAGGGACTAAGATTCCCCTGTCAAAGCTAAAGACTCAAAAAAGACTTTTATGTAATTGCTTTTGATAAATGATTCTCATTCAACTTATTTTCCTTTTTAGCTTACAATGTTAATTTACCCATTGTGTTCACAGAAGGCCACAGGGGGAAAAAAATTAAATAATAATCATCATCACATTTGGGCAACAGAAAAGGCAAATTGTATTTTTTAGAAAACTGATAAGTTGCTTTCCAAAGTTGCGAGCCAAAATGTTTGTTTTTTTTATCCAAACGTTGGACAAACGTGTGTGTGTGATATCTGCCAATTTTATACATTAGTCAGTATGTGAAGTTTTGTCATACTGCTTTCTCATCACAGTTCTCTCCCTTTTCCAGGCTTCCTTCTATATTGGAAGGCAATATTTATGTAAAAGATTGTTGATTGAAGAATGTATTTTAATTATATCTGGGAAACAACGTTGGCTTTTGTTATCGGCCAGATAATTGCAAAATAAAATCTTCTGTTGTGTACTGAGGGGAAAAAAAAACCCATCCAAAATGACCTTACTCTGTCTCTGAGTTACATCACAGTGTTTTCAACTACCTGTCCTATATGCAGTTGAACAAATAATTGCATCCATGTATTGATACCCAGCAGCTGAAGTACTTTAAAGCCATTCATACAATAATCATTTTATTACCATGTGTATATACATATGTACTGTTAAGCTTTACTGTTAAGTGATATGAAGGTCGATGAAGGTCTCAACGCTGAGGTAAAATATCTGTGTTTTTGTTTCCCTTTTTACCATTTGTAGCATAAGTTTCTACCCCAAAAACACTCAGCGATGAGAGCCCACAACCCCAATTTAGACACAGACCAGAGGAGCTGGATATATTGTTAGCTTTTTTTTTTTTTGGTGGAAGCTGTGGGCTTTGTTGCATTTGTAGGGAGGAAAGAAGGAGGGACAAGGGGCTTGAAATTGGCTGGTGCTGGCTCTGTGACTGCCGTTCCTGCAGCACGAGGTCAGAACACTGTGGGGAGCTGTGTACACTTGCCTGCTAATTACACACACCACTGTGTCTCGTCACTCCTGTAGCGGTGAGGCCACAAGACAATCTGGCAAATCCCCAGCAGAAGACAACTAAAGCAAGCAAATAAACCGAGCCAGAGAGGCAAGGGTGTACAAATGCAGTCTAATTATGTTTACTTAAACCTTTTACTAACCAGACCAGCTGCAGGTCAGTGTCCTTGTCTGACAAGAAGTACAATGATGCCAAGTTTCGGTTATATTAAATTGTTAAATCAGAGAAAAAAAAAAAAAGGGTTTTGCCTATTAGGAAAAAGCAAAATTAAAATGCAAGGTGTAGTAAGTATGAGTAAGGTTCTGGTTGGGAAATGTTGTTATACTGAATGACAGGCCTTTAAAGCTGTGTGGAACAAGATCTCCAAGTAACATAGATATCTTGAGTGCCGGCCTACAAATGCCAGGGAGGTTACAGCAGGAAATGCCTTTTGTGACTTTCCATTTGCTCAGCGATACACCACCACATACGGTGTGCAATAAGACTAATCTCAATGACATTGAGTGTTGAAAAGGTTGCTTATTAGCATGTTTATTACACTTTATGAATACAAAACTGAAACAAGACACCACTGTGTGTGGGTATCAGAGTACGCTGCTGCGGAGGATATCAATATATCACTGTTGTTCGGCTCTTTACTCTTCAGCTGAACATCATGTATCCACAAATGTAACTTGGATTACCCACAAGATAACACGGTGTGCACTCCTTCTGTCCCATAGGACGTGTATCTGCAAAATGATACTAGATCACATGCTCATACATAGAATTCTAGCTTCTCAGGTGTCTACTCGAGCCTTAAATAACATACTAGCTTTAAAAATGGAATATGAGTTAATTGCTTTAAAGGGAGAGATCGGGTAAGAGAGTCTCGCAGTCACGGTAAATAGGTTAACTGAAATCATCATGCCACTTTATTTGCACAACATAAACGCCTAAATAGTAACATAAATCTTTTCTGATTTCCGTTTTTATCGCCTTATCCTGGCTTTCCACTCTATTTTTAGGCTCTAAATAAATGCGATGTGTATTGTAACCGGTAATATAAATATGCTTAGAGAGTTAAACAACAGAGCAATAGTATCCTCATTAGCATTAGCTCAATACAGAAACAGACAAATTAAAACTGAACCGACTGCATCAACCACCACTTGATGATACAATTTTATCTACTTGTAGTCTCTCACAAAGCTCTCAGTTTCACAGACCTAAGAGAACCATGCAACCCCCAAAACAATGTAATGTACTTTGCAGGCCTAGAACAATTGTACTCCATGTCCTGCAAATGAAGTAGATGGCACTTTTAAATGTCTTCAAACTGATAACTGTAAGTGGCTGAGAAGGGGCAGCCTTACCGCAGTCTTACTCAGTCGATGAAGACCATGTTCATTCACTCATTATGGAAGCACTGGGGATACTGGTGGTTTCAGCCCATTAATCCTGAACTGCCTATAGTGTTCACTGATAAGACAGGGAGCTACTGCAGGTTGTCTTATATGTTTTACTTCTGTGCCCTGTCTTAATATTCATCTATATGAAAAAGAAGTGTTAGGTCAAACACTCAGATAAATCAGAGAAAACAGCACGGTGGCAGAAAAGACTACTAATGAACATCCCTTCATGGCTTGATTTATTGTGTAATTTCATAGGCAGGCAGCCCATGCTGGATTCGATTTTCTTGGTTTACATAAAATTTGCAGGAGGTATTACACACAAGGAATGCTATGCATTGTGTCAAGTGATCCATGTCTCAAAGAAAATCTGGAATTTTGCACAAGAAAACAACCGGTGACAAGCGTCAAGTTAATAAAATGTAAAAAAAAATTAATAATAAAAATGTTTTTCATACATTTTAAAATTAAATTAACAAATCAAAATTCAACTTCTATATTGTGTTCACAACTATGCTCAATATATATCTTATGTCATAAAATAATTTTCATTGATATGTTTCTATTAGCACATGCAGCAAAACCTCCTTCTGTGCTTATTGTTAGAGTCATTGAGGGAGAAGGAGAAAATTGAAAGCAGTGGGTGGGATGTTCTTAGCTTTCTTCTGTCTGTTAACACCTGTACTTTGTACAAATGCAGCCAATTCGCGACAACGTTGTCCTTATTTACATATTTTTTTTTCTGTTTCTGTCGCCACACCACAGAAAGAATAAGACATCTGTTTATGATGAATACTCACGACGAGTGAGTCATTATTTTGTGATTCAACAACAGCAGACAAAACAAACAATAACACGGGATATGGACAGTATCTGTGCTGTGCCATCAACTGCTGACTGAATACTTGACGTGAAATTCAGAAATTCATTTTTGGTGACAAAGTTGCCAACTTTGCACCACCGATCATGATGCCTCCCACACACGCACGGAGCCGGAGAAGCAGGACAGCCTGTCAGCAGACCCTTAGTCTGATGATGCCAACATACATTTGAATCAAACTGCACTTTTTGGACGTTCCCTGGAGACTTAATTTCTCAAAAGTGACAAATCTAGCAGCAAGACAATGAAGTAGATCATGAACACTGACTGCCCCAAATATGCGGGGACCATTATACAAATGCATGGCCATAGATTTATAGGCCAACTGATTTATAGAGACCTAATGAACTGCCATACAAATAGACATCTCCCTCCTCAAAGAGCTGAGGGTGAGACTCAATTGACCGATAAGCAACATATGATATCAACCGCAAGTTCTCAGGCAGCTGCTTTTCTTTGGAAAAGGGCTAACAATACAGCCTCAGTCTCTCCATAGTGAATGGGTTTTCATTTGCGTATGGTACCACTTGTGTCCAGTCGACTGGAGCCCAGGGGGAAACAGTGAAAGAAGAAAGAAGAGCTGCTTACAAACTCATGTCACTCTTTCTCCTTGCTTGTGGAGCACCAGTAACATTCAATGAACAAAAGAAACTGACCCAGGAAATCATGTATGCTCACATTCTTCCATTACTGTTTGACCACAAATTAGTCAGACTTTGATGTGGATGGAGTTCATTTCCAGCTTGGTGGTCCGGCTCTCCGTCATATTTCTTTAAGTAAACTTGATTGTGCCATTCATATGCAAATACACGCGTGACGTCAAGTGGCTTTTGGAGCTGTCAAAGGCTACTTAACCTTCTAACACAGCGAGCCACGTTGGTTGTGCTTGTGTTTTACAGCCTGCCAAATGTGCTTTCTTTCCCCCCCTTCAACCTGCTTTTACTTGGATAACTGCACATTCACGTTTACTTTTATCCATGGCAACTTTGTAGATGCCATGCAGGCGAATACTGAAGGGGGCTGATGAAGAAAAGCCACTAAGGAACCAGTGCAACATCTATCCTGACAGAGCTGATCCCTCCTAGTTGATTAGTACACTTAATCTATATAATGAAGTATAAATTAGCAACGCTTGTTTGTTTCCCATTATCATCAACAATGGCACCATTAACACACCATGACAATCAATGTCCAAACTATTTTTTACTGTGCACATACAGTGCAAAGAATCGCTACATCTAATGTGTGTTCTTGATTATGTCTAATCATTACACCAATTAAATACGATCATGGGCAGTGCAATCACATCTTAATCAACAGATTCTATGAACTTCCTGACCTTACATTTGTAACGAGTCCCTTTAAAATTTACAGTAAATATTTTAAATAACACCGAGTACTTAACCGTGACCAGTGTAGCTTAATAATGTGCATATAATATAACGATGTAGCTGGTTCACCAAACTCCTGTCTAATTTCTCTCCGAGTTACCATTAAGACAGAGTGTAGGGACGCTGATTTTACTGGCAGCTGTCGACTGAAAGGGTGAGATGGTGATGAAAAGAAGTCCCTTTATTAAAAACCTCTTCAAACTGACCATCTGCACATCTTGTGAGATTGTGCCACTGTGGTCAGACAAATGCTATAAAGCGTTGTTTTTGGCCGAACAACAGACCAGAAAGAATGGCAAATACGTTTTGAATCCAAGTATTTATTAAAATTGCATTAAATTACAGAAAAATCGTTATTTACTAGTACTTGTTGCTGAACAGCAACACAATGGTTTACTCACATACATTAGCTAAATCACTGCAGTCAGATTTAAAAGCATGCAGTAAAGTTTAACCTGAAATGACATAGAAGAGGCTTACGGTAATTTGAAAAATTAGTTTAGTCCATTAGTATGCCAAGCCTATGGTAGCATACATATCAATTAATTTTACCGCAGAAGGACATTGCAGGCTAGGACACACTTAGATTTACTTCAGATAAGACAGGCACCTGAAAACAGCCACACAGAAAACTCTGCTTCACTGCTACCTCCGGGCATCACACAGAAAATGAAAAGCCTATAAGAATTGATTCTCTGACAAAACGAGATCTGGCTGATGTGCTATGTATGGAATATATGTCTGCTGGAAAGAGTAGTACTTACCTTCTCCCCATCGATTCCCTTTTGCCCTTCTGATCCAAGTTCCCCCTGCAATGACAAAATTGAAAGTTAAAAGGCAAAGAAAAGACCACTGAAAAGTTCATACTTCCATTTTCTACCTCTCGCTGGTTTAAACAATTTAGCAGCAGTTCAGAAATACTGGAATTAAAAACAACAAAAAAAAAGCATCAACACACATATCCACATTTCTCTTATGAAACGTGGATTTTCTTTTCTCACATGAAACACAGATTTCTTGATATGAGCGTAAAGGAGTCACAGTAGTTTCAAGAAAACAACATTTTCCTCATCGGCAAGTCCGCTGTAAAGATGAACTTTTCAGTCTTGATATGATAGATTCCCATCATGTGGAGATGTTTATTTATTTTTTTATTTTTTTCTATTTACAATGAAGTATCTAAATTCACAGAAATACACAAAGCCATAAAAAGGACTCCTTCCTAAATACATTAAACTCAAACTGAAGCTGGTGCGAGCATTCACAACTTTATAACCTTTTACTGGTGCTGTAAAGTTTAACCCCAAAACTCTAAAACTCACTCGTGCCTCCTTCAGCTTGAGCTTAGAAATGAACACCGCGCTCGCATCACAGTGACACAGATAAAAAAAAAAAAAACACATTTGGGAAGGAGATACCAAATTTCCTGCAATACTGTGTGCATTGTGGGCTCGCTGCATTATTTCAGTCTCAGCAAAGTCTATACTATGTCTAAGATTATATGTAGTCAGGGAATAAGCTGTTGGAGGCTTATTTCCACATACTGCATGACATCTCAGAGGCTTATTTCCACAAATATCACCCTGATAACTGATTCTTCCAAAGCTATCCAACTCCTACTTTACAAACATGCTGGCAGAAATGTGTGCGAGATGTCTTGGAATCAGCTGCCTGTTTTTAGAGCGTAATCTATATAGTTTTCTGACCTCAGCTGTGTCCAAGAGTAACCATATCATTACACTTGTTATATTGATAGCTGCAGGAAATTGTTGCTGTAATATCGCTAGTGAAATAGCTTAAAATGTGCGTTTAGTAGATCAGTAGATTTTTGTCAAAGGCCACTGTGTAAGTCACTGTTACCTTTGTACAGAACACCAGACAAAGCTTACAGCATACACTGTATTGAGAAACGACACGGTACCGTTCATTAGCATCAATATCAATACAACCACTGTGTGCTCCTGATGTAGACTTTTCTTGTGCACTGTTGTGGAACGAAACAGCTTTAGCTGGCGTCTGAGCCTCATCCCCATAAGCCCGAGTGGAGAGAGCTGTGCCATTAACTCTTATTTCTATTCCATGTATCAGTGTTTATAAGCAAATATATCACCCAAGTGAGCTTAACAACTTCAACTCATACAGGTCCAGCATTACGCCATCTTCTACGTCTTATTTGTTGCAAATGCCTGAACTGCATCTGCAGCAATCTACAGTGCAATTGATCACTCGAATGCAATGAGATACCCTAGTGGATATTTCTTGTTCTTTCTTGGTCTTCTATTCTAGGACTAGAAAAGCAACCCCACTCTCATTTCAATTAATGGAAATCCTATACAATATTCTCTTTTAAAGCCCACTACTAACAAAATGTATGCATTACTACCTACTGATATTATTGTTTATGGTGGCTGGCCACTCTTGACAATGGCTATGTCACAGAATGATATAAGCAACAAAATTGTGATGCTGGGAAAATGTAATTTTCAGATTATAAGATAAGTCTAGGAAGTTTCTCAGCTCTGCAAGAATGGAACATCGATGTTACACAAGACAACCACTTAGCCGCTCTAAGAGCTGTCATTACAGGTATATGCTTTCAAATGGCTAATTCCACTGCGTAGTCTAACATCACAAACCCCCTATGGTTGACCAGGAGAAGGTGTATACATTTACATGTTACGCAAATACACAGAAAGGTTTGCAAGTCACTTGTTTTTCACTAACAGCTAAAAGCTTAACCAAGAGGGCAAGAGGACTGCTGAGAATGACACTCAAATCCCAACCCCCTCTGCCCAGACAGCCTGATCATCTCCAAGAGGCTGTGACAAGGACATGATCCCTTTCTGGCTTCCCACCCAGACACACTGCCAACTGTGTCCATTGGCGTTCCAGGCCAATCCAGAAATGACACTGCTTAGGACTGTGCTTGGGTACTATTTGGGTACTTGCGTACTATTTTTCCTCACTGCCAACCAGGCGCTCATTTGTTGGTTTAATTATTACCTCCACCGAGGAGGTTATGTTTTCACCTGTGTCTGCCTGTTGTTTGTTTATCTGTCTGTCTGTCACCAGGATTAAGCAAAAACTATTGCAACTTTGATATCGCTTGGTTTTCTATAACGCTGTCAAAGTTTAGGTTTGTAAGATGTAATTGCAGAAATGGAATATAGTTCTCATAATTGCATCTTCATTAGGATGTAATCACTTGAAAATAATATTGCGTTTTTGCTGAGAATAAGCCGTTAATATACATAGGGGGTGGTTCCCCTCAACAGAGTCTGAGAACAAACTTCTGCAAACGCTGATTGTAACAAGAGCCTTTTGCATTTTTAGCAGCCGCTGTAGTTATTCATTTGGTTGCAACTTCACCACTCGATGCTGCTAAATATTACACACTGAACCTGTAGTACTACGTAGGCCACTAATTCAATCTAGTGATAGGAAATGACAGACCCCCCCCCCTGATCCCCCGCTCTTAGCAAAGACTTACTTGGCTATGGGAACAGGCAAGTTTTC
>JAPQRN010000008.1:8345211-8362626 GCA_037367275.1 Coranthus polyacanthus | reverse complement strand
TAGATAATATTTCCAGTTATTCCCCAACAAAAAAAAATGCATCTACTGCAGTTTACTGGATCTGGAAACCAGGCAGTAAACCCCAAAAGTTGTTTAGTTAACGGGTAGCCTACCTTTTGTCCTGGGTTTCCTGGAAGGCCAGTCTGCCCTGAGTCGCCCTGTGATGGAAACAACACACAGAACAGTTAGTGAAAGGTCTCTCGTTCGCACATTAGTGAATAGCTTTATGAAGGCTTGTCATTTCAACAGAGGTCTATCTGCTACAGCTGTTCCACAAGTTGTTGCTGACACAGTGGCTGAGCAGCTGCAGAGCTAGATAATATTTCCAGTTATTCCCCAACAACTGGAAAGCACTAATAAGAACCTTGTTAAGGGTTACCATTCTTCCTTAATAGCCTTATTATTTAAAAGAGAACACAAAAGAGGACTAAGAATAAAAGGTTTGATTGCCCTAAAGGTATATCTTTACAGGGCAGCATTGAATAAGAAAGGACGGGAAGGAAAAGAAAAGGGAAGTGAACAGATTGGCCACAATATTGTTAAGAGGAGGCAGATAGTGATTTCACAAATTAAGCTGAAAAAGAAATTGCTGTGAGCGAAGAATCTAATTAAACATGATGTCCATTCATGGTCACATCTTCATTTCAGGCCCTGTTCGTTAGAACTTAATAGGCCCGTTTGGGAGATATAAGAAAGTGTGGCTAAACCTAATAACTGAATGTACATACCAATAATTATAAACAATTATTATTATTCTAAACAGTATGTCCAATCTATACCTTTGACAAATACTGTGTATTGGAGCTATGCAACATGTACAATGATCCATGCAAGAACAATGTGATCTGCAATTAGATTCAATCGGTCCATTTGTAGGAGATAATAAGAATTTACAGCTGCTGATGTTACTCACTGAGAACACATAAACCTCCTATAGAATACATAAGTGGTTCATTCTTATTCATTTCAATGTTCTGCTCATTCACTAATGTAAGGCCATATTTAAAAACCCCTGTAATGTTTGAACACCGATGAATGTAATTTGAACATTTGAAGTGACAGAGCAATAGAAAACTCAAAATTTTCTTACAACGGCTATAAATTGAATTGGACAACACTAATTGAAAATGCAAGCCACAATAGCAGGAGAGTTGTAAATGGTGCAAAACAAATTACGGGCATTGTAAAAGGAGAGGAAGTTTTAATTTCACTATTATGACTGTGTGTGTTTTTTTTTTTTTTTTTCTTTTGCATGTACATGCAGGAGCTGTAAATCTAGTAATACCAGGGTTTATGTGCAAGGCCATAGAAAATGGATTTCCTTTCAAGTAAGCTGCATTCTTATAACCCACTACTTATCTGTTTAATTTCCTGAGGGATTCTGGATTAATCATAGCAGTTTAATCCGTTTGCAGTGCATTAGAATCCTCCATCAAACCCTCACTGTAATGCAGGATAGTACTTTCTGTTGGAGTAACACAACCAAAGTAATCCCCAACACACTTTCCCAAGAAGCCCTCTGTGTAGGTCATGATGATTGGCCTGCAGTTCTCATTATGGGTGTTTTAAATGCTCTAAATTGCCCAGATGTCTTTGATTAATCTCTACAAAGTCAAGCTAAATTGTTATACTCTGACTATTTCTTAATCTCGTACTGAATGAGATTCTCATGTTGGTAATTGAAAGTCTCATGAGCTTACCTTATTAACAGTATTTGCTGTGACTTTGTCGCCCTCTTCTAATCTATTATAATGTAAATCCTGAAGTGGGTGGCTCCATTTAATAGTCGCTGAAGCTCCTTTGGAAATCTATGGATCAATATGAATTAAACAGACCTCAAGAGAAGTGCCGTCATAATTTAGCAGACGGATTAATGTGCAGAGAGGTCAGAGTGAATAGGAAGAAAAGCAATTACTACACACAACTGCGTCAAAGCGTGACATTTCTGATACACTGCACAGATGGCTCAAAATCAAAGTCTTTTCTAATGCTTTTCTCCGAGTGGTGTGGCACATGAACATCTGTAATCCCATAAGACATGAGAAATATTTTCTCTCAGTGATCAGTGACATTTTGTTATTTTCAAGTTCCTCGGCTCAGAAAGACTCCGACGACTCTGTTCAAGCTGTTTGCCTGTAAATCATGTAGTTGATGTACTGTCTACTGACATCACATTATGTGCCGCTACCTGCATTCTTACCTAAAATTGACTTTAGCCACCTGCCGTACTACAGGTACATGACGGTGTATTTCTCATTATAAATAATAAAATAAAGTCATGTCTAAACAAAACTGTAACACCACAGTCTGTAAAATGCATGCTCTGCGCGGCCTCATTCAAATTCTATGTCACGTATATTAAATTATCTTAAAGCACCACTGTCAGTATACTAATTGGTGGAGTGGCACTTAAGCTGCAGAGCCTGTAGAATCATTGATTATCCTCATCATTTTAACAAATGTCTTCCTCAGTGCGATGAATCAAATCAACGTTTATCCTTGGGTTACATGTGGCACTTTTTTCACACTGAAAATGTCTTAACCTTATATGCTGTGCCAAACTATGCACAAGTGAATGAAGGAGATGAAAAATGACGGAAAAAGAGGAGCTTAAAGAGGGGCTTAAGTGAACACGATGAACCTATCTGAAAAACACAAAAATAAACAAATAAATCTGTTTCTGCATTCAGGTGTCACCAGCTGATGCACCAGTGTGCTACCACCAAAACAGAGGACTCTGTCCTGAATATAGTTCTGCTAATATTTTTCCTTCACTTCATTGATTTAGTGTTCGAGCCTGTAATAGGATTTGTTATGAATTTTGTTGTTCAGTAAGTAAACAAATGGTGCCAAGTATTGATTTGTTGAAGATCTGAAATTAGATTTCAAGTGTTAGCAGCATGAGCCCCAGTTCACGGCGCGGGACATGGCGTATAAAAGTAATAGGGAAAATAAAATGGCCCGTGCTCCAGAAAGTCACGCTTAAGTCATTGATCAGTATTGTAGCATATCGGTAATCCACTAGCAATCCACAATTGGGTACACTTTGAACATGCATCTGTTGCAAACAGATGATATCCTCAGATAAAAGATACGCCACTGAGGCCGGATGCGCTCTTAGGCAACAGATTAAAATGAACTGGGGATTGTATGTGCAAAACAATGAGACACAATGTCGACACGATGTCAGTGCGTCGACTGCAGAAAAAGCTTTTTGTGAAATTTGAAATTGCCTGACACATTCTTACCCACTGAGTAGTCCCATCAGTTTGCAGCAAGTAATTAATCATCAGCACCACCGCCACATTCAAGTTCACACACACAGACGCGTTACAGCATGAGCTGATCCCTGCTAGGTCAATTAAGAATCATTAGAGGCCAATTAGAACACATTTACAAATCTGATTAGGACAATCTGTTGCTATACACACACAGTTTTGAATGTAATAGCATTTATTCCTAACTACAAAATGAAACAAAATGGATACCTACGGGGCTAGTTGAATATTCAGAGCTACAAGAGCTACACTTTTTCAAAAGAGTAAAGAACTGTAAAATAATAAAGCTATTAGTGTAAATATAAAAAATATCTAGATAAATCAAAGCTATTTATCTACAAACATTTACAGATCCCAAATAACGAAGACAATCCTAAGCATCCAGAACAGTAGTACGGGTCACACTCGGCCACATACAAACATGATGCCACTTTAAGAGTTATGTCAAAACAACAATCTGTGCACAGCTCAAAGAGAAAAAAAAAGCACTTCCCCAGGTATAGAGATTTAACACTCATACAGTATACAGTTCATGTCGCCTTTGTGCCTTCTAGGAAAAGGAGGTTTTCCAGAAACAGTCATCCTGCATATCTTAATCCCACAGTCACATCATGGTAATTAGGACACTGACCCCAAAAGCCATCTGGTCTTATCAGGCATACAGCACCAACACCTGTTCATCCCTAGGAATTCCATTCATAGCTGAATGCATTCTCTCCTGCTTCTTTTTTTAACCTGGTGCAGACTGCTAAAGGGTGAATTTCATACCCAAACCATGTGATTTGTCTAGGGAAAAATAACAGTTTTTGTCCTAATATATGGTGGTTCATTTTAGGTTTTCTTGTTGTCCTTCAACTGACACAACACCCACAATTTTCAGAGTCTGGGCATTTACCACATAGTTCCACCTGTCTATTGAGCTGTCAAGGGTAAAGGACCTCTCTCTGATTGAACTACACCTATTCTTCTAGTGACTGGTCAAATCTATGGTTTCTCAATTCGCACATCTTGGACATTTAGGAAAAAAGAAAAAAAAATCACCCAGCGAAGGTAACTGCATTTTGGCACTTTTTGGTTTGAAGGACCTTGACAGCAAAACATGAAACTCGCCCTCAATTATAACAAAGTATAGATTTATGATAGAGACTTGCTCTATTTCTTGACATTCAGACTTTGAAACTGCCTTGGGAAACCAATACTACTGTGCACAGCAGTGGGCCCACAGTAGTCGTCCACAACGTAATATCTGAGAGCAAAGATATGCCTGCAATATTTCTAACAAAAGACAATGCACGGCAGTCCAATAATAACGCTCTCTGTGATTAAATATGTTATGAATTGGAGCTCATTAAATCTAAACTGCAGTGAATAGCATGCATTAAAACATTGCATTTTGCAATAACAACAAAACATATATCACCATCGTAAAAAATATTTCCCATACCTTTTCTCCTTTATCACCTTTTTGTCCTGGCAAGCCAACTACACCTGGAAGTCCAGCATCTCCCTGAACACAAAGAGAATAGATCAGATAATAGTTAAAATAGTTTCAAATTCTGTTTTTTTTTCCTTTATTTTAAGAGTAAATGACCATTCCTTCACTGAGAGATATAGAAGTAGAAAGAACTAATAAGCACCTGAGAGCTACATTCACAATACTGTATTAATTTGACCAACAGACACTTACGAGCTAACGTTAGCTAGTTTAGCACACAGTTAACAAACAGAGATGCTTGAATATTAACACTATTTATTAATATATTAAGATATATATAAGATATTTGTGTTTTAACTTTAGATAGAAACACACTATTCTTTATCTGTGCGCTGCACTCGCTACCATAAGCATTTTACCTTCAAGCAAACAAAGAAGTCTTTGTTCATCAAAAAAATATTGTGAATGCAGCTTGCAAATGGATATTGTAGTCCTGTCTGTCTTTTTAGCGAGTAGTTACAAAAATGAGATTATTATGGCATTATCATATGAAAGCTGCTGTAGAACTAAGCATCACCTGGGAGCAGTGCCATCTGCCTCCTCCACAATCTGACTTCTAATCTCAACATTAACATTTTCAGTCATTGCAGACTCCTGGTCTTGCATTTATTAACAGTTTGGGAGAATTGCATCCGTTTTTACTAACAAGATTGTGGCTGTACTACCTTGCGTACAAGGATCATACTTTTTGGTATACGTGGCCCCTAAGTGGCGGTTTAGAGCCTATAAAGGATTGAGTACATGCAGTGTAAATCAGTGCTGGCTCAGGTACAATAGACATTACACTTACTCAATTAGAAGCCCTTGTTGGATGGAATTGATTGTACCTTTTCTGCTGGACAGTGACATCTGTCAATTGACCGTGAGGCCGGCTGAGACAGCATCTGGGGGAGCTGGGCTGTAACCAGGGGAGGGGAAGTCCCATTAAATGTCTCCTTGGCTTCACACTGGATCAATACAGAAATTTCACTGTTTAGACACCTTCTTTGTCATGTTTGCTACATGGCAAAATCCTCTGCAGTGCAGCGCATATGGCCCAGGCTACCCTGGGTTTTTTAACGGACACACATCGCGTTACAATTAACAAATACGAGATGCGTATTTTGCACTTACAATGTGCTAAAAATACAATCGGCGATGAGTTCTTCTCAAGGTTCTCTTCTTCTCAGTTCCCTAGGAGTAACTTAATACTGACATGACAGCATGCTTATGAGGACATCTAATGGTATGAGGTCAGGGGTCATGTCTTCATTTGGAATCTCTGTAACAGTAGCTCCTATTGATTTATTGTGATGGAAGATCTCTGTTATTAAGTTTCTATCAGGGGACAAACACCCTCAAAAAGCCCTCTCACACTTGAATCGTCTGACCACATTACATAGTCCAGTCCAAACCGATAATTAACAGAACATAAATGCTTTTAGCTGCAGCATTTAAATGGGTAGAAATGTTTGAATCACATACATTTGGTTAAACATATCTTGTACTCTTGTACTCATAAAATGTATTCCCTTTACTTTCAAAAGTGCACTATCGATGATAAAACAATATAAAAAATATCATTCTTTTCTCCTCTGTATTTTTCTAGCATTATTATTATTGTGATATATTCCAACAATTTACCTTTGGCTCCTGTAGTTCACAGCAATTTTCCATCTCAGCCATGTAAGGGTCACAGTAGATGAGAATTTGTTTCAGTTCAATCTGTGGAGAAGAGCTCTCTGTCATTATTTCAGCACCATACCACAGTTTGTGATCCTTTCATGCTCCTTTCATCATACTCCTTTTCATATGTGTCATAATGGGTTAAAGGTTAAAACAGTTCTATGTGCTATATGTTATTCTATCTTGAACACTACCACTCCCCTCTAACCTCTAACAGTAAAAAAAAAAAAAAAAACACACTAAAAAACACGTTCCATCAATCTAATGCTTAGCATGAAGCTGCATCAGGGCAGAGTATCAGAGCAGAACAGCTACAGCTTACCAAAAGGAATGTAAGTTGCAAAAGCTGTGTTTAACACACATGACATAATTGTGTCAGTGTGTTAGTGTAGCGCAGCGGATGCACCAGAGGATTATAGGATTATATGTTAAAAATGTGCGTGTCAGAAAAGTTAGTGAGTTCTAGATAGAAACCACAAATGAGAGATAAAAATCTAGGACTAAAATCAAATTATCTTTGAATGATTTATCTAAAGAAAAAAAAACAATGTCAGACAGTTCTATTTCCATGAGCACTCTGGTAAAATAAAGCCGCCGGGACATACATCTACTGGCCGTCCATCCTCCACTCGGGTAGTGATGAGGGTGCGCCCGCTGGTTTCGATGCTGTCCTTTTCATCAGTCAGCTTCCTTTCTATTAGCTTGCAGTCCATATAAATGGAAACGATGTTGCTCTGCACAGAAATTCCCAGTTTGTGCCACTGCCGATCAAAGAGGGCCTGTAGTTCGCGGCTTTTAAATGTGTAGCGAAGTGTGTTCTTAAGTAGGCTCTGGAAGGAAAACTCCACCACCTTCTTGCCGCCATCAATCACAACAGATACCTGAAGAGGAAAGGTGACATACAAAACAGGCTCACATCCCATCCTTCTGCAACATATTTGAAGAGGTAGTTAACATACAGTGGGACCCACCTGAGTGCCTCCTGACTGGTTAAATATCTGCCAAAGATACCAGCGGTCTTTTTTTGTAGTTCTTCTGACTCGGAAGATGGTGACAAGGGAGTATTCACTTGAAAGCCCATTGGGAAATATTGACCTAAAAAAAACAAAAAACATGTTACATTATGAGATTCTCATAAAATAAAAAAAAAACAAACAATCTAAGTAAATATCTGTGTCTGGGGTCATTTCTGAATATTGAACGGAAACTGTAAAACTGTTAGTGGCAGAACAATAAACAAGCCAGTCAATGATCAATAAAACATTTCAATATCCTCCTTTTGCAGAATGACTAATAAACAAACCTGACAAACTTGATTCCATATAGTTTGATGAATATTACCCAGGCTTCCTGGTCATTCAGCTAATGTAAACATATGAAAATTGAACCCCAGTCAAAGAAGCCAATCTTCTGTTGTGCAGAAATGCCATGCTGCAGGTATACAGGCAGTGTTGTGCAGCCAGAGGTTCGTATGAATGACCTCAGCTGCTCTGTAAAGTCGAGTAACAATTCTCTGCTCGCATTCGTTCTAGCAGAAGCAAAATATGGGGAGTAAATAAGAGAATATATAGCAAAAACAATAGAATATTTCACTTCACACCCACTCTAAACATATTACAGCTTATTCAGTAACTCATATCTCACTCAACAAGCCCATTCAATTCCTAATTTTATATATAAAAGGAAATAACATAACATTGCATCCTTCAAAATACTCTAACACTAGCCCTAACTTCAGACTCAGATTAACACTCAAAAGTGGAAGAACATAAACATAATAAATCAAGATCCGCAAAAATAATAATAATGCAATGATAAGGTCATTGAGGAGGCAGAGCACAGCCTGGGGGAGGGAGAGAGAGGGTTTCTTCAGACAGGTTGGAAATTAGTTTTCACTCCAATATATCATCTCCTATTCTCTCAGAGCTTCAGACCCTTTTCTATTGTGTCCCTTAAATTCTTTGAAATTTTGGTGTAAATGGTACATGACTGAAATGATAAATACACCAAGTTAAAACTCCCCCAAAATCAAACACTTCAGTGAGAGGCCGAGGACTGGGAAGGTTATTGGCTGCCCAAGGGCTAAGGACTATTTTAGCTGCAATTCAGTACGAAGGGTGGCATGGCAATTTATAAAAATGAGAATTTATGAAATAAACTACATGATATTTCCATACGGTAACTGCTTGTCCCACATGTATTACACATGATAAAAGAGGCAAGAAAATAGAAAAAAAACATGTAGAAGAGAAAAAAACAAGAGCTAATGCACTGCAGTGAAACTTCTGGAGCATAATACTTTGAATCCATGTTAATGTTAACTGAGATGCTCTTGAGAATGCCACAGCGCAGGGCAGTGATCTGTTAGGGCCCTAGAGTTCACACACTGCTTCACAAAGTCCCTAACTAAGTCAGCTCTTATTTCAAAACACGGCCTGTCTACACAGCCACACACTTGATCTCCGAGAACCCAGAGGGTTAAAGTTCTTGACCTTGTGTTGACTGCCATCTCTGACTAAACGGTTGAACCTGCCACTGAGTTACAGGTCACTTTTGGGATGAACGTTGTTTTTCAGATCCTTTTAAAAACACTCTACTGCAAGTTTTAGTATCAAAATTCAATTCAATTAATCGCAGTGATCTGTATCAACAGGTAGTGAGCTCTAGTCTTGCCTTCCTGTCGTTGGTACGTTTTAATTTTCATTGGAAAATGCACTTTACTGATGCCTGAGTTTGTTGTTTCTTGTGTTTTTACAGTAAGGTGTGAATTAGTTCAAGAAGAACAAAAGATCAAAGACCAGCTCCTGGCAGCCACAAGAGTTATAATCAGAACTAATTCCATTTTTATATGGTACCACTATGGGCTTTCTGGAAACTATCACCACTCCTGGAACATGTCTTTGACCATATTGCTTGGCTGAAATTGCCCCTTGTATAATCAGTGACAATGGTTTGACAGAATGTCACAGCAACACTACCGGTCTGGGAGAGAATCTCCCGGAAGCGGCTTTAGTGTCCTGGCTCACAAGAAACCCTATCCAGGAGGATTCTTTTAAATGAGTCAGGGGAATCAGATTGCTGTGGCTGAAACAATCAAACCTCAAATGTTAGCCTAGTTGGCTCACATCCCTATCAGTGACACTCAATCCCCCAACAGATCAAAGTGAGCTCAACCATGTCGGTTTATAGGCAAAATGCATCATTCATGCAAGCAAGAAATGTGACTTCCTCTCAGCACGAGCCCTCTTTCCTGTTTAACTGTGGAAGCGCTGTGCTTGCCAACATGAATGAAGACTGCATCTGATCAGGCTAAATCAAATGCATGCCTGTGATCTACAAGAATGATAGTCGACCAGAGAAGAGCCACTCTGATGTACGAGTGAGTGTGTATGTGCGGAGCTCAGAAGTGCAGATTTGCTATGCTCTCCCAGCGTAAATGAGTGGTCTTCTGCGTTACCATCAAGTTCGTGAGCTTTTCTTGACACGTATCTAAAGAGATAACAGGCCAGCATTAAAGCATTCACTTTCAAGACGTATGGTTCGCAAATATGATCATATACTATGAGACGAATTCATTACCTCAGTGTACCACCTTTATCAATATGTCTGTTTAGTCAAAGGGCCATTAACAGTCATTTGTAACAGTCACTGTATGGCACCCCTAAACACAAAACCAAAACATAAAGGCAAGCACTTTCAAACACTATTTTCCAAAAATATATATTAAATAGTGACAGAGCGAAACAGTATTGATTGCAGTTGGTCCATGTGGTTAATTAGCTCACACAAAGGTCACAAACCACTGAAACCACAGATTGATAAACAAATACAAACCAAAGAGACTTGATACACTCTAACTCAGTCTAAATGGCTCTAAATGTCAAGTATATCCTCAGCAATCACACACATACATTATCTGAACATAACTTGACCTAACTACTTTTTGAGACATTACGGCCGCATTCAAAAGGTGTTAAAACTAAGCAATGACGAAATGACATCAGTCGATGCCATTTTTTGGGAGCGTCGTGACGACATTTGATTTGTTTTATAACTGTTAAGAGTTTAGAAGAAAGGGACATTTTCAAGATGCGGCCGGAAAAAAAAATGTCATGTAAGTCGAAATATCTAAAAGGTATAAATATGTACTGTATATGCATGCAATGTGTGTATATGTCTTTTGATTGTATTACTTTGTTTGAATTTCCTAATTACGTGAGAAATTTTGTCATGAGAGAAGTGAGGACACCTTTTAAATACCTGATGCAAATTCATATTTAGAGTCAGCTGTGACAGTTACGGATATCAAGTTAAAACCAGACGTAAATAGGGGAAAGGAACTCAGTGAAATAGGGTAAAACAGATATGTTCCTAAAGACAGTGACTGTAACACTGTGCTTTGAGCCAGTAAACATGCTGTAAACGCATGCATTTTGTCAGGCAATTTGTTATCTTACGCAAATGCTCCATGGGTGTTTCAGCTCTAACATATGCACTATAATATGTATAGTGACAAAGAGCTTACAGAACATTAGCCAGAACAAAGGAATTTTCAAAGCTCATGTAAATCAAAATTCCGGTATTTGAAAAGGTACGAGTATGTGTGTGCATGTTTTATTACTTACAGTCGAAATATGTGCATAATTACAAGGTCGGTGGAACCAATACGCAGTTCAAATTTCCAAATCATACAGGGATTTTGTCATGAGAATAATGAAGACGTGCTTTTCGCTCTTAATGTAAAACATATTAAATGTTCGCTGTATCAGAATGCGGATGCAAAGATAAAACCAGACGTAGATAGGTAGATAGGGCAAGGTCAAACATATACGCTCCTAAAGACAGAAGCCCCGTGCCTTAATACAGTATGAAAGCACGTTATAACCACATGCATTCTGTCGGGCAATTTGTTATCTCACAAAATGCTCCGCGAACGTGTCAGCTCTGATATATGCACTGTAATACGTATTGTGCCAAAGAGCTTGCAGAACATTAGCCAGGTCTAGAGAGTCGAGCATCTCTCGCTGCATATGCTGAGAGTAAAGTGAGCAATGTTTTAAAGGCTGCGGCGGGGGCAGAGGGGCCTCCTGCTTCGTGCAATTGCCCTCGCTTTCCCTCCTCAGTTGACATGCAGTATCACCTGTCAAAGTACTTAGATAATTGGATATGAGAGGGATCACAGTCTCGCCACTATAACCAATGACACTGTCAGCAGTGTCATTGAGACCAGCATCTTCTTGCACTATGGGCCCAGACTGAGGGAAGGGCTGAAGTAAATGTATTTTAGGCTGGCTGACTGAACAGGGGAGGAGATCGCAAATCACCTGGTTCAAATACTTTTTTCACCTAGCCAGAGAGAGACAGAGAGACACAGAGAGAGAGTGGCAGTAAATGTTTATAGTTGTATGTCATGTAAAATACTAAAAATATCCTCCCCTCCCGGAAGAATGGCCAAGTGTTCTCTTTCACTGTTTACAACCCTAGGACACAAAACAATGAACATCTCAAAATACACACATTAAAATCCAAAGCGCTGGTGTAAAGCCGGCACATTCTAGGTTCATGCGTTCCACTGGTTATCCTTGATAAAACGGGTGGAGTTTAATATGAAAGTGCAATAGTTCTTCATAAATATTACAGCAAATTTAATTCCCTAACATATCATCATATCAGAATCAAGGTTAAGTCATAGACCACTTGACCTGGGAATAGAGGTCTTCAGTAAATGGCACCTTTGTGTGTCATTTATGCAGTTATTTTAATATTCTTGTCTTATTATAAGTGCTGAGGCTTTTTTCCATTCCTTTATGTCCCACTTTTTGCCCTTCAGAGATTTCTTGAATAAATGTAATATATATTAATTCTGTTGAAATTATTCCCTGTCTAACAGCTCACCTCACAGCTTGTCCTTATTAACCAAGGCAAATGGAACCATTGCTCTGAGCTTGGTGTATCTGGGTTGTCAACCTTTTATGAAATCCAGTCATGTGGCTACAATGGTTTTTACTTGGAGCATTTCTAAATTTGAAGGAAATATCGAAATTAAACAAAACACCATGGTCTGCACAACAGAGATTTATAGTATTTTAGCAATTTTATTATACCATATGGTGTGTGAGAGGATTTCTTTACAGTGTAATATTTGACTTACAGGAAATAACCAGGTCTCTCGTTTAAAACCTGCACACAAGGCAGAAAAACAGTAACAGCCAAGGAGTAAATCCAAATGAAAACTGCAGTTTAAAGCTGCTCACAGCCTTCACAACACGTGCATTCTCACAGCATTGTTGCACCGTGCTGTAGATGGTAAAATAAGAGAAAGAATACTATATATTGCACGGATGTTATTTACTCTTTTGTGCATTTACCGGCACATTCGTACGTCCGGTCACGGTCAGGGAAACATTGCGGAAAACAGATTACAACCTCTGAATGTGAAAATCAGCAAACAAACACTACTCACTTTGTTGGCTTAATAAGAGGACTGCTTCCCAAACGAAAGGACGCCAAGTCCTCTGAGACCGTCCCCTTTCGGAGAAGAAACTTTTCGGTGAGATCAAATCCTGCGGAAAGGATGGCAACGAGTCAGCAGATTCAAACAAAACAACGTTGACTTGTTTAAAGGCTCGACTGTGTTCATTCTGTACCTACCTGTAATTTCCAGGGGGCGATCTAAAACATCGGAAAACCTGTATTCCTCTACATTCAGGAGGGGGCACGGGCCGTCTAGAAGATATCACCAAGACGTGTTTTGCACTTATGTTATGAACTGTAGACCAGCTTAACAAACGAACAGAGTTGAGATGTCATTTATAGGTAAGCATAGGTGTGCTCTCCGAAAAAGAAATGCAAACTAACCTGAACAGTTCAATAATACAGACGCAAGTTCTGGTTTTAAACTGTCCTATAACCAGATTCTGGTAGTCGCTTTCTAACATACATAAAGTGAACTGCCCAAACGACAATAGCATTGTGAAGGTCGGTTTGCTCTACTGTACTACTGCAAACAAACTGTGAACGATACATGTTTCGTAACATACGGACGATAGACAGTCAGAGGAATCCGCGCAACTTTCAAACACTTCGCTTAAACTGCGTCAGCTACTTTTAAGGATGACATTCAAAGTTTAAACACGGGACTGTTTATCTGTCGCCCGTGCTATTTAAGAGATCGATCAAAATGCTTGCGTCCTGTTGAAAGACACAAGTTACAGGGAAACAGAAACACATACCTATTCGTTCATTCACCGCCATTCCAAAATTGCAAGGAATGGAATTTAGAGTCCAGAGGAAAGCAGTCCACGTTAGCAAGCAAATCATGTCTGTGGCACTAGGAAGCAGTCCCCTTGAGAACCTGCGGGCAGAAAGAGTTTCTGTTCACATTTCAGTCACATTCAATTAGATTTTTGGTTGACAAGATAAAATAGTCGATAAAACACACGCCGTCATGTACAGCAAATGCAGAACTAATACCACAGGCGCGTGTGGGTGTAGTGACTGTCATTAGAAACGTTTGTGCTGATTGAACAGAGTGCAGCAACTCTGCTTGGATTCGTTCAGGTAGCCTTGCGTGGAAACAATCTGTTGCCTGTGTGATCACTGCGCAACAAGAGCGCCAAACGTTTCCATTAGCGGTCTTCAAATCACGTCGGTTAATTGCGCTACATACACACATTATATACATCATTTCAAGTTGATTACATTTTAACTTGAAATTATGTCTGATGCTCTGGTTTTTTTGTGTTTTTTTTTTCACCCACATGAACATGCCCACTGACACGTCCGTACAGGTGTTTTGTGTACACACTGTATGTCACGTCGCTCAACATTAAAAGCCCTTGCCAGTCCGTCACTCATTAGTTCATTGGTACCACCTGTCACACCGGGATCAAAGGAGGTTTCTATACTGCAGCTAAATAATTATGCTCTAAGCTCTGTTTATGCTAAGGTTTCAGTTGTTAGCTAGCAAGCCAAAATGGATTTTGTTCTGCAAGGCCACTTAGTGGTTCATTATGTTTGTATACCTCACACACATTAGCTGTTGGCTTGTGCCACTGCACTAGTTTGCTGTTCTAAGATGGATGTTTACAAAGTAGAAGCAGTTTTCATCGCTGTTTTGTTGTTGAACACAGTGAAGTCATGTTCTTCTTGGTTCTTAGTCCATCTCTCCTTTCTTTACTTTCCCCTTTGTTTCTTTTTTCTTTTTTGTCTGGTTTTAGAAACAACACAAAGCCTTGATCTTTGTTATTGTAGTATTGTATTAACACTCTGTTGCGTTTGATTTGTAAGCTGTCAGCATTGTTTTTGCTCAAGGGCATCATCACATGCAAAGATCAAACCAGGAACCTTCCACTTGCAAATAAGGCTCTTGAATCATTTGCCTTTGCAGCCAGCCAAATCCTCCGCATCACTATCATGCCATTGCAACGAAGGCAAGGATTCTTTGGAGCAGAGTTATCTTGGATTGTAAGAATCTGTTCCAAACTACAGTCGGCAAAGATAAATAGTTAAATGCTTTACACGGGGGCTTTTCCCGATTCAAACTAAACACTTTCAGAAACTTCTGGATTACTTTGCCTCAACATTAATACACTGTCAAAACTAAGTAAATACTACAAAAAGGCAAAGATGCACAAATGGAAGAGTGGTGCTGAGTGCAATGAGAATATGTACAATCTTCTTTTTTTTATTACTTTGTAGTTATTCTCTTGACAGAAAACATGTCTATTTTTTTTCTTCCCTGCAGAAAATAGAGGCAAATAATCATGCCTAGTGGCTATGGAGATTTTAATTTGTTTTTTCCAGCGCATATGATGCACTTTTGTAACAACAACACAACTGTAAAAGGTATCATTGAATATCATCCTCCATCGCTCAGTGCACATCTATCCGTGCTAGAAACTTGACCTCCACAGACAACACTGAGTTAATTTATGAACAGCCTCTTTTCACGACACTATCCGTGCGTGCGTGCGTGCGTGCGCGTTAATTCACGCACACGTCGTACTTGCCGCATGCACTTCTCTCTCCGAATCCTAAACTTTTTTTTTTTTTTTTTTTGCAAGCGGGCCTACGGTGTTACGAAGCGGCCACGGCACTTTAAAAAAAAAACTACAGCCACGCATGGGGGTCGCGGAACAAGCAAGCACTACAGAGCTATCGCGTTCCGCCGCTGCGTAACATTAGTCCCGTCATTTCTGCAAACGCGCACCGATACGCGCAGCCCTGTCGCCGCCGTGACTCGGTGTTCCGCGTCTTTACACGACTGATCCTTCGCACGGAGGTCTGCTCCAAACTCACGACTTTTGTAAACACATCACAGATTGAGAAAAGAGCGAGCAAACGCGGTCTTACATAGTCTATCCCCGTCTCTCTCTCTCTCTCTCTCTCTCTCTCTCTCCATCATCCATTCAGTTTCGTTCAACTCGCAGTAACTTCGCCGTTCACACTTCGCAACGTTATTCGAAGAAGCGTGTTTCTCTACGCGACCGCTGATTGGCCGGGTGGCTTTATTTTTTAATAAATACGGAACGAAGCGGTGGTGGATGTTTCCGACGGCGTCCCGCACGTTTCGCTCTCGCCAGGTTAACAAGCGACGCAATCCGGTTGGGCTACGCGTTTACCGCTGCGGAGCGTTCATAAATCACCAAATAACCTGCTCATGGGGCGTGCGTCCCGTTTCGGAGATAAGTTAGACGGAGCAAACCGTGCACAAAAAAGTACCTACGTTTTTTTTTTTGTTTGTTTTTTAATTTTTTTTTTTTACTACTACTAAAAAAACAAAACAAAAAGAAAAAACAAAAAAAAAGGTGCCTGTTAATTTGTTGGTAATTGGTTCAACGTGCTCACATTTACATCAAGGCGATGTTTGATATCAATGTGAAATTCATTTGAGCTCCAGTACTTACACTTGATGAGAAAGTTTCCTCTAAGGCAAAACAAACACAAAGACGGCGAAAAAAAGCATAATCCATACGTGATCGCGATCAGTCCGGATTCCAGGACTTGGAAATAAAAGTCACAGTGGGATCGCCTGCTAGATCGCGGTCTTTATTAGTTGCACCGAGTGGCCCTCCCACTCTGTCATTATTACTGAAATGCACTGCCAGAGACTTCAGCAAACAAGAGGAACAGACACTGAAAGCTTTCATATCAGGGAAAATAAATGCCCAACGGGGATTCTAACAAGCTCTATTTAGGTCGTCCAGGTGTGGGAATTCAAGACTGTTTGATGTATTATAATCTTATCAAATTTTCTGAATAGAACCCTAATTCGTGGATATTCTTAGCTTTAAAGTGGCTTCGTGGGTTTTATTTGGAATAACAACTGTCCAAACCAGGCTTGAAAGTAAATATTGGAACAGAACAAACGGTCTTACAACAATTTAATCTGATGCAAGTAGGGACAAACAAACAAATAATTATAAAAATTAAAAAAAAAAAACAAAAAAAAAAACACATTTTGACTTTCACAGCTGATAATAATAATAATAATTAGAGCAATTAGACACAGCCTATATTCTGAGCTGGATACACTAAAACTGTTCCATATTATAGTGACAGCTTTCAGTTTGTCCTACAGCAGCATACTCCCATACTATTTTAGTCATTAGACGCAAATGTCATGTGGCAATACCATGCTGACATGCTCTGAGGGCAACACTATAACATTCCCCATATCCTGAGCTGGGATTATTTTAAGTCTGGTAATTCATGTATTATTTAAAAACTGTAAGGCAGTATTATTTTAAAATGCGTCTAGGTTTTTTTTTTTTTTTTCACGCTCTGTTCCACATAAATAATGGTGTAGTATTATGTTTTTACAAGTGTTAGAGCGTTAGTGACAGATATGTTTAAGTACAGGTACTTTTCCCCCCCAGAAGTTTTTGTTGAAACAGCACCAACAGTTCAAGACACTCGCTCCACAGGAACAGGTGTTCACGCTCCTCACATATAACTGTTTAGACAGATGATTTC
>JAPQRN010000008.1:8318560-8342344 GCA_037367275.1 Coranthus polyacanthus | reverse complement strand
CACAGACATACTTTTCAGTCGCATGATGAAAGAAGCAAGAAACAAAGAAAAATCTAAAGCTGGAGAATAAAATGAAGCAGATGGCTGTAGGCTACGTCTTTGCTGAGCTTTGTACAGACAAAAGCATTGTGTTTAATTGTTGCATTATCTCTTTCAGTTATGCCCAAGGGACGAATTACTGCGTCCTGAAATTCGGCAATTTATCAACATTATCACTTTTGCACAAAACATAATGTGTACAGGTACAGGTGGGGTGGGAGGTGAGCACAGTGTCAACACTAAGTGGATGTGTTTATTTCATCTCAGTACCAGGGATCTACTCCACTTTTCTATGGACTCGGTCGGTAGATTCAGGTTCGCGTCTTCAGCTCTGGCTGTTTTATTAGTGGCAAAGAAGTGTTTTATGGCCAATGAACAATTAACGATAACGAGGTTGCGTATTAGGAGGACAAAAAAGATGCCCTCCGCAATAGCTGTAAATGTACAATTTTGTTGGGACCATTTCTAATGAAAACCCCTCCTTCACAGTGAGGTCTGTGATTTATCCTCAGTTATCTTTCTGTTTAGGAGGGTATGTCCTTTTTGTACTTTGAGCACCACAAAAGAAATTCTTCTTACTTCTGTGTATTTGTAGTGCAGTGGACAGCTCCAAATCTTTGCAAATGAAAAAGAAACTTCAAATATCTAAAAAGTTCACTTAATAAATGCCAACAGAAGACGTTTTGCATTGAGTAATACATTTTAATACAAATGCATACAGAGCTTGCAGCAATCAGGATGGGTGAGAAGTACTGTACATCACCTACACTTGTTTGCCCTTGCCGTCCCTAAATGGATACGGTGTGTGTCAGCGCAAAACAGGTGACAAATGCAACTCACCAAAGGCTGCATCAAGGTAAATGTTCAAAGCGCCAAATTGGAGTGATATCTTATAAACTTCAAGGGCCCCACGGCTGACAGGAGGCTCTGAAATGCCCTGAAGAAGACTTGTTTGACAGGTTGGCTGTAAAAGTATTTACACTAGAATGAGCTTCACTAACGGTAGTGAGAAAAAAAAAAAATAATTCCCTTCAAATTACCTGTGATGTTTTGCCCTGGACTCTACTTACTCGCATGGCACTAAAAGCTAAAAGCTTATCCATAAGGCTCAGAAAAGGCTGGAAATGATTGCTTGCACAACAAGGAATTGATACAAATCCAGACTGAACTGCGTTCAGTTTGGGGGCAACGTTTGCATTTCTGGAAACTCTCATTTATGGCCTTGAAACGCGAAATTGCAAACATCTGATTTTTGAGAGTGAGATTAATCAAATCAAACATATTCTGTGTCGGTATCTTTCTTTAGGAACACAGTTGTCTTCTTACATTATTGTGCAAAGCTGTGCTGTTTGGTCACTGCTGTCTGAGCAAAGACAAATTGTGTTATGTCCCGGTATAAAAAAGGATGACATTAATTTGTTAGCTTGAAATAAGGGTTCTGGCTCCGCTTCTCCTATCCTTTAGACCTCAATTAATCACACACTGTCAAAAGTTTTCATAAAGTGGTGGTCCTCGGTGTTCTCAGTAAGGTCTGTGGATTATCT
This sequence comes from Coranthus polyacanthus, assembly GCA_037367275.1. Lineage (NCBI taxonomy): Eukaryota > Metazoa > Chordata > Actinopteri > Kurtiformes > Apogonidae > Coranthus > Coranthus polyacanthus. Next base: position 8,340,761 of record JAPQRN010000008.1, on the reverse strand, counting down.
ATAGTACACAGAACATCATCTCTTGTTTTATTGTATGAACAGCACACATTCAATTTCCTTTTTAATGGGGGGATACATTTCAACAGCCTCGTGTGCATTTTCTCAATATGCAATACAATATATTAAGCAAATGAATGAAATTCAATAACTGGATAAAAAAAAAAAAAAAAGTTATCTGCTGTCATTTACAACATATTAAACCTGAACTTAAATATCAAAATGGTTCTGCTTCATTGAAAATATAAATTAACAAATGTGTCATTTCAGTCTTTTCATTTATCATTAAAACCACATCAGAAACTACTTTTCAAAACATTTGTCTCAGAAGGTGACTATAACCCTCTGCCCTTGGAAAGAATAGCTTTTGAGACACTTCACAGTGAAGAGATGCTGGTTCTGACTCCAAGATATTACTTACAGCCTGCTTGAAAAATATATTTAAAAAAAAAGCCCTTTTAAAGATTTTTGCCATTGCCAAATATGGTTTATTTTGATGAGGCTTATCGATATTTTGAAGACGTGTCTGTGCCTGTTTTTTGATGAACGTTTCTAGTTTAAAAAGTCTGTCGAGTGTGATGTTTCATAAGTGTAAATGGCAGCCACATATCTTCTTGCTTAAGAGAAAGAAGAGGCGAGAAAAACACTAGAAATGACATGAATACTAGATTCTGGAGTAATTTGCAGTTGCTTTTCAGATATTGTGAAAGTGGTGGGTTTGATACATGGGTTACATTATAGTATATTGATCTGACTGGAGCTGCTCTCAATAGTATTCATGACTTGGACATAGCGACCAAACAAAATGACTCCTCTTTGATGCAGCAGCCGCAGAAAAAAACACACAAAAAAAACAAGTTTTCTTTTCTAATTTTTTTCTGATTCACTGTACTGCTTTCTTTTACTCAGATGAATGCTTGCGCTACAGCATTCTGATAAATCTGCTGATGGACAACCTAAGAATCTGTCACTGATGCCGAACGCTTGGCGCTTTTCGTGTTTCATTATTAGTTTGAAGAGAAACATAAAAACAGTGAAGCCTATGAGGCAAAAAAAACAAGAACAAATGAAACAACACCGAACAATCTACAGTTCAAAATTATTGTCTTGTTTCTGCTCAGAATATGCTGAATCGAATGCAGAAAAGTACAGCCCTTTTGTCCTTGTGTTTTTGTGTATTTTTCATGCGCGCTTGTGCAGCATCATATTTGTACTCTATATGTGCGTACTGTCCATAGCCTAAGCTATTACAATTGTTTTGGGCCGGCACTTGTTTACCTTGAACGCAAGCAAACTAATCACTGCAGTCTCTTCATCGTGCCATTCAAATCCACACTGTTAAAAGCTCTTAGATGTGAACACCTGTCCGTTTTGCTGGATCATTTACAAAATTGACATATGGTAAATCTCTAGACAAAGGCAGCGCACTGTGTGTCACTCTGTATGCAGACATAACCAGTGATGTGTACCTTTCATGTGCTCATAAAAATCACAAAAGGCATTAAATGATTCTCATTCATCATCTCTGAAAGCTCACCTGGGCATAAAAGCTACCAGTATGTAGCCCAAAAGAAAAAGAAAAAGGAAAAGGAAAAGAAAACAGCTTAAACGATACAATAATATGTCAGTTTGGCCTGCAGCTGTACTGTGGGGTTCTCTTGAAATATGATCATATAATTGACCCACCTATTGAAAGTTAATGAAAGAAAATCAGTTGGTGGCAACAGCACTGGGGTGACTCTTTTATATCGACTCAAACACCGAGTAGTTTGGATCAAATAATGAATAGGCAGGAGACAAGAATATTTTAAAACAAGACAAAGAATCACAATCATTCCAAGTCATTTTCTTTTGACTATAAACAATGTGAAAACACAGTACCAAAGTCTTGTGTATTGTATTTAACACATATAAGTCCAGTGTCTTGTAAGGACTGGGTATTTCCTTATGTAAGTCATATTCAGCAGTTTTTCTACAATATTCTGCTTGTTTGTAAGTTATGTTATACAGTATTTATACACGTTCCCCTGCTGGTCACACATTTGATGCAGTTTTGTTACCTTGTGTTATACATTTGAGAAATTCTTTATTCATCCAAGCTAAGTGCATCACCTGTATGATTATTTTAGGCTAAAGGTAAACATAATCTTCATGGCTTAGTAAAACTGCCTTTAGTCACATTTCGTCGATCTGTGCAGCACATTCAGACATTGACTCACACTGCTCATCGCATGAGCTACACCTGTTTTCTCAGCCGTGAAAACAGTGGGGCATCACATTAAACGGTGACAAACGGTGCATTTTCCTCTGCAGAATTAAAAGAACAAATTGGAAAACGGTTTCCGCGGCACCTCTCGTGCTCTTCAGCTGGGTGCAAAAGCTGGTTTGAATGTCAGACAAAAGAGCAGTAGATGAGAGGTGGGTGTTACACTGTAATTTCTCTGTGAGAGAACTATCATCCTCTAGAGGAAAATGGGAATAGGCAACATAATCTGCTCATAGTAGCAACTTTTTTGACAAGAATCTAATTATAACAGAAAAAGAGGGATTCAGAAAAGTATACACCGATCCCAAAATCGTTCCTTGACTGACAGAAATCATGACACCTTTTTCTCATCAAGCCCCTTTTAATAGACTTAGGTACATGGTCTCCATCGTGGCAGATCGCCAAGCTTCATGATAAAAGCATTTGCAGTTATCAAAAGCCGTATGAATCACATAGACCTACCATCTATGTGCAAGTCACCCATTACATTAGTTTAATTAAAATTTTCAAAGTCAGGGGAATAAATGAAGTTTAGATATATGGTTATTGATTTTAGTGAGTTGAAATTGAAAGTGTCCAAACCAATAGTGACCAACTAATTAACTGGTAGGAATGCTTTTCAATCCAATTAGTGATAGAACAATTTCCCCCCCAATATTGTCTAGAGAAGTATTATTTTCACTTTCAGAAACTTTGGAGCCTCAATGTCACCGAAGACTACTATAGTCTACCCCTTGAAAAAGTAATTACTTCAGTAATAATTTAATTTTGTCTTAATAATTCCAGACATGGTGAAGCATGACTGCACACTCTAAGACTTTTGTAATTTAAGGGGCAATATACTCATTTCGTTTAATAGACACAATGTACTCAGAGCTGTGAAAAGAGAGGTAAAATGAAAAGACAGCAAATTCTTTATATCAAGATACCATGGGGGCTGCATGCAAGATGAATTTGATAAGAACTGAAGGGAAAGGTGAGTGTGCCTGGGTGGAACCTTTATATGCACGGAAAATCCCAAGATTATGTGACACTTCACATTGAGTCTGGGAAAAGTTTATACGAGCCCATTGCTGCATAAATTTGGATCCCCTGCTGAATGAAAGAAAAACACTCCTACCTCTAAAGAGTCAACTTTTTGGAAAACTTGAGTAGTATTGCTATTGATGCATTTTTATACTTTAAATAAATACATACCGTGGCTTGTAGGGATTTGTGAGCTCTTGAGTCACTGAGCTGATCTTTTGAAAGAAAGACACATCAAGCATGTTTCTGAAGCAGCGGAAGAATTACCTGACAGCACTGACTGACAGTTATACTAGATAAGCACTATACTATGGTAAAAGAAATGCCTCAACTAGCTGGCAAACCATTAGCAAATTCTTTGTTCTCACTGTAGCATCCAGCTATACTAAATCGGGTAGATGGATGGACTCTGATATCACAGAATTTTGCAGTTCGCTCATTAACTATGTTCAAGTTAACCAAAAATACACTACTATATCAGCTGAGGGAATAGCTTCAGCACCAAAGACAGCCTGTGTAGGCTACAGTGGATAACAAATAGCAAGCGTTACAACTTTAATCTGGTCTTCACATGGGAATGGAGCTACAGGTGCACAGCACTATAATTTTCAGTGACCTACTTCCACAATTACAGCAAATTTAAAGCTTAATGATTCAGTATATTGAACACCTACTGAATATGAACGGCCATAAGAGTTTGAAAATACGCCACTTTTTAACTAGTACCACATTCTGCACTTGTGCAGACCTGCAATAATGAATAACAGAGGCGTGCAGAAAATAGAAGCGTACGGTAATGTTAGACACTTATCTACAATACTTTTTTCTGACTACAAGAAATTCAGTGACAGAGATGATATGTGTGAAGGTCATATTATCACATCTTATGACTGAATTTTGTTCAGTGGCCCAAAAGACCCTTTGGTTGCAGGTGTCCTCAAATGCCTGTTAGCCCAAATGTCCTTTCGGTTTGCACAAGTAGGCTAATACGCTGCTGACTTCAGGACATGAAAAAAGGCGTTGCAGTGGAGCATACATGTGTGTGTGGATGTTTTGAATTTTTAGCTTTTATTCACCAAAGGAGATAATAATAATAATTATTATTATAATAATAATACTGAATAATTAAAGTAAAAGTAAAAGTTCTGTGTTCAAAAGGTTTACTTCACTTAGAAGTATGTAAATAGCATGAAACATAAAAGTAGCCATTGTGCAGTAAAATGGTCCGTGTCAGTGTTTTACTATTATATGTTATGTTTTTAGACTGATATCGCTGCTGCATTAATGTGTATGTTGCATTTTACTGCTGTCATTTATATACTGTTGAGTAGTTTAATCTACGGCAGCGCATCGTATTCTATGAGTTGATCATACGGTTGTAGCATTGACTACCAGTAAGAAACAAAGGCCTGTGTTTCGCTTCGTGACAATGCACCGTCCGGCTAATGTAGTAGATTTTGAAGCAGTTTAGGAAGTGGGAAAGAAAACATTCTTCGTAATGAGATTCAAATTTAAGAACACACACATTGCAGATCAGTTCATTTTGAATGCAGTAGTTTGAAGTGTGATGAAGCATTGTTCTGTGGTATTTCTTTGTCGAGGTAATCTGAATACAGCCACCTCTTCCACTTTTGTTGGGTGACAGAAGCAGGGAACTGTACTGTGTCATATTGTGTTATCTGCTGCTTTATGTCTTCATGGTAAGGAGTCGAACATCGCTGTGTAGTCGGGCGTTGCTTCTCATTACATGGCTGGCTTGTCCCACCATCAGTGAACAGTTACATTTCCATATCACTAAAACTCATTGATATCAGCAGACATATGGATTATTCAGCAGACATATGAATTTAATGCTGCTTCTCCCGCAGTCTTCTTTATTTAATGATCACCCCAAGAATGCAAAAACACGAGGAATACAATTAGTGACGGGAAAGAACTAAAAAAGAAAAGGGGCTATATACATACTTAAATTAAGGCATTGTAGATACCCAAAGTCCTGGTGGCTTTCTGATTTGATAGTCCGTGCAGTGTTTCAAAGTGGAGCTACATAATTAATTGAATCACAATGTCAGTCTGTGCTATTATATAATTGCAAAAGGCTCCAATTTAAAGGTCCGGTTGGTGTATGGCGATATTCTGGATTCAGTGACACCGAGCAGATGCAGCTACTGTGTAAAACATGCAAAATGGAGGCCAATACATTTTAGTTGAAGAAAAATACACATTTCAGAATGATCAGTAATCTGAGCATTTTCCTTGATAATCAAGCAAAAAGACTCAAATATGACGCAATGTGACTTTTACACTAAATCATGTAGCCTTATTTCAAAGGAAAATTCATTTCATTTTTTACCTGGCGAATGTTTTGTTAATTTCAGATGATTTGTATAAAATCTATGAAATGTGATGATATATAATCAAACCATGACTCATTGTAATTTTCACCATAAAATATCACATTTAGTTTCTGTCCTGCATGCCTCACGTCTCATGCGTTCAGAAAATGAATGCAGAATTGTTTCTGTGCCAGTATTACAAAAATAAAGAGGTCTGCTACATTTAATCCTAGAATATTACATTTATAGCCTAATTTTAAGATACACTTCATTTACTTTAAGGCCAAAATGACAACAACAAAAAAATAATTGTATTGTTAGTCCAAATAAATTCCCAGTTAATATTCTGAATAAATCAGGGCAACATATAATATGTCCCAAAATATGAACCTACAGCTACTTCATTATTTGTTTATTTATTTTACTTCCGTTCGCTCCGCTTTCCTCCGCGATGACGTCAGGGGGAGCACGTGGTTTTGTTATTGCAGGAAGTGAAGATGGCGGCTCAGTCGTTGCTCTCCGAGTCTGTGCTCGGATGGTCTATTTTCACCTTTATACTTTTGGTAAGCTAGTATGAAGTTGTCTAATGCGTGTACCGAGTAGTGGAGTATTAAACGAACGATGTGACATGTTTTAGCAGTCGAACAGATTCCTTTGTTACGTGCCCCGTGAGCTGCGGAGGATCATCGGTTGTATTGGCTTTAGATTGGTTTAAGCTAACATTAGCCATTACAAATTGTTTTTTGTTTTTTTTTAATTCAAGTAACACTCAGAGTAGTGTTTGTACGGTAGTATATTTCACACGGACACAAAATAAAACACCAGCTCGGTTTTTGCTGACGAAATGTGCGTAATCTTTATATAATATGTCCGTTTAGACTCTTAACTAGTCCCCGTCACCTAGTTAGCTGTCAGTGCGATTTTATCCGCACGGTTACAGTAATACATTTTAGTGAGCCAGTTTTGACCTGTTTTAGGAACTATGACTTCAACAAACGTGCTTAGGAGTACTTAAATGAGTGTCTGGAAGTTGGTGAGTTAAGTAATCTGCTGCCCACTGTAGCTCTCAATATCTGAGCTGTCAATCAGTGTCACATGACTAAATTAGCCGGTCGAGCGGAATGACTCGATGCCAGTAATTTCCTCAGGTTGTCTTCTCGCCACCAACAGCCCCTTTTTTTTATTTGAACACTCCTTTCAGTGCCTCTTATTTGGATGCAAAGCCTGCGTCATTACCTCGCAAAACAAGCAGCCGGAGGCTTAAGCCTGCGAGCCTTTAATTGATCCTGTCTGTGAATGGCAGCTCTTGATCTGAAGGGACTAGTTTTAGCAGTGTCCTCACTTCCACCAGCTTGTGTGCCTGGAATATGACCTTGTCATTTTTTATTTTTTTTTTAAAAACCTTCTTTTGCGTCTCTGTCTAATGGGTCTCCCGCCTGCTACTCTGACAATCCCCGTCTTGTTTTTTTTTTATCGTTTCAGTGTTAAAAAGCAACAGAATAAATTAGCAAATTCATGAGCCAATACAAAGAATTTTAAACTAGCAAGCCGCATCAGTGTTTTACCGAGATACATACTAATAAAACGTCCCTGTCATATTCTTCTTCGTTTATATGCTGAAAGAGGATAAGGTGAAGGCGTATGATATAATCAGATCAACTGTTCCATAACACCTGCAGTCAGGCTATTCTCAGTACATAATACCTTACAGGCGCTTGTCTTTGCACCACAGTTTTACATTTGGTTTGAGCATTTCTTTTTGACACTGAAGCTACAGTTTCTAAGTACCTGTCAAGCGTTAGAGGCCACAATAATGGATAGAGAGACCGATTAATTGCTTAATTGGCACCAACAGGAGTTTTTACAAACTATCAGTGTTGGCAGAATTTGGCTCCAATAGTCGCCAATGGCTGACATTAGTTATTAATTACTGCCTCTGAGGGAAATAGCTAAAAATATAACATTGCCCCTAGACTCACCTAGATTTTTGATGATCAGTTCCAGATATATTTATTTGTTGCTTATTCATTCAGGTATTTATTACTTTGACTTACTGTGTTCATTTCAACAGTAGTCTAGTCTTTCTAGGAACAGCAGTGATATTGATTGATTTATCAGTTGTCTGCTTTTTCCTGTTAGAAACTATTGTTATTACATCGGCCTTTGAAAATCCGGAGAATCGGTCTCTCTTAATGAATACAGTATTCACTAGGACTGGAACTAACAATTTATGTCCATTGTCAATTCATCTGTAGATTATTGTTTGGTCTGTAAAATGCCAGAAAATGGCGAAATATATTGTGTGACATCCTCAAATGTCTTGTTTTTGTCTATGACCCAAATATATTCAGTTTACTGTCATAGAGGAGTAAAAAAAAAACAGAAAATATTCCAATGAAATGAAATGAAATGAAAAAGAAATGTTATTTTTTTCTTTAAAAAAATACTCCAGTGACCAAATTACCAAAATAGTTGCTAATTAATTTATTAGTTGACTAATTGATTAATCAAATAATCGTTGCAGCTCTAGTATTCACCCACCAGGCTTCGTAAAAATGTCCTAATGAATTACATTAGAAGGGTGTTAATGCTTGTGAGTGTTTGTTCATTTGTTGTTTTCGTTTATTTATTTTTAATGTTTATTTTTTTTCTTTTGTCTTCCTGGGACTACATATAAAAACATTAATTTCATGTCCTGTATGTTAAGTGTCAAGATTAAATATATCAAAAAAGTTTTTGCGACATTCCTTATTTGTACTATTCCAATTCAAATTATTTTACTTCATTACTATTATTATTGTTATTAATTCATTATGTACGCGTTCTCCCCTATGTTTAGGTAATCCTCGCTTTCTGTTGGGTCTACATTCGGAAATTTCAGAGTCGTCAGGAGAGTGAAGTTGTTTCAACTATCACAGCAATATGTGCGCTGGCCATTGCTTTGATAACATCCGCACTTCTTCCAGTGGATATATTCCTTGTTTCATTCATGAAGTATCCCAATGGTACCTATAAGGTTAGTATCGCTCTTGCTAAAAGCCCCAGCAAATCAATTTAATAAATGCTAACTAAATGCTTTTCCCATGGCAGCTTTCAACTTGTTTTCAGTGCACTTACATTGTTTTTATCAAGTCTAACAGCATGCATGTCTTTGCTCATCAATTTTTTTGCCACGTCACTGCATTTGTTTCTCTGTGAGGAATTGGCAAAGTGTGTAATGACATATTTATTTGAACCACAGGTAATTTGCTCTTTCATTTTGGTTGTTATGGTTCTTTGATTGCTAAAGGATATTATGCCATTTGTTTTTTATATACCATTTAGTCATAGCCATCCAATTCAGGTCACATACTAAGAATGCAGTCTTTCACTTTCTTGTCGGCAAATGACACCCTTTTCTTATTGTCAATGAGTGTCTTAATGGTCTGGACCCAGAGATATGTTTTCCAAAAAACGAGTGTGGCAGGTCTGTCAGATCTGCAGGGACTGGTCAGAGATCAAACCAAACATGGTGGAAATGGCTTTTAGCCATTATGCTGCCCACCACTTGGAACTTAGATATACCTCAACTGTAAAGCCATTTTTAAAACTAAGCCAAAGACTTAGACTTACCAAAAGACCACCACATTTACTTATTCTATAAATTCTGATTTGTGTGTACGTTTAATAAACTTGACTGCATTTTGACACTTTAGACACTTTTAATGTCATTTTCATATTTTTTGGTCTGTATAACTCCTGTTTATAATAAGGTGCTATTAGTGGTGGGAGTTGTGACCAAAAGTGTGTATCACAGCATGTTTTAAGATTCTGGCGGTTTTACAGCATATCATGTTTTTCTGTGAATGGTCCTTTATATAGATTTGTGGCTTATTTTACTGGAAGAAGTACGCATTATATAAAAACATTTTAATTTCATCATGTGTGTAATGGAGACTTTGATCAATATAAGGTTTGCTTGGCCACGGATAATAACCAGAATGCATACAACAGATTCCAGCTTCCTTTTTAGAACAAAATATTAATTATGTTATGTTGTATTAGATCTGTTAATAAGAAGGGTGCACACAGTTAATAGGGGTCTCCTCTTAATACACTCTGCATAGTGTTCTGTAGGGTTTGAAAAGTGACAGCTGTTGTTTCACTTATGCGAATGGCAGTATATGACATAATTCATATAGTACAGGAAATTAAAACGAGTGTACCGGTTCATCCGGTATATCACCCAGCACAAGGTGAATAAAGTTGCACTGACAGAAATGATACAAACCATTTCCTTTAGATTACTACTGCTACTTTTAAAACTGTAACTCTTGAACCTTTTACAGCTATATATAGGTTGTTTTGATTCCAGTTTCAGAATAGGCTTTTAAAGGAAAATACAAGTTTATGATGGACAATTTCCCATACCTGGGATGCACAAATAAAAAAAAGTCATTTGCACATAACTGTGACAGCTCGCAGTCATTTCCCCAACTCCTGTCAGTTTTGCGTCATTCTCTGTTTATGCTTGAAATCAGTTTGTTAACCTGGATAAATAAAGCTGCCAGAGCACTGCTTTATTCCACACTCTCTGAAAGATGGTTGTGATGTGTTCTTTTTCACTGCATTTGATTCATTCACACGTCAATATATTCTGATTTTGTATGGAGCATGATACACAGATACAGTATTCAAAGAAATGCACCGTAATTGACCCATTGTTTGTTACTTTTGGTTTTATGCTCACTATTTGATTTCATGAGCTCTGTACAAACTTAAGCTTCTGTCTTTTTTTCTTGTTAAACTATTTTGATTATTTTTTTCTAATTTGCTCACATCCAGGAATGGGCGGCAAACAACGAGACACGGGGACAAATTGAAGACACGGTGCTCTATGGCTATTACAGTAAGTGCATGCTCTAAATGCAGTGGTTCTCAACCTTGATGTTTTGACCCCCGAGGAAGTTGGAAGATCATTTTTGAGGGTCACCACATAATTGTGGAGAAAAAAATGGAAAAATATATTAAAAATAAAGTAACAGATTTTAGTTGGTAGCTGTTATAAGTAAACAAATATTAAAAAAATTGCCATCACAAAAAACATAATTTAATATTTATTGACATTTGTCAATCAGAGCATTCACAATAGTCCCTCAGAATCAGCAGGGGGACAGACAAAGCTGGTTACAGCTTGCAGCTCTCTCTGTCTCGTTGACTGTCCCTTGGTAGTGGGAGATGTTTACCTTCAGGGCTTTCTGGCAGAAAGCCTTTAGGATGTCAGGTGAGGTAAGAAGCTACAAGGTATGCATAAGAAGGAGGGCGTGGTGGATGAATGGGTTAAACAAAGGACTTTCACCGCGGGGACTGGAGTTTTTCTCCTGTGTGAAACCACAAGACAGTGCTGATTTATTACTTTACTTATTGACTGTGACTTATTATTCAGTGTACAGTTGCTGTTTGGTCAGGTTTGGGCAACAATACTACTTGGTTAGATTTGGGGGAAAAAATCATGGCTTGGGTTAAAGTAGCTCCTTTCACGACATTAACCATGTGTTGGAAAGCCTTTCTGCCAGAGAGGCTGACAACCATGAAGGCAAACTTCTCCTGTGTATGTGTCTCTTACCTTCCCTGTCATTTCCCTCCTCTCTGTGGATTGCTACAGTAGGTGGAAAATTGAATTAGGACCAAAAGTTCTCTTTTCATCCATGAAAAGCAACCACGCTAAGAAAAACCGAACTAAATAATGCATCCTGTCTATCGATCTTCTCAACTCTGTTTCAGTATTGTGGACAGTCCCACACTTACTCCTAATTGAGCCATACTCATTTCACAGCTCAATCGCGCACCTGCTTAGCTGTGGGTCGTACAGTCATCACATGCCAAAATATTTAGACACCAAAAAGCATGAAACCATTTACCAGAATAGAGTGCCTCTACCGTTACATGTGGGGCTAATAATATGTTTCCATATTTTGATAATGACGAAGGAGGTGCAGACAGTTCATGGGTGATCAGTGCGTTTGCTTCGGGGGTTGTGAGTTAAATGTCCCAGTGCTATCGGGGGGACAGGAGGGTTGCAAACACAAACGTGGTTATTCCTGGGGGTTGTGACTTGAAAAGGTTGAGAACCACTGTCTTAATGGAATTCTACCTACATGGACAAAAAGAAATAAAAAATAACATTGTTTACATAAACCTAAACTACTAATTAAGCAACTATTAAGTGTGTTCTGCCAGTCTGTAGGCACACTAGCTCTTGCACCAGTTGATGACAGTGGATGTTGTTCTCACACACAGCAACCTTAGTAGGTTAGCATTCATACTGTGAGATTCACAAACTCCTTCACACAGGTGATTCATATTTATACCGGTCAGGGCTGCATATCTTACCTGCTCTAGAGCGGTTTACATTTCACATTCAAACATTCAAATATATATTTTAAAAGTCCATATATCTCAGACCCTAGAGCATTTCAAGGCTTCTAAATATTTCTTCCTAATGTCTGCCAAAGCACGGATTTACGACGAGTTGCAAATAATACAAGAAAAAAAGGATAATGAGATATGATATAACGATTGTTTATGTTTTTGTTAATACACTAACAGAACCAATTTCTACATTTCTATGATGACTTATAGGGATATCAAACATTGACTGTGCTTCTACGTTGCATAATGTGCCCTGTTTAACACCGTCATTTTGTTATAATGTCCGATGCAAGTGCATTTTTAAATAATTGTTATTGTTTCATAAAGCAGCTGTGTGTTTTTATGATGCGTATCTTTCTTTTCACCCTCATGTTTGGTGCTGTAATAGCCTAGTTCCTCATTGGGATCAATAGTTAGCTCATACGTGCTCTGTTGCATAAATCAGTTTTTTTCAAATTTCTTCCTGCTTCATGTGAAGTGGTCTGAACAGGACTGAAATCATCATAAATCGATCAATTTATAGTGCAAGTTGATAACCATGGTTACCATAGGATTTGTGAAACCTGCTACCACAAAAATACCGAGTATATTTTAGGAAGCCTTTTCTCAGTGATCATGGCGTCTTGGTGAGGACAGTGTATATACACCCAGAACCACAAATATATTCTATTGGTTTTGAGAGTAATTTTAAGCCTCCTCGTTGTCATCCATTTCACCTGGTCTACACACCAGATAGTTATGCGACCGTACAATGTGCAAGCTTGGCTTTATTGTCTTATTGTCATGTCTTTTTTACAAATGTAAGTAATAAGCAGACTGCACGCAAACGGAATAGGTTTTATGCAATTAAATTGTATCCTTTTGCAGTTCTATAATTGCACAGGGTGACATTGCAATTGCGATTAGATTAACTGTGTGACTCAACAATTCACTGTCACTGAATACACTATGACAAGCTTTGGATGGCACATTTTAACATTTAACATTACCTGTGGTGTTTTGGTGTCTGTTAGCCGGTAGCTTTTTATGTATTGCAATTTACTCTCATTGCACGTGTTTTGAGGGCTGTGTGAATGAACTTATCTTTTATTTCCTATTTTAATAGTAATTCAAATATTATTTTATTCTTATTTTACTTCCAAATAAGTATGGTATATTAAACTAAGGGATTCTTTTCAACCTGTCTGATCGCTGACGATTTGTGCTAATTGTAATGTTGGATACAACACAGTCATTTTTTTTAATACAGTTGTGCTTCTCAAGACAGCCATTAGCTACATCTGTCTTGGAATTTCAGCAAGAAGTCCCTCATCTTGGCTCCATCTGATTATTTAGCTGTGAGAGAGGGCAGACCCAGTCCCAAAGGGTCCCTCCATTGTTCTAGTATTTTTGCTTGGTTGCGGTTCATGGGGATTGTATCCAGGCTTCTGGTTTATAAATTGCTAACTAAAACTTAAAGCTGTTAGAGGCACTTAAATCACTCCATGATTATTATATTAAAAGATGACATGAGTTTGTTGTCTTTGAGGATTGCAAATTCAGTCATGCCAAAGACACTAGATCACACGCTTTCCAACAGATGCTGGCTTAAAGTGCCTGTCAGCAACACTGTTAATGTACCTTCTGTTCACAAATGCCAAATGCAAGGAAGACAAGATGTATCCTTGCACAGACAGTCCAATCAAAGATACCACTTCACTTGTATAATGATATCAGGAAATGTCTTTCACAGGCCATAAACACTGCACTTGAATGCAGCATCTAAAGGATAACAGTGTATTGTCCTCCAGCCACACAAGTTTGATTTCATGCATAAGACTTCCTCTGTCCCTATCTATAGTTTGTATCAGACACCGCCCTAAATGGAAACATTGCTTCAGACTTAAAGATGAATAATTCAGTAGGCTTAGTTTTGAATGCAGACCCATGTTCTATCAGTAGTTTAATTCATTTATTGACCAAACTGCTTGAAAGCCATGTTTATGGTGCAGCAGTTATCACAAATAAAGGAAAAGCTTATATAGTTGGTGTAGTAATTTAGTCCTCTGTTCCTATGTCTGTCTTAGAAACATATAGAATACATCTTGATATGTCACAGCCTGTTTCATAGTCTTATTCCAGATAAATGCTTTAGTTTCATATTGTGTCTTGAGTGGCTGCCATTCTACAAATAAAGCCCCTTCATGCCATACATAATACATATTTGCTCTGTTAAAAATATTAGACATGCTAAGGGTTTTGCACTCTAGGAGATAGAGGAGGAACAGAGAGGCTTAAAAGAAGCTGCTGTTTGCCTCAAGCATGTATACATGTGATCATAGCTCTGGGAGTGTGAGGTGCCAAATGATCAACTTGCAAATGTGTTGTGCTTTTAACCTTTGGCTGTCGATAAGGAAGGGAAAAATTTGAAGCATTTTCTTGCGTTGCCAGAATTAACCTGACTGTAGGTGTTATGGTGTTATAGTCACGTATTGTGGGACTGTCACAGGTTGGTTCTGACCAGTAGCAGGGTCTAATTCTAATAACTGTATTATGTTATATTTTTGAGGCAGTGCTCTATAAATGGGAGTCATGACGCTTTAAATCTCTGCATTGAATGAATGCGATATATTGTAATTGTATTGTATTTGTAATATATTGGACTACGTTTGCTGAGGCGAAGCAGAGTTCTTTGCTGAAGGCTGAAGTAATAGGCTACATTTGAAAATATGAATCATGAAATTTTGGCTACATACCGTAGTCTGTCTTACTATCCTGTCGCTGATGTTAGAGCATAACCAGACAGACTCGATCTTCTCCTTTTTTAAGGGCATTACCTTTTTTATTGCCAGTAGGTGGAGACCAAGCTCCATATGCACGGCCTCTGTAAAAGTCTAACCTTTAAACCTGACTTTTCTTTAAGGCCATATTTGACAGAGCTGTCCATTTGTCTTTTCACAAATGGAATAATTACACGGTTGACGTTGAGATTTCCTACTTCTTCCTCTGAAGCATGTTTTTTTTCCCCCTCCAAGGTGGATTGATTTATACGCAGGAGTGATCACATTTAATGAGCATGTGCATGTTCAGTGATTTTTAAGAATGTCCTCACTACCTATGTTGTGTCTGTGCTAATTTGATGGGCATACATAGCTGTCACTTTGTGGATCCCCATCAGCTGCTTACAATTGTGTCCATATTTATATGGGGACATTTTACACCTGATTACATATAGTTGACATTACTGACAGACTTTTTTTTCCAGCAGTTCAAAATCCAATTTCCCGCTGTATAATTATCATGTAGACTTTTACAAACACGGGAAATTATAATATAACACATTTCCATTGTTGTCAGTGGATCAACATTATATGAGTTCCTGTTAAATCAACCTACCTATATGTTTCACTATTGCATAGATTTATGTTTTTTGTGACTACAGCACACTACATGCATTTTACATTTTACTGGTATAAAGGTACAGTAGTTATGCACAACAAAAAGCATTTCCAGTCTGCTTGAGTCTGAGCAAAAACCTAAAGTTAAGGGATGAAGAGATAAGAGCAATATCAGAATGTGTCGGTTACAGCAAAAAAAACTAAGACGCTTTGTCAAAGTGAAATGCTACTTATCGTCTCTAGAGACCAAACCTGCGCTTATTCACAAATTTTAAACATTATAATAACAGCTTAAATATACCTTCAAATAGAAAAGGCGATGAGTGTCTGTTCCCGCCTAACACCCACTTCCTTTTTAGAGCTCAAATTGCTTTTTGTGATCTTTGATGAACCCTAAGTCTGAAAGCCTGGCCTTTCAATCTTCAGTGTCTGTCCATTTATACATTTTCTCTGACCGCTCAGTACTTCAAAGCAGTGGTGCATAAGACCCTTAAGCAACAGGGCAAAATACCCTTGGGCCCTTTGAATAAATCATTGGCTTTCTCTTTGCCTTTTTAATGCCATTTGCAGAAGAGAAGCCAGAAAGGATGCAACACTGTTCTAAATACACTGCGAGTACTTTCTTGATGTCTGTGAGTCTTGTCCACTTGCATGCACGGACTGAATGTGTTGGAAAGTGGTGGCCTAATGCTTGTTTTAAGAGTATTTCTGAAAACATTGACAAATTACAGTTTCATTTCAGGAGGCAGCTTTGTGTGATACTGGGGCCTTTAGCGATAAGAACATTGGCCAGCATGCACAAGAAAGTAAACTAACTCTTGCTTTGCCTCTAACTTTAGCAATGACTGCACTTCCACATTTCTTCATTTTTACCTTTGTTTGCATCAAAATTTTAAAAGAGATTTAAAAAATCAGATTCCGGGCACATGTGCTTACCAAGAGGGAGCGATTCATGAGGCCAGTCATGATATTGAAATTTGAAAGGGCAGACATTGTTAAGCCTACAAATAACTGTTTGTTTAGGAACCACTAAATGAATTTGGACTAAAACATTAAAACAATGTATGTTAAACCAAAGCAAAAGCCCATTATACAGTGAATATTAATCTCACCAAGACGTATTCTCTTGGGGAGATTCATTTACATTCTTTTAATGATTCTTAGCTAAGATACTATATATATTATACTGCTATTTACCCTCACTTAATACAAATAAACTAAAATAATGTCTAACAGTCTTAGCATAATACTTACCTCAATAAATGCTAGTGTGCCAGGAAGCTTCTAAAAATCCTCCTGTGTCCAACTTTACCTACTGTTCATTGACAAATACTGCATAAATGTCATCACTTATAATGAACATCCATAGAACTGGCAATAGAGCCAATGGCCAAGAGGAGAGAGAAATGTCAGTAAATGAATGAATTATTTGTGTGTTAGAGATTACACATTAAAAAAAAAAAAAAAACATAACCAAATCTTTCCCACAATTATTTACTGTTGACATCTAGCTGTATAGTTCAGTGTAATGTGATACGAGATCCACAGATCTAAGCAAAGTCCAGGTATGTGGCACATACAATGGCAAATTACAGTTTGTATATTTTGTGGCATAGCTGTGTGGTAAATGGGGTGTAAAATAATCTTCCAATACACCGGTCTTCTGGGTCAGGACTCACTTGATAATGTGGTGCAGAAAGATGTTCCCCTTCTCAACAGTTTTTCTATGTCAACTCAGTTTTCATGTCCTAGGTGGCCACTAGGGGTGTAAGAAAATATTGCGATATTGCGTTGTGCAATATTATATCAATGCGCAAACACGCCGTATCGATTTTTTTACATTATTATATCTATATTTGCTCGACGAGGTCAATCGTTGGTGGAAGAGGTGGGTCAAGTAAGTGGGAGTCAGAACATCAGAGTGATATAATTAGATAATGTAATACAATATGTGTCATATGTAATGCAATAATGAGACCTGTAAGTCAAGGTCATTATTTAAATGTTGAAAACACAGCCGCAAACACGTTCACTGAAAATATCTTTTTATTTGAATAATTGTGGCGTTGTTGAGTGAATTTGCCAGACTAAAGACAAATGTAATTTAAAACTGAATACATTTTCCTCCTGCCCCTTTTATTTTGTGCAACATGTAAGCACATAACAGGTGTTCTCTCACGCATCCAGCAGAAACAGAGCAACACAGGCATCAGGTCCTTCTTGCTGCCTGTCAAATTTAAATCCAATATTCACTAGTGTCTTATGCTCGGCTTGGCCCCCAAAAATGATGCCTCCCTTGATGTTTACAAGAAATGAGAGTGCAAGCTAGTAGTGTCACACCTTTCAGCAACTGTCTGTACAGACAGATATTTTCATCAGTCTCCTGAGCCCTTTGTCACACACAGTGTTTCTGTGCAATCTCCCCTGGCATTTAATTTTCACATAAAATGTAATACATTTTACCTGTCTGCAAGGGACAAGACAAGAGTCCAGGTGCTAATTCCTCAGTGGAGGGCCATAGTATAGGTGAGGATAGAGGTCTTATATGTCATGGGATTGGGAAACTTCTGCTTTGAATGAGAACTTACAATAGTTTTAGTTTAGTTTAGTTAATGTAATCACCTAAAATTATTAGGTCAATGT
The DNA here is from genome assembly GCA_037367275.1 of Coranthus polyacanthus. NCBI lineage: Eukaryota > Metazoa > Chordata > Actinopteri > Kurtiformes > Apogonidae > Coranthus > Coranthus polyacanthus. The sequence goes on along the minus strand of JAPQRN010000008.1, from coordinate 8,322,705 downwards.
AAATCCTAAAATAACTGCATGTGCAAATGTGTTCTAATCTGTTTTTATTTCATCTGTGTGCTTCTGATTCCCCCCCCTTCAGTGAATTGAAATAGGTATAACAGAGAACACAAAACCTATACAAAGGGTAAGGACATTGTGTTTTTAGTCCTCTGCTCTCTGTCAAGGGGATAAATGTGCAAAACTTTTCTTCCTGGTCAGGCGTTCTTCCCAGTAGAAGATCTGCTTAGAGTGTAATGGATGATACATGTTAATGCAGTATGACCTATTCTCACAGTATGTTAATATTCATGGTGTTATGATTAATTTTACCCATTGCTTCAACCCACAAGCATATGCCAGTGGCTGCATACTGTGCATGGCTTGCATTTATTGGCTCCTGGCAACATCCTAAACTCAGTTTGTCTGGCCGTAAATGAGTGTAAATGGATACCTTAGTGGAGCAATGAGCATGTGTTTATTGAAAGTAATGCCCTGTCACAATCACAGCTGGCAAAAAAGCGAGCCACTATCACAGTGATGTTCATTTGTCTGCGGCAGCAAGAGCATTTTGTGAAATATAGTCCATTTCACAAGGGAGTGTGTTTGTACCTGCTTGAGGCCATTCATTCTTGACGGGTATGGACCACTTTTCCACTTGTACTTTGTAGTTGAGGTGTGTTCGTTATGTGATGGATGACATGGTTACAAGGACCAAATTTTTAATTTCACAGTATGATTTTATGTAGTTTTGCCTAAAAGCTAAACTATTATTTTCCATTCAACAAAGACATTCATAGTTTCAGTTTTTCATTTTATAATGGCTGTGCTTGTGGCGTGTTCAGTTGTTACTCCCTAATGTTTTGCAGTAGGCCTGCATGATATGAGGAAAATCTGCAGTGTGCAATGATATTGTTCAATATTGCAGTGACAATAGTTTGCATATTAGCTGTACAGGTCTTATGTCTTTCTGCTTGAATGGGTAGTCTGCTAACATAGATGCCAAACACTGAATAGTATATGCCTGAAAAAACTGCTTATGAATACCTGAACAGTTACACAGAACATTCATTTAAATAAGATATTGTATCTATAAGAAATTAAATTGTTTAAAACAACTATTTTTAAAGTAAACATGGAGTTTTGGCTTCTGTACCTTGTCTGGCATTTTGATATTTTGTCATAAGGACTTACACTCATAAAACTGGAAATGGACTGTTGGCAAGTGAAAATAAATGAATTCAGATTAGAATGTCTTTATTGTCACTGTACTTGCATATACAACAACATTCAGATGCACTACCTGAGTGACGCTCTAAAACATTAAGCAGCAATAAATATTAAGCAACTACAAATAAAAAAAAGTCACAGTATCTGCAACCAGTAAAAAAAAACAATAACTATACCTATACACACACCTGTACTCACACACATACACAGTATGCTAACATATCCACCATGAAGAAAAAGTAGACCATATAGGTTATACAGTCTATTGTAAATAATGGTGTTAATGGTGCAGTGTAACTTTCAGTGCAGAGTCCAGAGTCCTGTTCATCAGTCTCGTGGTTCGTGCTTTGATGAACTTGTAACGTTTTCCGAAGGGTAAAAGGTCAGACAAATGATGGCTGGGAATATGGCTTTCCATAGGCAACGTGAGCTGTACATTTTTCTTATTCATTGTTTTCCAGGCAGTCTATCACAATGTTTATCGCATGTTGCAATTAGAAATTAATCGGCCCTGATAGGAACGTTTTACAAGCTATTGCTATTAGCAGAGGTTAGAGCCGATAGTGGCGGATGGCTAATATTAGGCTTGTAGACTGGAAATACTGAAAATAATAGCTACATTTTCTGTGGCTGGGGATGGGGGCTTTTCCATGCTCCAAACTGTCATTATTATATTGGCCTTCAAAAATCCACTATCTAATCGCAACAAAAAATGTGATTGATTGCTTTTGGTGTTTTCAAATTGATTCATTAATGATCCTTACATTCATACCAAACCCGCGTGTAATGTGTAGGCAAACAGTAAAATTCATGTAGCAATGTGCCTTTTGCTAATCATGCTCATCATCATGTTAAGAAATGTACTGAGCTATGCCAGCCATGCTGCTGAGTACATCTTTATGACGTGCATTTCTGAGAGTTATTTTGGGGTTGTCTGGGCTGTCTTCACCAACATCCATTTGCTGCAGAAAGACAAAAACTCGAAGCTTGAAATAGCATCTCTCTGTTTAAGTGTTTGCCCCACCTCCACTCTATGAATGCCTAATGCCTTTGAGTGTTGGGCTTTTCCTCTGAAAAAGCCGGCTTATTCTACCAGAAGAACCAAACAAATGGTTGGGTTCACATAATAGAGTTCTTTTACCAACTTCTGCTTTATAGAAGGTCACCAGATTTAGTAAATACGATTTTTTTCCTGTTACAGTGGTCAGCATTTAGATGGACTGATGATTGCCTTATTTGTCTATTCTGCATGCAACATCGGCAGTGGCAAAGGAGTAATGTGCTTACATAGTTATGTCTCTCACTCAATCAGTTTTTCAGTGCTCTGAGTCACGAACAGGAAAAGCGATATGAAATGAAGCATCGGCTCTTATAACATAAAGAAACATCCAGTACAAACCTGGTAATGTACAACCAAAATATTTTAGTCATACAGTGGGCACCATATGACTGAGATACTATAGAGACAATTGTAAATAATTTTTCCTTTTATTCATATGTGAAACAAATACAGAGTAACAGAAAAAAGGAAGGAATACAAACCTATCACGACAAAAACTAACTCTGAAACAAAGAAAAAAAAATTGAAAAGGCATTACTCCCTTCTTGTTATGAGGGCTATGTTTTCTTTTTACAGTTGAAATGCAGTATATTCAGTAACTTTTAAATTTGTACTTCAAAAGCTCTGCTGAATTGTCTTTGATTGCTTAATGGACATTCCATGAAATATCCAGTGTCACTGTGCATAACTTGTAATTTATACCTGGCTTCTTGGCAAAAGGCAATTTGCTTTGTAGTAAAGTTGCTGATAAAAGCTTTCTCCAAATTTACCTATTTCTGTAAAGCATGAACAAAAATTTCAAACACTCAAAAGCAAGCTTTTAGCAAGAGTTATGGGTGTAAAATACTTCTATAACTCATGACTCCATGTCCACTCTCTGTCACTGTCATAAAATATGTGTTTTCTAGATCACTCGCTCACTCTAGGTGCAGGAGAAAAAAACAGCCAAGAACTTATAGAATTTATTGACTTAAGCTTTTCAGCATGCTGGCAGTTTGTTGAGCATTTTAAAGATCCCATATCTTAACACTTAAAGTTCTGTCTATACCATGTATATATCTATATTAAAGACTTCTATAATGCTGTTGACAAATGGTGTGACAGATTGAGGCCACTAGATAAAAATCAAGGTATCTCCAAATTCTGGGATTCAAAAAGTTAACAATTCTTATCACATCAGACTCTTCATAACTGCTGTGTTAAGTCATTAGTGGGTGGTGTGTCTCTATTCTACATTCTATGTAAATAATTCAGCCTTGGACATATGTATGACTAACTGCATGCATTTCTCTTTTTTGTGTCCATATAGCACTGTACTCCATAATACTATTCTGTGTCTTCTTGTGGATCCCCTTTGTTTATTTCTACTATGAAGAGAGAGATGACGACAATATGAACAAATGCTCGGTAAGAAACCATCTTTTTCCCAGCACATAACAGTGTATCTTTAGAATTAGCGCAGAAGGATTCAGCTTGCACTAAAACTAATTTCAGTTATCGTGTTTTTTTTTTTTTTTTTACAAAACGACCAAACCTTTGCATCAATCCAAAAATAGTAAAAATCAAAGAACCCACATTGATACCTGAAATTTGACCAAAAAAATTCAATTGTATCCATAAAAGTAATTTTATAGTTACCAACTGATGTACCAAATAGCACCTACCGCATAGTGCTTTTTCTCCCCATGTCAGTTTTGAGCTGACAGAGGCACTTTCGCTCACCGACAGGAGCTTCTTTTGTATTGTTACTTTAAAAGCACCTTGAATAGCACTGGGAGTGACATGTTATCTCCGCCAGGTCAAACTGGATCTACGCTGCCTCTATAAAGCTCTCACTCACTACAGTCCTTAGCTAAATGGAGTCTGGCGGGGGGGG
>JAPQRN010000008.1:8252672-8318460 GCA_037367275.1 Coranthus polyacanthus | reverse complement strand
AAATGGAGTATGCCCCCCCCCCCCCCCCCCCCCTTTTTCTTACAATGAATAAAAATATTTCACTCCACAGCGATGATTGACCAGTTTAATTTTCTCTTTTATTACAGCAAGTAAAAAACGCACTGAAGTACACAATTGGATTTGCCATTGTCTGCGTGGTGCTCCTTTTAATTGGGTAAGTTGGAGGCATGGATGACTTCTTCTGCGACAGGATGGGTGGAAGGGGGTGTGGATATACAGTATTGTTGTACTGGTAATGAGAGAAGAACCCATTCAAACAGCTACAGTTGTGAAGTTGTGAGCCTATAAGGTATTAAAAAAAACTATATTCCTCTGCTTAAATATGCTGCAGGTATTATTCTTGTCTGTCGGATTCTAAACTAGGTACCCTGCATTTTTTCAATGCACAAAGCACATGTGGAGTGAATATAAAATCTTTTTTGTCACTTTATATTGTATCTGCAGATCTACAGCGATGCACATTCTCGTCCATGTCCCACTTATCTGCAAGTTTTATACTGCTTGTGTCCAGTAGCACCTGCACAACATAATAGATTTTCTTTGCTGTGGTGACAGCGACATGCCTGGAGTTCAACCAATACAATTTAATGTGCTTTTTTCAACCATTTAATGATGTTCCTGTGAAAGGCTTACTCGGTTTGTTATATATAAAGGACACATGACTATGCTTTCTTTCAGCTTTTAACTTTGGAGTTTTTATAGACAGAAGCAATTTAGCTCCTTTTTACCTCATGAACTGGAACTATTACTGCTTTGTTCTGGGAATTGTTACTTTTGTCCTTTGATTTTCAACAACAAAATAGCTTTTATCCTGGACTGGATTTCTAATACTGTGAGACATAATAGTTTTGTTTGGCGACTGTTCACTCAGTAGGTCCTACCTTGATGTTACAAGGCTTTTGTTTGTTGTCTTTAAACCTGGCAAGTCCATAAACTACTTAAATGGCCCCTGACCTTTCATTGCTGCAGGTTTGTGATGCTTGTTCCAGGGTGCTGCTGCAAATAAGTTGTCTTAAGAAGCCATTTAGTCTTATATACAGGCCCATGAATGAAATCAATTGCTAATGCAAAATGCGGCGGAAGATGAAACAACCAAGCCTAATTTATTGGTGTAAGAGAAAAAAAGTCATGTTTAATGGTTAAGGTCACTTTGCTGAGTGTTTTTTCCTGAAAAAAAAAGACACAACATGACTGAAGGGAAAGAAATGAAAGCACATGAAAAAGATTAAGGGCATGTGCGGGCTCTTGGGGATGTTCACATGCTGGTGGGGCACAAGATGAAACCCACTGAGACTTACATTTTTCCTTTTCACCTATTTGGCAAAAGTAACTCTTTGCTGCCTTTTCCCACCACTAATGAAGGTTTTAGTTTTTTTTTTTTGAAGAGCTTGGATTGTTTTAATGCTACATTGCTACAATGCTACGTACAACGAACACCGTGGTCTGTGTTGAATTCATCTAAATGTAGAAGACTATAAAAATACTCCACATTCAGCATGTGGAATTATGACTTTAATTATGTATCAATGATCATTTTTTATTTATTACTTTGTATTTAATGTAGTTTGATTTCTTTTGAAAGAGAGACATGGCACAACAGCAGGTTAATTATACAAATCATTCATAAATTACACTGCGGTCAACAGTGAAAGCCTATAAATAACCCTTGTGTTGTCTTTACTTTTGAGATGGTTTAACTCGGGTCATAAATGGGTCATATATCTTTAACTCTTTCATCTCTTTGGTCCCGCCCCCTGGATGTTCAGGTGCGAGGCGTATGGTGTGAGAAAATATATATATGTTTAGAATGTTATGGAATAACATTGTAAACGAGGTCTTTGAAGGTGGTCACATGACAGAGGACCTTCATATGAAGACCATATGAAGACCATATGAAGGATGGAAATGTGTGACGTATAGTAACATGTGTGCTCAAATTTTATTTTATTTTATTTTTTTTTGTACATGTTTATCACAGAAAATAAGCTAAGGCCATAGAGTTTCAGGTAGAAAAAAATGTACACTTGTATCCTTTTTCTTTTTGTAAAAATTTGAAATGCCATCCAAGGGATAATCAAATGCATTCCTTTTTTCCGTAATTGTTTTCAGAGCCTTCGTTCCACTCGAGGCCCCACCTGGTCAGAATTCCACTCAGTGGGAGAAAGTACAATACCTTTTTGAAGAGCTTGGAAGTAGCCGTAAGTTATGCCTCTTTAAACATCTCTCTGTTTTTCTTGCTGCCTTATTTTATGCCTTTTATTAATTTCAATCCCATCATGACTCCTTTAAAAAAAATAAATAAATAAATACATTGTCGAGTTTCATGGACAAGCAGGCGTTGGTAATCCTCAAATGGAATGTATTGAATGTCGATTCGATGTACATTGTGAATGGACACAGTTTACTTGAAAATAACAAACGCTTCTTGCTGAATGACAACGAAAAAAAGGCAACAGCAGTGGATTTGAGAAATTAGGGAATACATATTTGTTGTGAGGATTTTTTTTCAAACAAATAACTTGTAAAAATGTTTAACGTTGCACTAACCAAACCAACCATTTACTTTCCACTTGTTGAAGTTAATTTTGAAGAAGTTACGTTCGGGTTGATAACCACTCATAGACGCCCCTGTGTGTTGATGTCATATAAACCAACAGTATTTGTTGATAACTCTCAATCTAAATAAGAAAAGCCATTTCAGATATTGATGTACATTCCTACTCTTCCCCTATTCCCCAAAGTGCTCCCTAAATACCTTAGTAACTGTATGCATCAGTGTTTCAGGAGCTCACTGATGCATGTAAATACACATTAACTGTTAAAATGATCTAGTGTTAATTGTTGCTTGATCCCAAAACTGAGGTGACACCCTCCTTGGGCATCTTCACTTGTTGAATGGAGCGTTGCCTTTGCTTACGCTTATGCTAATGCCGGAACATGGCCAAATGTGGACTCCTAACAGTCCTCTGGCCTTTTGCCATCTGGGGATCAAGGAGGAAGTTGAACCATCTGCCTCTCTTCACCATAGTGGACCCCTACATGCTCTCCCTAACCTTCCTCCCTTGACACAGGGGGAAATTGCTGTGCTGCTGAGAAGGAAATGTGAGGATCATCCCCTTTCTAATTCCAAATCTCTTCTCACTCCAGATGGGAGGTTAATTGCATAAAGGAAAGGCACTTTTGCCACCTAACCCTGCTGACTACTTCGTTACAAGTGTTCATTAAGGCTGCTGCATCTTCTGTGGCTTGAACATTACATTTGTCACCATGTTTCAGTGATGCCTGAATGCACTTCAGATTAGTGGCTACTAGTGCTCGTATTAAAAACCCAACTGGATAAACCTGTATTGTAAAGATTCCTAATTCGTAGCGCATATCTCCATTATCAATGACCAAATTAATTTAAAAGTAGACTTGATGTTTACCAAAGCAAAGGGTATTTTTGGAATATAACATGCATAATTATGATTTTAGGAGCAGAAATGGAATATAATATTGACAATTATGTTTTCATTTGTGCATGATCCCCTGAAAGAACTGTTGTGTTTCCGTTACCTTAGATTGAACTGTTTATATCTACCGAGGGAATGGGTCAGTGGGTAAGTAATAAAATAATTGTAATAAAATAGAAAATTGAAATCTCACGGTGAGGGAGTCAAAGTAAAGTTGATCTTTTGATTTTTCCTGCTGTCTCTCGAGTTAATAGTTGTTTTTCTGTATATACATAGTCTCCGAGAACAGTGGGGATTAAAGTATACTGTACGGTATCCCATCCGTTAAACATACAACAGCTTCCTCCAGCCTTTTCGCGATTGTGTCATTTTACAGAAGCCGAGTGCTATGGCTAAAAGAGCTCTTTGTACAGAATGGTGTCTTTAATAAACACCTCTCTGTACAAGTCTTTTGTATGCATGCAAGCCTGAAGGCCTATATGCAGGGCCAGATAAGAGCTACCTCATTCCATAGCTGTTGGAATCGAAGCTGTACAGATGTGGAAGCACTACCGATAATAAACAATATTCCCTCTGTTTAAGCCCCGGAAAATCTGCTCAGAAAACCAAGAAGAGTGGCAGCAAACATCTATCCTTTGCTTTGTGTAGAGTTCATGGACAGAATGTTGCTCCATGCAGAACATGGAGCTATTGTCTCTTTTACCAAGCTCACCATTAAACAAAGGCAACAAAATCTCAATGAAACACTTGGGAATAGAAAACATGTATTCAGATGTAAATGTTCAGCCCAGCTGTCAGACTTCAAAGTTTTCTTCTTCCATGCAATACAATAGGGAGTAGGTATATAATTTATCTCCATTTTGCACCTCTTTGTCCTGCTGCTTGTGAAATGTCTCTAAAAGAAAGTGATAAATGTTATAAACAACACAAATTATACATGCCCTGGATAATGACTTAATATTCTCAATCAAACACGCCGCTGTCAAGGAGAAAGGAGAGAGGCAAGCTGAGAGCCACCAATACCCGTGCTGACAGGTGGGCTGAGCATCATGAAGTTGCTGCTGTGAGGATGTGGGATAATTTTAAAGGGACTTACGTGGAACCTTATGACAGGTGGGATCGTGACAGGGGAGGGAGCCTATCAGTCTCTTCATCAATCCCTGTCTTCTAACTCCAACTCTGACAGCTGGTGTGACACCTACTGTTGCCCTTTCCTGATAGGTGGTCCCCTTTCTGCCTCAATCAAAGGCGACATGCATCATCTTAACTTACATACATTGAAAGATCCAGCTGTTTAAACACTGATTTTTATCAGCGCATAAAATGACAACAATCGCAGAGTTCCTGAGTACTGGTACATGGTGCATGTCTGTCCTTTCATCCCATCCGTCTTTAGGGAAATGAATTCTCTCCATTTTTCTTTCTGGAACATCACAACATAGACTTGCACCTCCCAAATAGCAAATAGTTGGTACAGTATGGAAAATGCCAATTAAAAAAGAAAGCAGTGATATTAAAATTTCTGTTGACGTATATTTCATTATAGACAGTATGAACACAACATATTCCATGTTCCATGACTGTAATAATAGTAGTCCTTTAGGAGCAAATATAGGACAAGGATTGCCAGTTTGTCAACAAATGTTCCTCAAAGAAAGATAGGAAGGGATGTGGATATTTCACCCTCTACAGCCAGGATTACTGTGGCAAACCTTTGTCAAGCACTACAATGCAGAGTTACAACCACAATGTCCCAGTTCAATTTTAAGTGTGCCAATAGCAAGGCTTATGTTAGCGGTGTCCAGAAGCATTGTTGACTTCTCTGGTCTGGTTATTCGCATTTTCCAAACTATGCCACCTATTTCCTATTTGGGGTGGTAGTTCGCTAGATGTTAAGGAAGTTATTACATTTTTATCAACCTGATTTTTTGATTTTTTTAATTGCTATTTCACTAATTCCCGGGGCTTCCTACATACATTAAATGTTTTCTTTTTAGATGCTTTTTGTATCCTCCTTGAGACACAATGGTAATTTAGCATTTGCGCATCCATGTTGAAGGACCCATAAAAGAAAAACAGGTCAGAAAAGAATGAATAAAAGACTGAATCAACAGATGGCAGAGTATCCTGAATTCCCTTTATTAAAGGGTCACATTAAAAAAATTCTGGGTGTTATATTTCCCTCCCTACCTTGTAAAATTCTGTATCTCTCAAAATCATTGACCCTATTTTTTATAGCCCTTATCAAATCACAATGACATCATTATGGTTATTACCTCAGATATGACAAAGCTCCTCCATAGAGACAAAAAAACATTATAGAACTGTGTTCACTGGCTGAGGACTACTAACAGTGATGAGTAAAGTGACCTTTATGCCCCTCTGAATCGCATACATAATGTTTTTTTTTAATTTAGCAGGTTACTTGGGATAATTCACCTCAATGACATAATAATAATAATAATTAATAATCAGTTCTCAGGCCGAACTGGTGAAACCTACCTTCATTTGTAATTGCTGCCACTCCATGGCGCACACGATTGTTTCCAAAATCCAAAATGTTAGCTGACTGAGAGTAGTTAATGTTAGCTTGCTCATTTGTATTTTGGATCCTCTTTAAACCAGTTTTAGGCTGGCAGCAGGAATTTTGGCTCAATGCATCATGGTAATTTTTTCCCAACACCCCTGGTCCCTTTGAATTACATGCATTGGAGAATGAAGGGGTTTAAAAGAAATTATAACAGGTTGAACAGTCTTCATAAAAGTTTCCTTTGCATCGTCTACAAGAGAGCTGCAGTGACATATCTTAAAAGTATTAAGTTGCATTGTTACTCAGTTGGAGCAGTTACTACAAGGCCATTTTAATGTTGAATCTGACAAACAAACAGCTGGCTGAAATCCTGCCAAAGAAGTACACCTAGGACTCCATCGATGTCAGACCTCTGTCAGACCTCTGTCAGACGTCAAGTTCAAATCTCTAATGGCTTTCCTGTATTTCCACTTGCAGATGGTCTACCTGCTCTGTCGTTCTCCATCAGCTCCTTGACCTTGATCGGCATGCTGGCTGTGATCACTTACACGGTGAGTTGGGACCTGAAATGAGTTAATGTAATTGAATGTCTTCAGTGTTGCAATGTCTGCACAGTAATTAAGGCTCCTGATTTGTAAATCATCCAATGGGATGGTATCCAAATCTTGCTTGCCTGGTAGCTTAATGTGTTTTTGAGACATCTGACATATAAATTGTATATTTTTAGGTATGAAGAATAATTTCTGCATCAGAAAAATCCAACTGGCACGATGTTTCACTGAATATGTCACATGTACTAAATATTGATGACATGGTTTTATGTATAGTAATTTATTTTGACCTGATATTCTGTGTAGTTTCAAAGTTTTCTATGTACAAACAGTTCCGACTATTTTGGTTTAGATGTACCTTGTGATGGAGTGGCCTATCAGTGTTAGTAATGCCTTGTGATTCAAGAGCTCTGGCATTCAATTGCTCAAATTGCTCAGACGGCTGTCTTTCACCTGAGCACCCGAGACTTTAGCATGATATATGTGCACCCTGTTCTGGCTTATCAGCCACTTATCTGCTGTCTATTTATATATATAGATCTACCCCAGTGTCCATTAATATATGCCTATATTTTGATTCCCTCAGCATTCTGCAGTTTTTCATTTTTTCCTGGATCAGAAAAAATTGACTGTCCTGTAACACTTGTTAATGTTGTCCATTTTTCATTGCTCTTATCTTGGTACCGAGACTGTAAATATTCTCTGGAACTGGTGGCGCTGGTGTTAGGGTGGGAACACAGAATGGAGCCTACTTGGAAAAACAAAGAAAAAACTACTCTGGTATCAACCCGAGGAGTGAGAGTAAAAGTGACAGCCAACCCCAATCCATCCACTTTCCGTTACGCTCACAGAGTCCCATTTGACAAATTACACAACAATTGAATGTGGAGGTCTTAATGAATAATACACAACCTGGTCAAAAAAACTGGGTAACCAATCTCCCTTTAGGATCTAAAATCCATCTCAGCTGGGACTTTATTAACAGGTCTCTCACTGCGTTTCCCACAACTCTTTAAAACGTAGATAATTGCTTAGTACATTTTGAGGAGGGAGGCGTCCGCAGATTTGCACTGACCCCACGCTCGCAGTGAGTCTTTGTTTCCTTGTTTGATGAAGTCAATCACGAAACAACGCAGCTGCCCCTCCTTCTTTTATTCTCACAGACACAAATACTGAATCTCCTTTTGTCTCTCGCTTTTTATCCTTTTATCTACTTTATTCGTTTTCTCTTCTCTACCTTATCTACAAGCGGCAAAATTCCTCTTAGTGGCAACATATCCATATTTGCAAAGAGCTCTGTGATTAATCTTTCTTTTCTCTGTGTTACTATTATGCCTGATTAACTTAATGGAATGTAAGTGACGGGTTCCATAAGCAGCAGAAATTTCTGTGACTCCGGGGCTAATTTATCACTACTGTTTGTGCAGAAGTAGCCATCCGCCTTAATACGTAGAACTCTGTGATATAAACAGTATATAACACTGCAGCCCCTGTGCACTTAAAGTTAATACACAGTGAAGCAAGCTTTAGCTTTCATTGCTTCCTCTGTCCGCTTGACCCTTTTTCTGGTACATTTAAACCACAACAGAGGTACATTATAAAAGAAACTATTGTCCTCAATTTTAATGCATTACTTGGTAAATAGATTAGTGATTAACTTCACCACTAGTGACATATTTATCTTGTTTTTATATATATACCAAATGTAGGGTAGTCTTTGTGCTAGAATTAATTTAATTTCAGCCGCTGTAATATTTAAAATTCTTATCTCTGCAAAATGTATTCATTCAATAATGCATTTCTGCAATTATGTTCACTTTATTTCAGTTAATGTGGAATATTTGCACATGCATATTCCTTTTATACTATCACCCACTTTGTTTGATTGCACCCAGCAGGGATTCCATGAGCTTCATCAGGCTGGTCCCAATGCTCATGCTTCATGCGAATTTAAAAGCTCAGCTAGCATATTGACTGTCATGGCTCAGTCCCCTATGCACCTACTTTTCTCTTGCTCTTAAATTGCTGGTGTAAGATGCTGATGCTAACTAATGTTGAAAAGATTAATGTCTGTTGATCTTATCACAGGCAATGAGATTGACCTGGGAAAATGGGGTCTCCGAGAGAACCAGAGGAGATGGAGTTGTTTTAAGATTCTCCCACAGAATTCCCTTGAGTTCTGTATTTGATATTCTTCCCACCATATACTTTTTTAAATTAAGTTTGAAGTTTGGAACTTCAGTACTGGATTTTGTATAGAGCTGTGCATATAAGCTTTAGTGCAATTGCATTATTTGGTCAATTGCTATTATTATACTTTAAAGGAGCAAAACAACATCAGCTACTTTAAAATGAACTGTAAGTCCAGTATGCAACTGTTCAGCAACCTGAAGACCCAAACTAGACCGTAATAACCAGTGACATAACTTATCTAATATAATTAATGGTGAATAGAATCGTATGGTTTTAGGGCAGTAACTGTATCTGTACATGTTTCCTTTTAATGCATTGAAGTTTAAAGTTTCTTAATCATCATTCTTAATGTGCTCAAGTCTAAATTAAGTGGAATGTATTTTTTTCTTAATTTTCATTCTAAAATTTGAGCTAATGCTCAAAACATTGGGCAAAATATGAGTGATGAAAGTGATGAAGTCATCAAGCAGTTTCAAGGTGGCCAAGCTGGAGTGTGAGTGGATCACCAACTACAGTCAGTTGTAAGCATGAGATATGTACACAGTAATAAATTCATTAATAACAAGAACACTCCATCTTAAGAAGACATGGCATGCTTAAACCTACCAATCGATGACATGAATCTTGTATATCATTTCTAATCAGAAGTGTAACAGGAGCATAATAACGCTTTAACCTAATAAACACATGCATTTGATGACAGTGTTTGCCACAGACGTACATAAAACAATACATTATAAGTGTAATGGAAATCTACCAAGAAGAAACCCAGAAGAAGCACTAAAGTTGAGATCATAAGATTACATACACCTTGGCTAAATGCTAAGGTGTACCAATTTGCCAAGCTGAAAAAAAATCTCTCTACTATTATATAAAGTATATTGTATTATAATCTGAAATGTCATACCATCAAAATAAAGTAATTGGGCTAACTGAACTAACAGAAGGAATATATATTGAAATGAGATGTTGGATGAATTCTGAGTGTGAATTGTGAGCATTTAGCCAAGTAAACATCTGACCTCAACTGTGCACAACATTTTAATCAGGTCTAACTAAACTGGCTCAGGCCCTCATTATTTTGCCTCATTATTTTATTTTTGTCATTGATTGTCAGTGTAACTTCCTCATACACAGGCATGTTGATCATCTCCCCTTGTTTATGCAACTTCAAAGATCAGTAATAGCTGATAGCATTAAAATTTCACATAAACTGACACAGTAGAAGTAAAGCCCCAAACTATGTATGAGTCACAGGATCTGGATGACCCGCTCTTCCTCCTGGGTGGCTCTGGCTCAGGAGGTAGAGCATGTCGTCCACAAACCGGAAGGGTGGCGGTTTGATCCCCGTGTCCTTGGGCAAGACGCTCAACCCAGAGGCTGTGCCACTGGTGTGTGAATGTGTGTGCGCTTGGATGTGCGAATGGGTGAATGTGACACATTGTAAAAGCGACTTGAGTCCAAATATGGTAGAAAAGCATGATATAAATGCCATAAAGTCCATTTATCATTTTACCACTTAGGATCTCTGTTTGTAATAAGGATCAGACTAAATATTGAAATGAAACATTAAATAATATACGAAACAGACAGAAAATAACATTTTATTTCTCTGATTCACTCCTTTCTTTTCGCTCTCCCTCACCACTCTCTCTGTCTACCTTGCTCAACCATCACCACCTCATGTCCTCTCTCTCTCTCTCTCTCTCTCTCTCTCTCTCTCTCTTTCTCTCTCTCTCTTTCTCTCTCTTTCTTTCTTTCTTTCTCAGAGACTTTTTTGTAATGGTCTATGGTCTGAAATAAATCAATTTATGAGTAACTTACAGGATTCCACAGCCGTACACTGATGTATAAGCAGCTGGCGGCAACGTGTGTCAAGGAATTTCAAAGGAACTTTAAATTGTACCTGTACTTGAAAATCTTCAATGCCTGCATGAAAAAAAAATTTCTGCTGAAAAAAGTAAAAATGTCCTCATTTGTACATTTGCAGACTTGGTGCGCATCCAGCAGTCTGCACAGTCATTTTCAAATATTCAAGTAAATGAACAATAATCAAAACACGTTTTTCAGTGGAGGGAGACTAAAGATTGAATATTTCATATATATTGGGATATTGTTTACATTACCATCTACACAGTGCAGACATTTCATCAGTAGGAAGAATGGTATGTGTTTTATATCAAATTACAGAGCATGTATCACCACTGATAAAAATTGAAAATCAAAAGTGCAGTATGGCTCATGTTCCTAATATCACATTTGTTATGCTTTTTGGCTCAGTAATAGTCATCCACCTACCAAAATGTGACTTGTATATAATATGTAAAAGAAGCAAATAACAGTAACACTTTACAGAAAATGTACTGGAGGGAACAAAGCGTAGTCATTTAGTTTAACATTTAAAAACAGCAAACTGTTTTGGATCTCTAACCAATTTGTCAGAACATTTTGCCCCACTGAACAAAAATATGAAAATGGATGGGCTTTTCAGGTTAAAGTTTTGATACTCCTTATGTGTCAGATGGTATAAATCTTGTACAGACAAGTCCCATTCATATTAAAGGCAGAGTAGGCGGAGGCCTGACAATGACTGCAGATATTTGAACTCAAGCCAAACAAATGCACCCCTCCCTTCAGTGCTCCCTCAGAAGCTCCACCTCCAAACTCAAATTCACAAACATGAGTACTACACTAGTGTCGTGTGGACTTTTGTTTCCCATTTACGGAGCCAGGGCTTTGTGCAAACACTGGATAACTACAAGGCCGTTTTATATTGGATTAGAGCTGCTTGTGCCACCTTTAATGTCGGTTAAGAATACTTACGAACACATTATTTAATAGACCTTAGGAAACGTCTGTAATTTGAAGTGCTAAATGTGACTCTAAGAGACACATTGTTAACAGACTCCTCTGCATCAGGTTTGTGGAGACCTGTCAATTAAATGGCATTAGGAAACCAACATATGTAGCAGCACTGGCAAACCTGCATGAGTTATGGTAATGTGCATCAGAAAGCAGACTTGTGTAAAGCACCTGTATCCTGAGTAGCTGTAATTAGCTCAGTTGGAATACTGGAATAGCTTCTTTATCAAAAGGTATTGAGGATGTAGGGGACGCCTCCCCTTCCTCCTCCCCTTTGGCTCCACTATCACAAGCAGAAAGAGCAACAAAGAGGACGCTTGTGTAGGAGACCTATGTCCACCTAGTTCTCCCTCTTCCCACTCAGCAGTCACATGACTCGCTGTGAATGATTTCAGCCGGTATCTCTCCTCTCAACTAACACACACACACAGAGTCCCACACACACTCCCAACCTCCCTGATCTAAGCTATTTCAGGTTATTATTGACCACAGTGGGTTTTAAAATAACTTTAATGAGCTTGCATGATTATGTGGGAACTAAAATTGTACATTCCAGCAGAGGGACACCTGTGTTTTTTTTTTTTTTTCCCCTTTTATATTTCTCTCATGCAGTTGCACATTTGAGGGGAAGGGAAATGTTTCTCTTGGGATCTGGGACAGGTTTTCCTTTTATGAGTGTGTTTGATATTCGGGACATGCTCCGGCCTTAAGAGCTCCATGATTCATTGCAGGAGGCGACATTCGCCCGTAGCAGAGATCCACAGCAGAGACTAATAATAGTCTAGCCTGACTTAGTATCCCATGCGACTCTCTTAATGCTACCTAACACTCAGAAACTAGTAAAAGTTGTTTCAGAAAAATGTAGGCACTGACGTTTCTCCACTTGAAAAATAGAAAAAAGAGGGCACAATCTTTTGACAGGGCTGAAAGTATCTTCACACAGAAGGCCCTTTGTTTTATTATGAACCTATAAAATGCCACTTCTTCAAGTTGGTAAAAGCAAGATAGCACAAGGACAGCGAGATAGCATCGGTCTGCTGCTGTTTTGCTTCTTCTTTTTTTTTTTTTTATTTCCATTGATTTTTATGTTTTCTTAGTATTGGAGATGCCCCTCATTTTTAATTAAAGTTCCCTTTAGTAGATTGTAGAACAACAGTTAAAGGTGCCTTTTGAATAATTTTCTTCCCTTGCTCTCACTGTCTCTGCCTGTGTGTCTGCTTGTTTCTCAGAATATCTCCCTGTCATTGTTTATCAATTTTTCACTGTATTTACATCTAACAGAAAAAAGAAATTGTGTCCATGTGTAGAGCTTCAAATGCATTTCATTCAACATTGATGCCACCTTGATGCCCCCTCCTCTAACCCAGATTTTTGTCTCCCCCTAAAAAATCTACTTATAAAAAATTTAATCAAATCCTGGATGGAGGATAGTGCTGTCACATGGGGGCACTGTTAAGCTGTAAATTGCATCAGGGTGATATAAGGCAGTGATATCCACACAAAATGGTTGCAGCAAACTCACCAATAAACCTCAGCACAATTATAGATCCCACCATTTTAATCTTTTTTCCTCTCCCAAGAATGACATAGCCTAGGAGGCCAGGAACTGTATGATTTGTGTTTTTGTGTTTGTTTACCCTCATTTAACTGTTGTCATGTTTCACATTGTGATAGGTTTGTCATCAGGCAGGGGGAGAGGAATGTGTGGGTGGATGCATGCATGAACCATATGTGCCATCACACTCTGACAATAATGTGTAATCACAATAGTTATGTCGGTCTGTCTTTCAGGCATACGGTATGTCTGTGCTGCCTTTGAATCTGATAAAGGGCACACGCAGTGTGGCATATGAACGGCTGGAGAATACCGAGGATATTGATGATGTTGAACACCAGATAGAAAATCTGAAGTCCAAGGTTGGTCTCACAAAAAGACAGGTTGTTACTGTTTTCACACTTTAATATAATCAGGACTAAGTGTCGAATCATGCATTCACTGAAAGGTACACATGGATAGCCTCCAGCTGATCAGCCCTTTTCTTCTTATCTTTCTGCCTGGCCCCTCTGTATTTGCTTGCAATTATGGATGGTTAGCATTTTCCTTATCAACCCACCTCTCAAATACAGACAGCAAAAACAGGAAAATGCATAGGCTACACAAAAAGACATCAAGTGGTTGCTATTAGTTGCTACTGGCAACATGAAGTTGAACATTCATTCCTCCTCTATCTGAGAACCAGGTATGAATTTAATAAAGGTTGCATGTACAGTAAATACCCATGAAAACTAAAGTGAGTTTACTTTGTAAGTAAATGAATGGTAATAATTTGTATGCTTGCTACATGCTTGTAAGAGCCTGAAAGTCTACAAATAGCAAATAATGTAAGTTCCTGTTCTCAACCATAGTATGTAATAGTGTTACTTACTGTACGCAGAGGCAGGTACATTATACGTTAATCTTAGACCATTGTGCTTCAACTCTTAATATAGACACCTACTGATATAATACATGAATTTCATGTAGGGTACATAATATAATTTTAAATGGTCATTTAAGTGTTTTTTTTGTCAGTAAGTTCTTTTTTCCATAATTTGAGTTAAATACCCCTATAACACTTCTGTCTTTGCTAAGTATATACATGCATACTTGGATTTACTAATTTGAGTGTTGATTTTTCACAGTGCAAAGACGGACGTCCCCTGTCCTCGAGAGACAGACACAACCTACAGGAGCTGGAGGGCAAACTGCAGGTCCTTCGGCGCAGGGGCAGACACCTGGAAATTGCAGAGAGAAACTGCTGCACCAAAGTGGGCAGTGCTCTCAGACCTTTCAAGGTGAGTCTGCATTAAGGGATTGGTTCCACTCATAGAAGTATTTTGTATTTTACACAATACGAAAGCAAATTCCTTGAAGGTCTGTTGACTAGTCGTGATCGTCCAAACACTATGGATTACCATTGAGGACATTTTTTACCAGGACATTTTTGACCGTTCCAATATACAAATAAAAATAATCATTTAAGACTAATACTGTTCTACATAGCACTAAGCGAGGCATTTTTAAATGTTTTATTAAAACAATTACTCAGCATTTTATCACTGTTGTGTTTTATTTATTTATTTTTTTTTATTCTATTAGTGTTTTCCTTTATTTATTTTTCCTTACTTTTGATTCAAATTTTTTTTTTGGTTAAGTAGCATACCTCTGCTAATATCTTCCACCTTCAACATGTTCTTCCCCAACTGTTTCTTTGTGCTCAAGTTCTAATCTGGACTGCTCTAGATTTACTTTTAGTTCTACTTTACACAACCGCATATTTACATGATTCCCACGGGTAGTCTCTTCACCTAATTTACTCTCAAGTCTCTCAGGGAGTCTCACATTTCTCAGGCAGGTCTCATGGATCCCCAGAGACAAACCAAAGCAACCACAAACTTGTCTTTGATGTTACTTTTTCTGGGTTCCGCAACCAATATATGGACATTGTAAATGCAGTTGTCCAGTTGTCTGCACACCAACATTTACACTGGCCCAGTCTAGGCAACTGATGCTTCATCTGGTGAAGTTACACTGTGCTCAGGAGCAAGCAACAGGAACTGTGTGTCTCAGACAGACCTATCCATCAGGAGTCGTTACATCTTCGGTTATACTTCAGCTGTTTCAGCCTCCCATGTTAAATGCAACAAAGGTCTGAACGCTAGAATAGGGCTTGGTTTATTGCAAGTGAATGTCGCTGTGAAAAATGTCCAGTGTGTAATAGTTCGGGGGATTTAGGAGGATCTAATTGGAGAAGTGGAATATAATATTCAAAATTATGTTTCCATAAAAGAATTGTTCCGTTGTCGGTGCCTTAGAATGAGCCAGTTTATGTTTACAGAGGGAGCTGCGCCGCCATCTTTCTACTACAGCTCAAAATGGACGACCTCTTCTCCTTTTTTCTCTTTTGTAGTTGGTTGCATTCAGTGTAAAGCACATTACCATCACCTAATATCCTCGAGTGCGGACCGTAGTTAATATCCCCTTAACAGACAAACCAAAGACGGACTCTAACAAGGGCCTTTCACAGTTTTTGCAGCCACTGTAGGGAGAGCGGGGTATTCAGTTGGTTGCGATCTGCAGCTTCATCGCTACATGTCACTGCTTTACACAGAAAGCTGCTGGAGATGCTCCCAACCAGTAATTCAGCTGATTAGAAAACACTGTGTCAATAAAACTGAAAATGCAGTTTAAAAAGGCAGATGACTGGCCGTTGGCAACATATTTAAGGTCATATATTCTGCTGTATATTTGGATCTGGCCTTTTTGCCCTTCACAGACTATATATCATTTTCCTCCTCATGTGTTTTCTGCTTTGGCTCTTGTACAAAAGATTGAACAAGAAGATTGATAGGACAGATTTAGAAACGACTGCAATTATTCACTGCAATATTCACCACTTCCTTGTATTTATATTTTATTTCACCAGACCCAAGAGAATAGTATTAACTGTGGTTACATATACACGAAAGCATGTGTTCTTGATAAGCCCCTTGTGTGCATCCAAACATGACATGGAAATGCAGAGTTAAAATAAGGTCCCTTAGTTTAAAATACATTTTCTGTGATAAGGACAGCATGAGTTCCAATATCATCCTCCGAGTTGACTTTTTCCATTCCCACTGCTATTCATTTTCCAGTATTTTGCTGCACTGCAGGAATGCATAAACATTTTAAACCACTGTCTGTAACAGTTTGTCTTTAACCAAGGGGGTTGCTGCTAATGACAGTCCCCAGACTCAAATTTAAACAGTAATGAGTTGGGAGATTTATTTACTGTATACTCAGGCACTGGTGTAGAGTGATAAGCCAAATGATTGTGGTTTCTCCAGAGCAGTGGCACCACTGTTTCTTTAACACAAGCTGTCCTCTTTATATCCATTCTGGCACTGAGGGAAATTACTTATTAAGCATGTGAAACATTTACAGGTAAAAAAAAGTCCTCAAACCTGGACAAAGCAGTTACTGTGCTCTGATGTGATCATAAAACAAAGGAAAAGAGGCAGTTTTTCAAACACGCTGCATGGATGATTAAAATCCAATATAACTCTCTTGGTTAAAAAATATCACAGCTTTTTATTTAAGATGTTAAAATCCCATCTTTCGGCAATTTAAAAGCATGTACCGGCACAGTTAAATTCAAAGTATTATAGGTACAAGTAACTTTTTATTGATTGACTTTTTATTGTCAAACTCTAGAAAGAATTGTGTATTTTATGGGCTCTCTTTTTTTTGCTTGTTGTTGGTTTGGTTGGATTGGTTCTAAGGGCAGTTTAATCAGTACATTTATGTTTTATTTAGTCATTCATATCAACATAGACAGTAATGAGAGGGTTTTTTTTTTCCTTTTTTTCCTATGCTCAGTGATAAATTACATCTTTGTCAAAGCAGATTTATGAAATTCATGTAGCACTGCATAGTTTACCAAAAGTTTTCTTTACATTGGCGAGAACAAATCGTTTCAGTATCACAGGCCCCCTTAAAGGTGAAGTTTTGAGAAGGTTTATTGTGGTTTTGGCTGCTTCTCACCATTTGCCTCCCTGCTCTGTCCGGGCTGTGCCATTGCTTTTGTCACCTTAGGCAACATTGCCAAACTGGCTGGCCATGCCATATGGTCTCTCCTTGATGAAAGACATGACAGAAAGGTTATATTTGTTGACCCAGTAGATGAACATACCCTTTCCTTTTCTGAGGAACATTCACAGGGTTCACTATGAGTGAAGATTTTGTTTTTTTTGCGGCTACACATACATGTTTAGTATTGTAATCAGTCATTTCATGTATTTTGTATTTTGTTCGTTTGATTTTTCCTGCAGATATTGCTGGGGATTTTCTTTATCCTGGTGGCACTGCTGTTCACTGTTGCCCTGTTCATTTCAAAGTAAGTAATCTGTGTTATAACACAGTCTAATTGTAAGATTACAAATCTATGTAATAAAGGGAATGTGGAGAAACAAAACTCAGTTCTAGTTTGAAATGTTACAAATCAGTATTAACATGTGTTTATGTCTGTTTGACAGTTTGGATAAAGCTCTCCACTCAGCCGGAATCAGCTCTGGGTTCGTAGTCTTTGGCACCAACCTAACCAACCCTCTGAATGAACTTCTGTTAACCTTACAACCTGTGAGTACCCTGTTATCTCCCATGTGTAAGTGCGTGTGCTTCAGTTTACTGGCAGTATAGCAACACTTCAACTACAAAAGCAAATATAATAGATGAGTCATATTAAATCTGCTCCGTGAGTCCGTTTTAAAAACAAGCATTATAGTATACGTGCAGTTCTCACAAAAGAGAGTTGAATGTGTTTCCTTTCTCATAAAATCCTTCAAACTTCAAAGCCTATTTAAAAAAAAAAAAAATTGTGCAGTTTTCTTCATCGCGCGTGTCCTTCATTTACCTGCACAAGGGGATTGAAAATAATGACAACTTTATTATGCAGTTTATATAAAGTGCTGTATCATCTGAATAAAGAAAACTCTTAAATGCGGACTCAAAGGGAACACCATGCAGTACACCGCAGTTCAATGCAGTAGCCCTACCTTTGTAAATCATAGTGATTATCATAATCTCCACTCAACACCACTAGGCTCTCTGTAGCATAACCATCCAAATGATGCTTTTAAGACCCAACTGAGAGGAATTAGTGTGATTGCGATTGCCGCTTTTACATTAGCTCCTCTGTGCTCTCTTCAGGAGGTGCTTATCTATAGTCTTTCCAAGTTCATTGTACAGATTTTGTGAAGCACATTTGGAAATGTAGGGGATAAAAGTGTGAAAGTAAGTTCAGTAAATACGAGACAAATATAAATAAGCTACAGCTAATAAACTGTTCACTGTCGATAATTATTATTTTATTTACACTGCATTGCATTGTGTACAAAAACAAGTCTCTGCTAACGGATAACAAAATATTGCCAAAGATAAAAAAAATGCAAATATGTTGTAGCTTTTTATAGAAATTGAACCTGTTATATCTATATATTAAATCTATTTTATTAAATCTCTTCTTGTTTAAAAAAAAAAAAAAAAAAAGAAGCTAAATTAAAGTAAAAAACAAACAAACAAACAAACAATTCAACTGACTCCAGTTTGTTTTTTGTTGTTTCTGTGTTTCATTGCTCTTTCCTATTAGACATGAACGCTTAAACAGACTCAAAAGACTCGGAGCTTATCAAATCTACTTGTTTTCCAAACTTCCGATTCCAGGCCACTGATATTTTCAAGCTTTTCCTTTTCTTTTCTTTTTTTGTAACAGCACACTAGCTGAGTCGGTAAACCTAGACATTGTGCTGAATGACTAAAGGTATCTTTAAAGCCTTTCACATGTGAGCGATCGAGATTGGCAAAACATTAAATCACTGCCACCACTTTGGTTCTCCAGGTCAATGCTACAGGTCTGAAAACTCAACAGAATATCTTCTGCTGGTCTTAGTATTCTGCAGGAGGATTTTGAGAGAAAAAATGACTGACAGCTCAGACCATTAAAGAATTGCTTCATAGACAGTGGCATTGATTAAATGTCTAAGGCCGGTGTTCAGAAGTATGACCTTGGTATTTAAGGAATTAAGTGAACCATACGAAGAATAGATCAGACCATAATTACCATTTAAGGTTAAATCATAATTTGTAGGCAAAAGGAACACGACTGATACATACTTTATATAGAGTATGTATGTGTTTGGTCCTTGGGTTATGTGCTGCACTGATGAATACATTATTTTTATATTTTGGGCCTGTCCTTTGCATAAAGTCGAGAAAGCAGTTGTTGTTAAACAGACATTGTTTGCACCGTATTTAGGCACATTAATTGGCCCAGACCAAGTGGCATCGATAATAGCTGCTCATTACCAGCTTCAAGCAACCTAGAGAGGCTGCCAGCCTGAATGTTTGGCCTCAGAAAGTAATTATGACTTTATTTGTCACTTGTTTATGTAACATAGCTGACCTCTGTCCCCGGAATCACAGGTTTTTCCTTTGGATTACATCCTGATCACAGTCATCACCATGTACTTTGTGCTCACATCCATGGCCGGCATTCGCAACATGGGCATCTGGTTCTTTTGGATAAGGGTAAACAAAGGCCCACATATTTGCTATCTTGTTTGCACGTACAAACAGTCATTTGATTGACCTTTTCTTTACTCTTTTGCAGCTTTACAAAATAAGACCTAAGAGAACCCGTCCCCAGGCTCTCCTCTTCCTCTGTATGATTCTGCTATTGATTGTCCTCCACACCAGCTACATGATCTACAGCCTAGCCCCGCAGTATGTCATGTATGGCAGCCAGAAATATCTTGTACAGGTGAGCAGAAGTGCATTTGTTATTTGTCCATATACTACACTTTTAATCTTTCTGATGAGAGCTAGCGCTGACTGACAAGGGGACTCGGTGATGGCAGCGTCAGTCAGTCAGTGGGCTTAAACCACTTTGGCCCAGCTTGGTGTAGGCAGCATCGCGGTCTCTACGGGCTGGTAGCAGGGCTTTTAGACACTTGTTCTTTTTGCATTCTGTCTCTCTGTGTTAGACTATGTGGCTATTACTGTGTGGATCTGTTGTTTGACAGTCTACCCTCTTTGTGATCTGATGTACTGCAGCTCGGCTCTCTTTCTCTCTCCCTCCCTCTTTCTCCCGCTCTCACTGTCTGTGTGGGTGTGTGCATGTGGTTTAGATGCACCATTATGTCTATTCTTTGTCTCCAAAAATCTTTTTCAACAACATAATTAAAATGAACTACTGTGTTGTTTTTGCTGAAACATCCTCTTTTTAAATGAGAGAAAAGAACCTTTTTGAAAACAGCTCCACGTAACTCACAGAATGAAGATGACTTTTTCTTTACTGATGCTGTCCTTTCACCAGTAATATAATAAACACACTGCCATTTATACAAACCTAGCATAGGTGTAGTGTAGTGTAGTGTTTACGTAATGATTATTAAAAGTCGTGTACAATAAACACAAACACGTAGACTTGAGCCTTAAAACTTTGCGTTCTATTTATCTGTTGTTTGTGTATACTGTATAAAAGCCTGTATATTCTATCTGTATACGCGCTAGCATCGCATGTGTTAAAACCGACACAAACTGTGTTCAATTTTTACACCTCAGTGGGTGAGATTCGGGACAATGCTTGTTGTGTTTTTTTTTGTTTTTTTTTAACACATTCACTGAGTTAATTTTTATTCAGCATTGACAAACATGTTTAAACTAGAGCTCTACACATTACTTCTTAAAAATCACCAAGGCTTATTATTAACTAAATCCACGGTAAAAAAGCTAAAAAAAAAACCGACTTTCTGAAAATGTGTTTGTTACCTTTTGAAATGTGAAAGGACGTCAGCATTTATAAGTAAAAGTCTGCAGCTGTGGAGTGTTTTTTTTTCTAATATTGAATATTAGGTATTATTCTTTTTGAGTCTTCTTAAGCCTTGAAGTAGTAGTAGTTTTTTTTTTTTTTTGGCTAAACAGATAAATGTATCTTGCTTTTTATCAGAGCCAGATGCCCTCAGCAGGTCCTACATCTGGGAATGCTACTTTTGGCACCACGAGGATCTGTGATGCTGATGCGCCTGAGGGTAAGTCTGTCATCGCTGCTAGCACAGTGAGGTAGCACTGGTCGAATAGTGAGACGTTGGAAGAACTTACAACACATCATCAAAGATTTATTCCTCTCTAGTCGGGTCTATACTAGAAGAAAGAAAGGACAGTGTGCAACAGATCTATTTTGTGTATAATCATCATTCATTATTCAATGGAGGGAATAATACCAAGGACAAACAATTACTAATGCAATATGTGGCCCCTCGCTGTCTCCATGCCAACCTTTATTACACTAAATCAGCTATAAAAGCACAAATGTGTGAATGTACTGTACATCATACCAGTGAGTTTTATCCTGATAATTTATTCATTTGCCTAATGCTCAAGTCGGGCACTTTTCATATTTGTTAGTGAAGTAAGAGATATTTTTACGACAGACGGATACTTTCTACTGAAATATAAATCAATATATACTTAAATATAATTGTACATCAGGCATGTGCAGACTTAAAAGACAATTTGATATATTGTCAAATTTGAAAGAAAATGTGGAAAAACACTAACTTAAGTCAACGTCATCTTTTACTACCAGCGAATGTTATACTGTATGTGCTATTGCTACAAATGGAAACGACTATATTTTAAACATGCCGCTCATACATATTCATACATTTACATACACCTGGTTTAGCGACTTAAAAATTCAAAGAGCTTTTCAGACCTCGTAAACTCATCCGTGGAGACAAGACTACCTTTCACCTTTAGGGAAACTAGGCTCTTGTGAATGTTTGTTTTCATGAGCAGAGATATGTGCTTGCAGTAACTAATTATTTTTTTAATTCAGATGACTCAAGGTGTTCGGCCGTAAACGCTCTCCCAGAAGATATGAAATTGGATTGCAATTAGTTTAGCTAATGAGTGTTGATAGGTTTAAATGTCAAGTATATGATAAAATGATATGGTAAAGTTAATGTAGAAAGAAGTTAAGGAGAAGTTACAGTCCATTAAACAAACCCATATTTAATACTTCCCCACTGTTAAATGGTATTTGCTCTTGAGTTTGTTGCTTTGCTTGTTTTAAACAATCAAAGTTGAGGTAAGAATTTAGGTTAATGACATTCAGGGTAATTTGCAAACTTAAATTGTTGAACAGCTAAAAGAATTCCTAATAGAGCATAAACTGCTAATGTTTTCTACCCATTACTGGGTCATTTTACCATAAATGTTAGAAAATGGCTGAGTAAATAATACATATGTTACTTGAAGAGAACTTTCAATTATTTCTGCAGCTTTTTTTGTCGAGTACTTTAATGAAAGTGTCTTTGTTCCCCATGGTAAGACAATGAAGCGTGCTAGCATTACCATTAGAGGCATTTGAGTCTGGAAATGTGGAATGATGATCGACTGTATGACTGAATACAGCAACGATATTAGAGATGGACATTTTTGACTTGGTTATTGTTGCTAATTTTCACTTTATCCATTAGGAAAACAGAAAGCTATAGATGAAACCGGAACTGAAGAGATTAAATTCAAGATAACATTTGTTTACAATAATAGTACTGATAGTCACATAATCGTAGCTTCTCTCCTACGAGGGAACTTGTTTGGTTTTTTTTTCAAAATTGCTATAAATAGAGTGAATTTGAAAAACGTATGTATGTCGAATAAATTGACAAGCAGGTCTTCTCTCACCTTTTAAAGGGCCATGGTTGACTGCTGTTTGTATTCGTAATTTCTTAAACTTGCAAAACCCTTTACTACACCTCTAACACGACTATTCGGAGAGAATTAGTGAAATTAATTAGATTTTGTTTATTTTGTTTTTTTTATTCCCCCCACAAACAAATCATTTATTTTCTGTACAGACTGTCCCAATTGTCCCCAAAACAGATTGAGTAATAATTCTGCTCCACTACATCATGTTATTGCAGCTCAAGGCTATTCTGTAATTGACTAGAAGTGAATTTATTGATAGCAGTTTAAGTTGATTTCATAAAGTGAAGTAAACTAAAATGTCTTTCTGGCGTCAGCGCCTCAGTTAGAAGGTGCACAAACCGGGTTGTGCCCAAGTTGCATTTATTATTGACGGCGCGTGTCAAAGGATTTTTGGAACCCGTTATTTACATAGACATTTTGGCATATTTCAGTACTCTTTTTAGTATTCTAATAGAGCTGTGGCGCCAGAATCACCAGTGCAGCGGCCAACGGTATTTCTACACTCTCCTCTGCCCGGCTTATGGAAATGGGTCCTATTTTGGCCACCTTGGATATGGCTCCTACTTTTAGAATGATGTACTACCTACCACGAGGAGGAGGAAGTTTCAAACAGAGACAACACATGGAACTGAAAGGGTATACGCTCAGAAGCTTATTGACTAAGTAGAAGGGCACACAGAGAGTGCAGACCTCCACCAGCAGTCCACTGTTCTTCTCATTCCAATCACAATCAAACCATGAATTATGACCTTCCTTCTTCTTCCTTTTTGTTAGTTGGTGCCACTGGTAATGTAGTTATTCTTTGTAATCCTGGTGACAGGATCACATAACCTCCTTGGTGGAAGCAATACACTGTAGGAAGGAACAGGCACTTAGTTTTTCTTAAAGCAGGCTTTTTCTACAGCAACAAGTAGTATATTAACCTTGAGAATGATTTCTTTATTGCCTGTAGCAATAAGAGGTTATCAGAGAAAGCGATGGAAGCTGGGATATATTATCTATTGTATAATGTCTGCAGTGTTGATATCTTATTAAATCAAAACATTTGGAAACTGAATTAGCCAGCACACAGTATATTATATGTTTTTGAAAAAAGAGGGGGGGGGGACCCATTATTTATACAGTACAGTTTCTCCAGGGAGGAAAGATTAGCTGTGAGCATCAGATAATTTGCCTCTTTTCTTTTTAAGATCCTCCCTGTTGATGTGTTGATTAAGAATGGGATTACACTGTGGTAGAAAAAGGCATCAGTGACAGGAGAAGCTGTGGCAGGGCATCACTTTGTAATAATCTCTGGTGCGACACCCAGTCAACACACAGCTAAAGCATGAGAGGGTAGGAGTCAAGCTGGTGACTGATTGGCCAGTTGGTCACAGAGGTGCTGTGGCACTAACATCTTGGCGAGCAGGTGCTCAACGCCAAGCTCTCCATTATCTACTCTAAGGTTATTACCAGGCCATTACTCATTTGCTCAGAGTAATGGAAATGAATCCTCTGGAATCGGCTGCCATGGACAACCTGAATATGTACTTTAAAGACTTCTTCAGGATGTGGTTTTACACAAAGGAGGTAGTAGATGTTTTAAGAAAAATGAAAAGCTACAGCGCTCTAAAATGTATTAATCTGTTAATGTACAGATTGCACATTGCTTTCCTGCTCGTTTTAGCTGCAGAGAATAACCCGATTTTAAGATACTGTATGCATGTGAAGAGCCTCAAACATCAGGAGCCCGATCATTTTCCCCCTAAAACCTGCCTGTTTAATTTGACAGTACACACACACTTATTTTCCCTCAATCCCATTTACACAAACTTGAATTCTTATTGCACTAAATCTCTCCGAGTTTGGTTAAAGCATATTCAATCACTTTATGTGAAAGTTCTTTAAATAGATAATTTTATTAATGAACATAATTTGAATATTTTATAGTTTCATCTAGCCGGGCTGAAACCTGAAGAATTCTTAACATTAGATGAAGCTGCTCTGTCAGATTATTCTTAACCACCGTGGCGCTCACAGTGGTACATCTGGTTGGGGAGTTGCTTTGATCGGACTCTGAGTTGAATCTAAGTCCATTTACATGTACATTTACCATCTGCCCTTGACACTGTACACTGTGTTTTTATGCAGCTGTATTGCACCACCCTCTGGGATAATGAATTGGCTTACATCATGTTTTGTCGCTTATTTTTTACTCACAGTCGTCTAATCATTGTGGATTTTAGTCATGCGACTAATCCATCAGACCCAGTAAATGGCTATTTCTCTCAGTTATTGATGCATTTGATTTTATTTCAGCCCCGTTCCTCCCTTCACAGATTTATCTGTCTTTGTGTCCATCTCTAATGATTCCTCCCTCACCAAAGAAATTAACTGTCTCCACTGTTGTTTATTGCTGTCATGTTAACACCTCCATCATCATATCAGCAACCCCCCTCCCCCCCGTTATTGGCTACACCAGTTCCCCTGACAGTCTAACCAACGATTGTAATGACATTCTGTCTCAGGACTCCTGACTCAATTTCTTTTCTAAAACAAAAGACTCTGCTTGATTAAATCTCTGTCACATTATTTGAAAAACATTGCGCATAAGTATGTCAGCAAAAACACAAATGAAAGGAAAGCTCCGAAATGCATAAAAACATAGCAAGTGGAGTTTTTTTATAATCATTTTATCTCAATAGTGTAACTTATCAATGGGCTCTCTCATTGCTTCAGTGCTGTTATGATTTTCCTCATCTTTATCCCCATTTGACAACATTAATGACAAAAATATATATATATATATATTAAAGGCCCTTTATGCCCACTTCATTCTGTCCTTTTTATTTTACTTTATATGAAATATATATATATATATGAAAAAAACCCTCCATTTACAGAGTAGTGTTATCACTGTGGACCGCTGTCTGTTTCCTAGCAACTTACCCGTCTCCACAGAATTGTTTTAAAGAGCTACAGGGGTAAGATGGTCATAATTTTATGCGTTTCCTATGAGATGCCAGGTGCCCAAGCAATTTTCAACAGCAGACTCCCTCAACCCCAACACCAATTAATAGTAATTTTCTTTGCAGCAAGGGGATTATCATCAATTTGTGATACGATGAAACATGTCTGTCAAAAGTTATTCTCATTTATAAAAAAAGAAAAAAAAAAAGAAAGTATTTTCTTTAAATGTTTTCATGTGCAGACAGATCCCTCCTTTTGTTGGCTTTGTATCAAAAGACCTTCGCTGTTGAGTGACTAAATCAATAAAAATCTTAGATCAATGCTGAGATTCAAAGAAAATGATACTTTTTGCTTCATGTCGACTGATTTATTGTATTTCTTGATCCGTTAAACAGGTAATCAGTATCAGTGGATGTTAGTGGATCGGTCACAGTTATGGATTACAGATCTCTGTGAATTACAGAATACTGTCAATAGGTGTCTTTGTAAAGTCTTCCATCATCTTATTATATTTATGATGTGCATAGCAACCAGGAGGCCCAGACAACAATAAACTAACTGTTAAATAGTCTTTTTAAAACTAATTGAAGCTATGAAAGGGGTGGAATCTGCGGTAAGCAGCAGACACATTCAACATTTCTGCAGAAATTTTCTGATTCTAAAATAGATTACATCAGTACATGTATGTGAAAGGGGTAGGTTGTGATGACCTGATCTCAGGGGACATGGTGACTAGTTGGTTGCTGCAGAACAAAATAGAGCAAAAGAAGAGAGCGAATTTTGGACTCACTTGGAGACAAGCATGTGATGGGATTCGAGATGAAGGTTGATGTTGCTCTGCACAGATGTGCAACTAACAGACTGTTTTCTTATCTTCACCACATCCACTGATAACGACAAGAACGAGAATATGTCACGACAGTGTCTAGAAAACAGTCTGCCTGTTTATGCTTTTTGTTTATGTACAGCCTTGTTGGTGCTAAATAAGTGTTATGTGTCAGTTAATAATGAAAACAAGCTTTAGTTTGAAGTAATAGTTTCATAATCAAGAGAAGGTTTTTTTCTGTCTTCATGGGATCATCGGGAACATCAGGTTTGGTCACGTCAGGTTTAGTAAGATAAAGTTAGGTCACTTGTGCATAGATTTGTCTAGAACGGGGCTTAAGTGAAGTTTCTTTGAATGTAAAAAACAATGAGAATTCACACAGTGAATAGATGCTTTTATGAACATCCAGCTGTAACACTAATATAAGGAAGCCAGAGATGAGAGAATAGTTGAAGGAGCAGCATCCTCAAAGGACACTGAAGCGAAAATCCTCTTGCTTTTAGATGGCTTAGAGAAAGTAAAAGCATACAGTGTAGGTACATGAGTGCTCGCGGACAGAGGCTTTCACAAAGTACACAGTATGTGTATGCGCATGCAGAGTTTTATGCATGCGCTTGTGTTTGTGTTTGAATGCAGAGATGAAAGTTATACATAATGCATCATGCTACACAGGGCAGCACTCACCCGGGTATCATGAGTCAAGGTGAAATTACCTGCTCTCACACAATGCCCCATGCTCTTATCAGAGAACGGTAATGATTTCAAGGTGAAGCAGGTCAGTGGTGTACATGATAATATATTTAGGCAGACCACTGTTGAGAACCATCTGTAGGTCCCACTCGGAGCCCTGCAATTCAGGTGAGCAGCTGGAGAGCTACAGATGGCTGAGGTACTGGAGGAAAAGAGTGGGGTCAGGGGGATGAAGATAGACTTGCTTTTTTCTATTATCTGTTGATCCTAGTGAAGCGAAAGCAGATTGTTGGTACCCCTTTAGAACTCTGCCGAGTCTGCTTGAGCTAATCTTTATTCTAAATGAAACAGCACAGACCTGGGTTTTTCCTTCTTTAAAAAAAACACAACAACGCCTAGTGCCCACAACTTTAGAAAATGCTGTTTTCAGTGAATAAACTGTAAAGCACACAGAGTTGTTTTAGTGGATTTTGATGTCATGTAGCTTCATATAAGTCTGATTGCACTGTTCATGGGGTTCGAGTCAGTGTGAGGAGCTGTGTAAAAAACAGTGTGATAGGAGCAGCTCAGCAGGGTCAGCGTTAAAGCTCCAGATGGCTCTCTAACATCGCCAGACAGGGCATTTCATCTTCACTTCAGCTTTGTACACTTTCCCTTTTGCCTTGCGCTGTCTGTCTGATTAGCAGTTTATTGAAATATTTGCCTTTTGTATTTCGTCAGCGTGCATGGCTAAGCAAATTAATTCACGTGATCCAAATGAGAGGTTTTTTGTTTTTTTTTCCTTTTCCTTTTTCTTCCTTTGTTTTCACACACAAAAAAAACCACAATTCAAGTGCTTAGGAGAGACCCTCCAGACACTGCACACAAATCACTGGCACTTTCCACATTTGACGTCATCTGCTTTTCCCATGCCTGCCAATACCCATTCATGCACATAAAGAGAATGACTCAGCTTGAGGATTTTTATATTATTCTCGCCGTCTCTGCCAGTCAGATCAATAGCAGTATCAGTCCTGTCAAAAGCTGGAGAGCTAAGACCCAAAAGGTGATGTCACCGACTATAAAGCACAAAGCTGCTCCACAGACAAGAAGGCAGTAGGATTTTAGGAACTAGAAGTCAGTTTCCTGCTGGATTTGGTTTTAAGGTGTTGAGTGTTTCATAGTCTTCTCACTACACTACACACAAAATGTCTGTTGAGGGACACCATAGAGCTACTTCATTTGATTTAGAAATGTACACATTCAGTAGATTTTCATACTAAGACAACAGCAATCACTTCTAACGCCGACAAACCAACTGGCAACACACTAGTCACCGACTAATAAGCGCAAATGTACGCAAACAAACACATTTGCCACCAGCAGATAATGTCAAGATCATTTTTCAACATAAAACACACCGAGGCCTCTTCTCTCCATTTTGAATGGTGAAGCCAATGCACGTAAAGTCTTATTGGTATTTTTGTTCAGACGTCCTGCGCGTGATCGAGAGTGAGGGAATTACGGAGATCACACTTCAAATGTGACGCCTTTCAGGTCCAGGTTTACAAAAAGAGAGCGAGACCCTCAAAAAAGACCCAATTTGCGTATTATTGTTCTGTGTTTTACTGACTCTTAAGTTTGGGAAAGTCAGATACGAAGGAACAATGTCATGTATTTAAGAAGACTGGCATTATAACCACTCCCCCAAAATCAACAATTTCTTCATGTTTAAGAGCAGCAACATTTCGTAGATGCGAACGCAAGATTCATATACATATATTCCATACATTTTACTGTTTAAACAACGGTAACTTGAGAGTGTACCAAATTCAGATCCACATGGGGCCCCCAAAGGGAATCGGGTTTACATTTATAAAACATAAACGTCTTGTTGTGTCTTGTTTTGTGTCCACGCTTTTACCTTTGCCTTTTCACCATGTAACACTGTATATATTGGATGCAAGTCTCCATTAAATGTTGCATCATTCCAGTTTTATCCATTGCCTAAGCCACATTCGCAGTGACAGTGACACGGGTTTCCTCTTCACAGAAGTCTGGTTGTCTTTTTTAGTTACGGTGACAATGTGGCCTGAGGCAGGGCTTCATGTCGTGGTAGCCTCCTGTTTTTTTGGCTCTTAAGTGAGCACAGACTCCTTTATAACACAGATGTATAACAAGTGCTACACTTATGTGATTAGAGACACTGTGTAGCAATAGATGCGTCAGGTTTTATTGCGCTCATGTTTTTCTGGAACATGGTCCGCACCAGACCACGAGTCTTCATCACCTACATGGAATTCATCCGTTCTCGATTCCCTGGTTCCCCAAACCCAATGATTTATAATTTGCCTCTATCTCATCAGTCACTTTAAATTTGGCAGGAGAAATCTATTTAAATTTTTTTTTTTCCTACAGACTTTGTCCGTTCATTAATTTAAGGTTATGACAGAGGACATCTAGGCTGTGATTTTATTAAGCTTCACACTAGTCTTTGTTTTTCAAATAACATTGCATTTGGCTCTTTGTTTATCCCTTTTTACCATAATTGCGATAGTTCAGCGTACTTATAATTCATATGATGCTTTTGATATATACTCTGCAGCCTCCCTCTGCAGGAATAGCTTTGACTTTACAACTTTTGTAAACAGATCTGTGTTTCCAAAATGACACTATTGACAGTATTTTGAAATGTGTCCTACAAAAAGTAATGCACCTGGTTCCACCTGATCAATGAATAATGAGTGTTTGCTTGAAGAAATAACAGGTGTTGTAATGAATAGTGAAAAGTCTTAATCCACCTTTTGGGTTCAGACGCCATAATGTGAATAATGATGGGATCGTGTATATTGAGTATATTCTGTACTTTTGCATTATTTTCAGTCTATAACTTTACGTGTTTATCCTTCCATACTCCATACAGTTATACCAACAACATTTAGAGGATTGTTTTGTGTTTTCCCTGCGTTTTACAGACCAATGCACTGTGACGAGATCCTATCTTTTCCTGCACAAGTTTTGGTTCTTCAGCACCATCTACTACTTTGGCAACTGGGCCTTTATCGTGGTAAGTCAACGCATGTATCATCGAAGCACGTTGGTTCTTTGTCGAAAATGAAGAGAGTGTGAAGAAGCCTGTGAAGGTTGCCATAAAGAATCAAAAACTGTTAATGTAGTTACAGCACCAGAATCTATAAGAAGCTTGATTGAGTTCAGAAGCAGGTCTGGAGTATTTTCTTTGGGGGAAGAGTGTGAGGACAGAAGCACATAATTTAATTTCAGCTCAGAAAAAAAGTGACTGGAAATGATTTTTCCAGAACAGCACACTGCTAATCTCCTCAACAAAATATTAACAATCCCCTTTCCTGGTGGTTTCTATTGATGAGGTGGTCTTTATAAAATATTCCCTAATGTGAGTTGTTTCTTTTTTTCTTATTAGGCCTTCCTCGTCGGTCTGGTCGTGTCCTGTTGCAGAGGGAAAAAGTCTGTGATTGAAGGAGAGGTGGAGGCTGATGACTCAGACATAAGTGATGACGAATATGTCCACTGAAAATCAGTACTCGCTTGAATGACTTTTCAAATATTCCACCCAACTTAAAGGGACTAGAAAGTGCACTTTTAAAAGCAAACACATATGGTAATTTGTCACTGTTAATTCGTTAGTTCTGAAGAGTTGTCGCGGTGGTTTCTTGTGGGTTCCAGTCTTGTGTGGAGTTGTACAGTAAACGTCTCTCACCTTAATGAGACCGCTCAGACAGATTGTTGTGTCTTTCTCAGTCAATATTATTGATGACTTTGGGATTCTGGGAGTGTCCTCCAACTCAATCCCACCATGAGAATTCACTCCTCAACAGTTTGAAACTGACACAAATTGGTCATTTTTCTTCGGGAGAAGACACACTTATTGCAGCAGCACAGAAAGAGTCATATGCTGCTCCAGAACTTTACGTCTAAGCTTCATATAGTGACTGAGTTTAGGCATTTTTTTTTTCATTCTCAAAGCACTTTCTAGACCCTTTAAGTAGTTACTGTATGACAATATCCTCAGATGCTTTGACACAACCTTAAGGATAAAATCAGTAATATAAAAACAGTCGCGCATACATCAACTATTTTGCTCGCTTCATTCTGAGATGATTAATAGTAGAAAATGTTGATTCCACAGTATTGACAGTGCTAATGTTTCACACTTCATTTTGCTTGTTTTTGTCCAAGGTTAACTATAATGCTAGTGGGCTTGATGGATTTTTCCTTCTTTAAGTTATTTTCACAGCTGACCTTTCAAGCGAACATTACTGTCTTTAACATAACCTGCACTTTGTGTGAATTGTAAAGGACCAATTGTGGCCGCTGTGTTTTCAGTATCTCTGTTTAGTTTTACCTGAAAGGGTAATTTTTTGCTCTTTGTATCTGAAGCGCAACAGATACAGAGCGAAAAAAAAGAATTGAAGAAGTTAATGTAAATTCCTTTAAGGCGCTTTATTAGCAGCGGCCATGCGATTCAGAGCTATTACAATTTCTGTTTGGTGCATTTAGCATTCTGACACGGTACATGTCAAATGTATTGAAAAATACTGACTTAGAGATTGACAGTGCACGCACTGAAAATGTCAATACAGTATGTATTTAATTTAAAAACCAAATGTTTGTGCCTCATGAATGTATATAACCATGATGGGCACGCGCTAACCGTAGCCTAAATCAGTTCTGTGTAACCAGCCTGCGTTTTGTATTTGAGATATACATTTGGTAAAACACTGAGAAATGATGGAGCCAACAGGTAAAAGTCCGACCAAACTGGGGTGTGGTCACATGACGGTGACAGACACAGCGTCACATGTAGCTTTCAGCTGTGTTTAATTGAAAATAATGTTACAATAAGTCAAGGGTCAAGTTGTATCCAATCCATGTTGATTGATATGTGTATTTCAATAAATAAAACCAATTCAAATGTCTCCGCCCACCTCTGCTCCGTTCTTACAGAGCTGTCGATAAAGCTTGTTGGCAATGCTGCGGTTTCTGCTGAGCGTTTTTTTTTTTTTTAATCTGAGATCTTTCTGTCATATAAAATGTGTGATTAAGATAAAAGATGCCTTTTTTGCCATCTTCATTAATCTCAGAATAAAGTGGTACTGTGACAAAATGATGACCACAGTGCGGTCAGATTTGATAAAAACCTGCTGAGGGAGCGAACCACAATGATAATTCAGAGGCTGGCGACGTTGCTGTTCAAAGCCCAATGTTTCACAGTAAAATAAGTAAGAATGATGAGGACATGTATCAAATGAAGCTGACAGTTAAATACACCCCTCTGTGGATTAACACATAACTACTGAGTGCTTGCTGTGGAAGGATTTGCATGAAATTTTGTGTGCTTGTCCAATTAGAGTTTATCGTGTGCATACCTTGTCATAACTATTGTGCAAACCTGTTTTGAATTAAGCCATTACGTGATATGCCACCCCCACATACACTAATAAACCAAATTATCCTTGAGCCAAAAAACATGCAGGACTAGAACTTGAGGAGAGAGGATTGTGCGATCAGCGTGTCAGATCACAGGATTTCTGCTGTTCAGAGTGCAAGTTGTCTTGTCATCTTCAGTCTTGTCTCGTCTTTTCCTTCCTTTCTACGTTACTTTTTTTTTTTTTGGCTGCTCTTGGGAGCTTGTAAGAACAGATTATAAAGAATCAAATGAATGAATTAGCTCAGTGAAATAAAACAGTGGGATCTACCAAATGGCCATAAATACAGGTACAAGTTGTTTTTTTTTACATTTAGGTTGTATTTGATTCACACATGCTTGTGTTCTTATGATTTGTGTTGGAGTCTGTTTTGTGCTGGGACCTGGTCTTTTTTATGTTGGCTACAGTAACTCCATTACAAAACAACTGTCTCTGTAGCCTACATCTGTAGCAACAGCCACAATACACTGACTCAGGTCAAGTGCAATTATTAGCTGTGTTTTTTGGATGAAATGGTGGCCATTTTCAGCAACCACAATGAAAACGAGATTTCTAGGAAATGATGTTGGGACTCATGAAGGTCACACAACATCCCGTGCTTGAGAGACAAATCTATTATTCCATACGTTTATTTTATGGATTTATCTAATATTGCACTTCAGGAGAAACCAAACCTGATTCTAACCAAAAATGAAACTCCCTGCCGTTTGGGCTTCTAGCAGTAAAGTCTTTTTTTTTTTTTTTTTTTACCTGAAGCAGACCTGAAGCAGTTTTCAAATAAGGCAAAGATGATTGTGTGGAGTTCTGTAGATACCAAGAGGAATTACACAACAGTGGAGCCATTGTCAGGGGCCTCTGTACCCTTCATCTATCTTACTGCTCCACAGGATGAAAGACTATAATGCATTTTATAGTGCATGGTAAGTACCTGAGTCTTTCAAAGTTTCATTTATGTTGAAGGTTTCTGAACTTTTTCTTCATTTCCAGTCTAACAGTCTTTTAAAGTAAAGTGCAACTCCTTACACTATGTGTCCGAGTTGGACTATACTTTTTGCAGGTTTCATATAATTTACCACGAAATTTCTTACCAAAGTTGCTAAATACAGAAGCTTTTTTATTGTGAGTAACTTTACATTTATTGCGTGAAAAAGGATGACTGAGGCTGTGCCACATGTCCAAAAGCGTAACCATTTCCTTTTTCATTATGTCCTTCACAACCTTTTCTAGGTTGGTTTCTGTGATTTTTGGGTGCCCTAAAGTTTTTCCTCTGGGCTTTAACTCTTGTGACAGGCCTGTGATGGACGAACAGTTTGCCTTACCCCTCGGACATGCCTCCAGGGAGGAAAGTGACGCATGATCAATGTGATTATGTTGATTCAGTGTTTGCAGCCCCTAAGCAGGTTAACCTCTCTGCTCATGTGGGCCTGTGGGACCTGCCACTCACTCCCAAATGAAGACTTGTCCAGCAGGCTTTTCGCCGTGTCCCAGCTCCATTTACCAACAAATAATACAGCCTTTCAGTTTTCACAGACTCGGGGCGTTTTTTTGTCAATCTCACAACAGTCACATTTGGAGTGTCCAATCTTGATTTTCTGCATAAAAGAATGTAGATGGCCCGCAAGAATTGTGTGAAAAATTAAATTATTTAAAGTGATCATCACCACCATCATCTTAAATCACATTACGCTCTTTTACTGAGCTACAGAGAATAAATGTACTTAATTAAATGACATATTTGCATATTAAATGATGGCTCATTGGCACTAATGGCACAGACAGTCATTTTGTCTTGATTCAAATTTGCATAAACTCAAATAAAGAGATCAATAGCAACAGAAGTGTGAAAGAAAAGATATTACATTAACGGCACTTTAGTCACACGCCAACTTAAAACATTTTCGGACTGTTTGCTTGCTTTGTCGTGTCTGTCATGCTCAGTTGCCAGTGAGTCGGTACACGGTACACTCTCATCTGACAGTGACATAATTCATCCAGTAGAGCTCATGGAGACCTTTGATCCCAGACACATTTACAGCTTCTCATTTGAATAAACGTAAGGTCATATAGGCACATAAATGATGTCTGGAGGCTGTGAGACTTGTCCCCTCAAATCTGCCTCAAAATAACATTTAATGTGTGGAAGAAAAAGGCTGGAAGACATGCATTTATTGAACAGATCTCAATGTCGGGATGTTATCGTTCTTTAGATAACGTCTGTGTTATGTAAAGAGACATGACCCGATGCTGCTCAATCAGCATGTTGAAATGCACGGCATAATTAAGCACAAACGTATTTAATTGCATAAGGAGATAAAAATACTGCTCGTGTGCTTGAAAATAGTTTTGAATTGTTAAAGGTGACCTGATGCCTAATCCGAATGTATAACTCTATCACTGTATAATAAAGCGCATACATATTTACAACCCCTGTTCAGAAAAGGTTGGTGCAATATGGAAAATGCAAATGAAAAAATAAAAAGCAGTGATCTTAAAATGTACTTTGACTTGTGTTTCATTGTAGGCAGTATGAACACAACATATTTCATGTTTTGTCTGATTTGTATTCTTTATTTTAGAAATATCCATCCATTCCTGCCATTCAGTCCTGCAACACATTCAAGAAAAAAAATTGGGGACAGGGTCAACTTAAGAGTTAATAAATTAGTTAAAATAAAGCGCCATCCAGGAAAGGTCTGGTCCTTTAGGAGCAGAGATTGCAGAGGATTGCTCGCGTCTCAATACGTGTGTGAGAAAATGAAATGTTTAAAGACTTTGTTCCTCAAAGAAAGAATGATAAGAAAGGATTTGGATATGTCACCCTCTGTGGTGCAGAACACAGAGGGTGATTCAAGTACGTAAAGGGAAAGGGCGCCCGGCTTAAGTTCAACACCTGTGATCTCATCCCTCAGACGACACTGAACCATCCTTCATCTATAGAACCACGTGGCCTCGGGATTACTGTGGCAAATCTTTGTCAAGCACTACAATACGGAGTTACGTCCACAAATGCCACTTCGAGCTTTACTGTGCCAAAAGGAAGCCTCGTGTTAAACGTGTCCAGAAGTGTCCTCGACTTCTCTGGACTCCCATCACTCAGTGGAGATGTGTACTGTGGTCAGACCAATCAATATTCCATTTTTTTTTTTTTTTTGGGGGGGGGGGGGTGAAATGGATGCCGCGGGCTCCGGACCAAAGACGAAAAGGACCATCCACACTGTTACCAGCAACAAGTCCAGAAGCCGGGGTTTGTCACGGTCTGGAATTGTGTCAGTGTCCTTAGCAAAGGTCATCTGCACTTCTGCGATGCACCATTAATGCGGAAAAGTATACTGAGATCTTAGAGCAACACATGCTGCTTTCTACAGTAGATGACCAGTTTTCCAGGAAAACCCATGCAATTTTTAACAAGACAATGCAAAACCACATTCTGCACAAATGACAAAGACATGGGGATGAGAGGGCGCAGGTGTTGGACTGGACTGCCTGACCCTGTACTGATGCGCATCTTAAGACTTTTTTACAGGGAAGAACGGGACAAATTTTCACCTGAAACACTGTAAAACTGTGGTGTTTTCAGTCCCTGAACATCTTTTAAGTGTGTTGTGAAAAGAAATGGCTATTTTGGAATGTGTTCATTTTGAAAAACAAACAAACAACAACTAGAAATGCCATGAAGTGAAACATCAAATAATGTTGTGTTGCACTTTTTTCAGTGTAATACAGTTCAAAGATAATTTACTAAGTACTGTTTTCAGTTTTGATTTCTCATTAACTATTATGATTTGTGTTTTAATTATGTATGAAAGATAAAATACTGCACACGTGCTTCTGACAACAGTAGTTTTAAATCGTTAGCTCTCCTTGATGTTTTCCCCCGAAGCAATAATGTAATCTATGACGACACTGATTCTGCTGCTGATTCATTCAGACCTGTTAATGAAAACGTTATAAATCCAAAACATATATTTATAAGCTCTTGCTCATCTCGTAATCCCTTGTATGTTAAAAGTACAAGCACAACATCCTTACTCAATGTGTATTTACACGGTATCAAGTTGTTTTAATAAAGGCAAAAATCTAGGTGACCGGTATCCCCAAAGCCAGTGGTGTGATAGAGGCAGTAGTAATGGGGGTTGGCACATAAAGGAAAAATGTCTCACAGACCCTCTAATAGGCAGCAGTGCTGTGTATAATTACCCTAATTATGTCTGAAGACTAAATTGACATGCACTGTAAACTCAGATATTAATATCTGGGTTGAACCCTATATGCAGCATAATAAGACTAATTTATGTTGTCATTACACCCGAGCACAAGTGAAAATCCTCATTTATGTAAGACTGTTTATTGCCCGGCTTTATTTTTCTGCTTTCCCCTTTTCTCTCTTGTCGTCATTCTTCACTGGTGGTGCGGATCCAAGTCACACCTCCTCCTCCTCCGTTCTTGCTGTCTCTTCCTCTTCTCCTGCTGGGTGGACCACTGCTCCCCAGAGGGGGACACACACTGATGCTTTCATCGCCGGAGTGCTAGCCACACGGCAGACAACCAGACAGAACAAACAAGATTTTCCCTAAGCCCTCAGACCCTCCCATTTGGGCTCTGTCTGCCAAGGAAAATCTTAACTGATCTTATCAGGTGAACCTTCTGGAGGCTCAGAAACCTATTAAGAGCTTGAATGTTACCTATCCAAATGCAGGAATCAGATATGGGGGTGGATTTATGAGGTGAGTCAGGGAACTTCACAGCACTAACCTTCAGCAACATTTAAAAGTAAAAGTAAGATTTGAATCATAAAGGGAATGACTAAATAGTAACTAAAAACATCACAGGAGGAAGTCTGGGCTCGACTAGAGACAATTTTGAGTTATAACAAGATAACAGGAGTCCACACAATTCCCATGCATTTAAAATTAATGGCATACTGTCATTCATGCAAGACCATCAGTGTCTCTGCACTGATATTAAGGCTACTATCGTATTCAGCTGCGTGACCATTTGATTAGTACCTACTTTCACATGTTCTCTTAGTCAAATAAAACGGCGAAACATAAAATAATTTCACAAACCACATGAACTTGACACAACCTCTGAAGCAGTACGAACATATTTCCTCTTTTATTTACATTCCTTTTCAAATGTTAACATTTTTCGCTATAACTTTTGATCAGGTTGGCATTTTTTCTCATTAAAATAAATTGGCACAAGTAAAACATATGTAGACAAAAGTTTATTTACACCATACAACATTTTGTTTTTAAATATTTTATACAGAGCTGCAGATGAGAGAGCTTGCTGGGATCCTTCAAGCAGATTCTGCAGTATTAAAGTTGTGAAATATATTATTTATATAAAAGTGAGTATTATCTTTATTGCATTTAAAGCAATGAAGAATGTAGCTTGACAAACATTCATTTTAATATGACAGAAAAAATCCTCTTTGCCTTCCATGTTTTATATTATAAAGTAAAAAGTGTAGTAATGGCCAAACAGACTGTTATAAACTTTTTAAAAACCTGCATAAATATATACATTGTGCTCCTGGGTCCAGTTTTATGAAACCAAAACTAGACCCAATGAAGCTGGGACGACATGGCATGTCATTTGCTTTGTGAGGTTTCATCTAGAGAGATTACCTTTTTTAGCCAATTCCTCAACAGATAATTTGAAACACATGATGGTAAATATTGTACACCAGGCTGCCCCACACTAAGTACACTAGTGAGAATACAAAAAGTAACACTGATGTTTTTTTTTCCCTTTTTTTCTTTTTTTCTCTCTTCCTCAGTCCTTATATTGTATTGGCACATAATGTCCCTGCCACACTCGTATTATCCAGATATGTATGCCAAGGCTGTTAAAAAAGTCTGTTGCTTTATTCAGTGCAAAATACATCTTTTTCTCCGCCTTTCCTAGTTTGCATTTTCTCGTTCTTCGCATCTCTTAGACCTCTGTTTGGAAGTCTCCCTCCTGGACGTCTAAGGGTAAGTTGACACACTTTTCCCACTCTGCAGCCGTCATCTCCAGTGAGTCCTTGGTGTCAGATTCTAGTACATTCATAGTGGCGTAATTCTGGTACTCACAGGCTGGATTGTAGCTCTCCCATGGGTTCTTGTTTGGCATTGCCTTGTCCTGTGAACATGGCCAATGGGGTGTCATATTAGTGGCATGACATCCTCTACAGCTAAACTGTTATTTTTGTTTAAACAGACTTTTTCCGTTCATTAAAAGGGCATTATATGAATTGCTACCCGTTGCTAATTGAAAGTAATGGATTAATGCTGTGAAAAGCATCAAATAACAAAAGATAATGGTATTAAATGTGAACATGCTTACAGTACACTATTATCATGAAGTCATAGCACATTTTTTGTTTTCCCCGTTCCCTGGTGCTCTATATGGGATTCATGTGTGAGCCATTCATCTGAATGTGCTCTCATTGACAGTCCCAGAGACACTAGTGCAAATAAGGGAGAGAAGCTGCTCCCGGTCTGGGAATATAAAATGGATACTAATGTCTGCAGCCAGCTCTGCAGTAAATTCATTTGGGAAAAAAAAAAAAAAAAAAAAGGAAAAAAAAAAGAAAAAGGGGAATGAAAATCTACTGTAGTTTTCTATACAAAAGAACTTGCACTGGTAACTAAGCAACTGGCCTTAAATT
Source organism: Coranthus polyacanthus (assembly GCA_037367275.1). NCBI lineage: Eukaryota > Metazoa > Chordata > Actinopteri > Kurtiformes > Apogonidae > Coranthus > Coranthus polyacanthus. The sequence goes on along the minus strand of JAPQRN010000008.1, from coordinate 8,278,991 downwards.
ATATTGTGGCGTAGAGGTGATTGAAATCTGAGTGGAAAAGGAATCCGTGTAGGCAAAAGGCTCCTGTGAAGCTGGCACTGTCTAAAAGTCTGGCTGTGTTTGGTCACCAGCCCGATTTCTATTTGTTGCTTTCGACACAGAAAACATTACGGCTCGTCTGTGAGAGATGTGTTAACCTTGACATGGCTCCAGCCAGGTGTGGAGACGTCATAAGAAGGTTGGACTTATGATTTGCAGCAAGGTCAGGAAGAATTCTCATAATCCGCCTGACTTCTAAATCCAATGTGACAAAATACCGTATAAAACGTTTCCCCCCACACAGTAAGAAAACAGTGAACTTAAGGTAATATTTGTATAGATGTTGATAGATTAAATAATCTGCCATGCATTAATGGAAAAATGATGGGGTTGCTAAGTAGATAAATGCATGTAAATAAAAGTGCATTCATGGCCTTGCATTGAAATGGATGCACTCTATTGCAACAAGATTACCAAAGGTCTTTCTTTCCTGAGACTGGCCTTGTGGACAAAATGCATCAGTGCTTTTTAAGGGGCAGCCCCCTCGCTTGCTCCCCACCAGCTGCTGGCAGGCCCGCTATGAATAGGAAGGTCACTTCCACATGATTACTTTAGCTACATAACTGCTCATTTGCACAATCACACATTATGTGTCCTGTACCGGATATCTAAATAGGGTACTGGGATGTTGAGCTCTTTAATTGGCTGACAGCCACCCCCCTGGTTTCCTGTTACTCACCATGCTGCCCATATTTGGTATGTCTCGAAATCGGTCCAGGGTTTGAAATTTCTGATTCAGTTCCTGGAACAGCTCCATGTGTCTTTTCCTGGTGTGCATGACTTTCTGCAATGGCAAGGGTTTTTTCTTTGGTATTGACAGCCAATAATGGAAATGCATCTTCCTCTCCACCCCCTCCAACTCTGATCAATTTGTTAGTGTCATGGTAGTTTACTTATAGGCCAGGTTTGAAACAAATCTACTTGTCTCTGCATATATACAAGTAACTGCCAAAATAAAGGAAACACCGAGATAATTAAGGTTAGGCTGATAGGACACTGAAAGCCTGGACTATTTGAATTTGCCTTTGCTGGAGTATTTGGATTAAACACAACTCTTCAGTGACAAATTGCCTCATTTAGTGTTTTGTTGGCGTAAGGGAAATCCTTATAATCAAACCTTGGCACAGATCTTCCATTTTAAGGGGTGGTGTACATCTAAGCTAAAACAAAATGCACCCCATGCCAAAATAGCTGCCTGCCAGACGCCTTCATTACTGTTTCCTTTACTTTGAAAGTATATACCATATATATGCAGTAAATCCTGATTTAACAATGCAAAGGAAATGCTGCAACCTGCCAAAGGGGGGTTGAATATGTGTTTGCAAGTCAATATAATCATTGTCAAAACCAGTGGTAAAATCAGATGTGAAATGTGCAAATGATTTTAAAAGCATACATTTTGAAAATCAACGTAGAGCTAATGGATGTAGGAGATGGAGGAGGACAAAATGTTGATGGGAACTGTTGCCCTGTTTGTCAGTTGACAGCCTTGCTTTTACCTTAACTACACAGCATGTCAATAAATCTTGAGTCAAGGCTGTGTAACTCCAATAAGCTTAAGAGGCACAAGTACTAATAAATCAAATGACAAACACAACTGCAAAAAATGGCTTTTCTCTGCATAAAAAAAAGCTAGATGCATGTACTACAGAAAGAAAAATGATTTTACATACCTCAAAGTCCAGATCAGAATATCGTGACTTTCGTCTCTGTAAAAATAGAACATGATGGTATTAAGTTAGCGATCCATCACATTATGAATATGTATAGTATACCTGCATCATATGGGTACAGTATATTTTAAAATGTGTGGTAATGGATGTGTTGCGTGATGTCTGTTTCCTCAGTGCTTTTTCCACACAAACATATGTACCTCTAAGGAGCTCATAGATATTGTAGACCCTGTCTCACTCCTTGATAGCCCTGCAGTTTCCTCCATCTCAGCTAGGAAGTTCTTAACAGCCGTGCGAGGTTCAAAGGGCAGGTTTTGCATCTGCTCTGGAGCGCTAGGATACTGCTGCTCAAGGTTCACATTCATGTGGTCCATGCCTGACGGGCTGATATTGAAGTCAGGACTCATCTTGTAATGCATCAGCCTCTCGTGTGACAGTGTATCCATAGTGATGTTCAGCTTGGTGTCATCTTTCAGCAGGGTGGGCACGTTACCCGACCCTGACACTGCTGCTGCTGAGGCACGAGGCATGACTATGTAGTCTGTCTCCATCATCTGGCCCTGCGCCGAATGGCCCTCCATGTCGTGGCCACCCATGTCTTGGTTGCTCTGGCGCATGGCATCGTCGGTGCACAGGTAAACAGTGCGGCGCATGTCAGCATTGCTGTCAGCGATACACTGCTCTTTCAGCTCTCCCACTCCCATAGGCATGTGTAGAGCTGAAGGCTGCTGGATAATCACTTTGGAGATGATGTTGCCAGGCAACGTGGAGTAGTTGAGACCCTCAGGGGCCTTCTCATCCTCTTCATCATTGAGGGAAATGCGGGAAAGGGTGCCTGTTATGGTGGCAGCACGACAAGAGCCCATGTCTTTGTGGAGTGCTGCAGGGCAGAGTGATACAAGAATTAGTTGGAAATTGTGAGTAATGAAAGTAGTGTCACTGTTTGTCTGAGATTATTCAGCATATGATCAAAAGAATAAGATAATCAGATCTATGTGAGCCAATTCCCAAAGGATCTTGTGCTGCAGAAGGAAAACTTTAATGACGGGACAAATAACTGTGAATATGTACCGAGTATGACATAACACCTAAATGAAAAAGGAACATGAAAGCAGACACAGGTATCTCAAGAGGATGTAAGAGTGAATAAAGTAGTCTGGTTTCATTTTCCCCCTGCAATTCTTAATCCTAACTTTGCAATTGGTGATGACCTTGCAATGCACCATATATTCAACGAGCGGGCTGCAGGTATCTATTCAGAAATACCTCTTGATTTAAGAACACACTGTCCTCCCAACTGAGCATTTTAATCTCTGCCTCATGAATCAGGAGGAATTATGTTGTCTGCTCACTAAAGGCCTTCAAGGAGATTACAAGGGCAACAAATACTGGCTTTTTGTTTCAGCCTAATTGAATCCTTTTTTTTGTGGATGAGTCAATTCTACTATTCATACATAAGGCAGGGTGTGATAAAAAGTATTACTTCTACTGATACTGGCCACAATCCCAGTTTATAAACAACCAGCTCAAACTCTGTGAGCCCAGGGAATAATCTGTAAAGTGCACTTCTCTCTGACGGCAGTTCTTCTTCAGCCCGAGTCCGGTTATGTTTTATAAATGACACCTGTCTGCTCTGCCTTCTTGTATCGAGTATGTCCATTTTAGCTTTACAAGACTGCACAGCATGAATAACATGGGTCAGGAGAGCCAGACGGCCCCTTTTGTCTTTTAACAAGCTGTGTTCCTGAGAGCTCTGAATAATGGCCAGCTCGGTTATTCCCTTCAGATTCATTTAGTACGTGTTCTCCATTGGTTTGAAAGGGATTGGAGAAAAAGAGGTCTTTAGCTTTGTGCAAACTAGTCACATGCAGTGTCACTTTCCCAGTCTCACTAGAACAGTTCCTTACATTTATTTAATCACACGCATGTCAATAATTATTACAGCTAAACTAGAAGCAGCAGGAGTCGGGAATATTACCTTCCCACTGGTGCGATTTAAGCATCATAGGAAACAAAATCCCCAAAAACATAGCACCCACGCACCTATTCTATGACGGCATCAACATGTTAATTAAAAACATAATTACAAAGTCAGAAGATTGGAAACGCTGCCCATATCCATATCTATTACAGACAGTTATTGCAGTAAATCCAACAAATGAAGATTTTTTCCAAATGTTCTCTTTATACTGTTTTGTTCTCAGATTAAAGTCAGTGTTTTGGTAACTGTGAAAGAAAAAGAAAAAAAAAAAAAAAAAACTCCTGTGAGGATTGTTGATTGTTATGCAACCTGAGCTATTTTTTTACTGTCTAACCTCTTTTGGCTTTTTAGATGCAAGGCAAGGAGAATGCTGTTAATAAGAGACCATCTGTTCTTTACCTGATCGGCAGGCGATGTCCACGTCTTTCTCAAAGTCCGTCTGTAACAAGGCATTTAAAAAGGTCAGCGCGGCTTAAAATAGACGTCTGTTATGCTGTTTATGTACAAAAGACAGCTACAACCTGGTCTGAGCTGTTACGAGACGCAGATCTGGATGGACAATATTTTCTTTATTATTTCCCAAAGCTTCCCAAAATGCAGAGTAGTCATGTTTTTCTCTGCTTTATCCCAACAATGTATCAATAAAACATCTATAGGAGAAATGCAATTGCAGCAGCTGGGAAGAATTCTGTACTTGCTGCTAATCACTGTATTGAACCAGGGGGCCCTGACACCATTCTGCTATCGTGAAAACCATTTCACTCTGAGGGGTATTAGAATACTAATGGCAGATCATTGCTGTGATGTGCCAGTGGCGTTGTGCTAGATGAAGAGACTGGTGTCCCATTTCAGAGGTCAGTCAGGGAACAGTCCTCTATTACCCTGTGAGAGGAAATGAGATGGATGCACAGCAAACATGGACACTAAGTTCAATCAAACAGAAATAAAGGAGTAGGCTTCGGGCCTGAGGAAACCAAAGGGACCTAATGCCATTTATCAGAGGGCACAAGTCTCTACGCTGCATGTAATTGCAGCTTTACCAAAGCGTTGTGTGGGAAATTATAAACCTATGGGAAACAATGCCTCATGTTTTAGAGGCCATTTTAAACAGAATATTAAAGAACAAAAGAAACTCCATGAAGAGCAAAAGTTAAATTAAGGTCAATGAAGAACAAGGGGGTGTAGATGTGCATCATAAATAACCAGGGAACATTGGCTCTGCTTAAATTATAGAGGATCTAATGGTTACAGATAAGAGTGGGTAACTGTGCCTACCATTATCTGAGCATGCCCATTAGGGAAGGTTCCTGTTGCATCGCCACTGATTGGGTCTTGGCAGTTTCTGAGCCGACATCTGAAAGCATCTTGGACCTAGAGAAAGAGTCATTTTTGTCTCTAAGTGCACAATTCAGATTTTTTGAAGGGAATCTTTGGTTTTGTCCTCTGTCAAATTTTAAAATGTCATTATATTTTTATTCCCATATGCAAATGTGATGTATGTACACAATGAACTTCCATATATGAAATAGATGCACATATGACGTGAAAACACGCAGTATACAAATACATATGCACAAACAATGAAACTATGAAAAAAGAAAAATGAACAATTTCATATACTGACATATGTATATGTCTAGGCCATAAAAAATAATATAACATTGGTTATTTCATATACTGTACGTTATGAACTTGTATCTCTGTATATCCAGAGGCTGTACTATTCATGTGATCATAATATACATATAGAGCAACATCAGTCTTGATAACAAGAGCAGGTAATGGGGGAGTACAAAACACAACAATTTGCTGGTTGAGATCATTTCATAAATTTGGTGTTTGTCAGTGATAAAGATCTAGAACAGCGTAATGCAATGGATGGTAAAACAGTCAAATAATTCATAGATCAACGCATGCCAAATCTACCTTTTGAAAAATGAAAAAATGAAAAATTCAAATCCTCCTCTACCTCTCTCCTTAGGATACAGTGCACCATCACAATGACAAAACCCTGAAGCGAATCAAAGACCGCAAACAGGATCTGAAAGAGTATGGAGCGTTTGTCTGTCATGGCGAGCACTGCAGACATCCAGGTCAAAGCCAGCAGAGGTAGGACAACACAGGAACTCCACAGGGACGCCCTGAGAGAAAGGAGCAAGCGTTGTGTAGAGGAAATAAAAGCAAGAGAGACGGTGTAGATAACACAGAAAGTTCTGCAGTGCTAAGTAACATCTCCTTCTGGGCCTTTCTATTCCCTGGTAACAGCAGGGCTTTCATGTGCAAGCTAGTAGTACTGTAAGCCATTTACTCTCACACAGATGGGCATGTAACATTACATGCTCGTGATGTACAACACTAGACATCGCTATAGTGTAAACCCGATGCACTGTAGATAGAATTGGAACATGAGTTTTTATGCTGCAGTGGACTGCGGCTTGGTCCAAATTGTTGAAGTGGACACACTTTACATGCAGAGACTCCCTGTAGCATCGCCTTATTGATTCAGAGACACTGACAGGCACTTACATTGCATTGCTAGCTGTAGTTGCTGATAAAGCAGTTGTTGATACAACACCACATTTGGCACACTTGAGAGTTAATCCTGTATGCGGCTCACTCATCTGTCTGTGGGACATAGAGACAACAGCATGACAAACAGCGCTAACAGCCACTGCCCCGGCTTTAAATTCTCTCTGTCATATTTGCAACAACACAAAGAGCCAATGTGTGGGGGCGTTTTAATGATTTTCATCTTGGACTGATTCTGCCAAAGAAATACAAAGCTATGTTACTCCCGAGAGAGATCTGACCTCTTTATGTTTATGCCTCTAATTTCCGTTCAACGGCAGGAAAAGGAGGTCTAAATCTCCATATGTACAAAATCAAAGCATGTATATAGTATGTTTGCACAGAATAAAATGTTAAGAAGAAAAAACAGAGGTACTAACAAGGATGTGCTGTCATACCCTGCTCGATGCTTCAGCTTCTTGTCCAGTATGCCATCTCTGGACACTAGTTTATTAAACACCAAGATACCGATCACCATGTTGACCTGTCGATAGATAAGGAAAGGGATGTTAGGATTTCAATAAGTCAACTGAAATAATGAGATTATTTCAAAACCAATGTTAAATCTACCTTTAAGCGCTCTATACTGTAGCAATTGATTGATGTCATTATCCCAAGGGCATTTTTTTCCTTCATTCTCTGAGCTTTGACCTCTAACTTCAAGTGCTCGTCTCCGTGACATTTTAGCCAATGGATGAGGCATGCCCTGCACACTCAGCCCAACAGCCTTAAGAAAAGATCTGCCTGACAAGAAACACTGGTCTTCTCAAAGGCACCTTTTCCTATTATTAGCAACGCCTGCACTAATAGAAAACTGAAGGAGACTCACGGTGGCTGGGAAGAAAAAGACTTTCAGCATTATGCTATCAATTTTAAATCCCACCATCTGAGATACAGATCTAATTAAGCATTTATACAAATACATTTGGGTAAGTTTTAATTTAACAAGCTTTGTTACTTTGACGTGCTTGATTATGATGTTAAAGTATCGATAAAGTAATAATAAAAGCAGTACAGTGTTCATTCTCACTGCTGAGGGATGTTTGAGACATTTTTGCAGAGATTATCTTGTGATCCTCTGAGGTTTATCCCAAATGAAAACCACAGCGCAGCGAGTCTCTGTGTGATGCTCAAACTGAGACATTTAGTTACTTTTTTAAAATATCTGAAATCAATTTATTGCAAATCCCTCAGCAGAACAGGGGATTGGCGAAGAAAAATTCAGTATTCACTGTCTTTTGTCTCTTTGCATAATAACATTTGTGCAATTTTCTTTGTACAACAATGTAAATACAAGATGATTAAAATACCCCAGTTATTAGATTTTGAGCAAATGTAATGCATAAATACTTAATAACCTCACAGCTACATGGAGGACCATTATCATAAATGAAAGGGAACTACTTGAGCACATGCCTGATGGGACATCACTACTCTTTGACTTTGAAACCACACTGTTGCTGTAGGAATTTTACAGCAAAAGCTTGGGAGTCTCAACACACTGATGCTGTACTACATTATAATTTGCGTATGTGTTTTTAGCTGTCTAAAAAGCAGCGCATGTCTCAAAAACATTGTAAGGATGACATTTTGTCATTTTTGTCTAACTGGATGTTTTATGCATTTGATAAGACTTTGTTAAAAATAAATATGAAAGGGATAATCGTACGTTATGCACAAAGATGCATTATCGCAGAGTAAACACCTGCGCATTTCTGATGTGTGATAATGACGTTTTGTTGGGGTTTTTTTTTTCCCTCTTTGTTGTACTTTAAATTTACATTCCCCTTGTATTGTCAGCATATAAAAGTTAAACTGGACAGGTTAAGATTGAAACATACCAGAACAACAGCAGCTGCAGGTCCAACAAAGGCGTACAGAAGACCACCCTCCAATGACAGCCAACAGCTGCAGGAAGAACAGGAAAAAAACAGTTAACTCTCACTAAGGCATTAACAGCCGAGTTAATGGTGCACACCAGCATACAATTGTATTTTCCTCAATTGTCAGGGGAGACGTGCCATATGTTGTAACTCTATTTCCAAAGTTTCACAGGGTAATAAAATGCTAAAGAGATTTTAAGCAGTGTTTATGCGTTTGGTATCCTGCAGGGATACAGCTCACAAGAAATTGGGCTCTTGCTGTGCTATTTTGAAATTTGATTGGGTTCATGGGACTTTGTTTATGGCACTATTTAGGATAAGTAAGCCACCGCTGAAGCACTTAATCGCTACACTTCAGTGTTGCCGTGAATCTACAATATGTGTGCCGAATAATAAATACTATAGTAATAATAATAGTTGAAATGGAAACTTACTATAAGGGTGTCCCATAGCCCTTTGTTTTGGTGAATCCCATTGAAACCGCAACCACTAAAGCTGGCAATCCTTCAAAAGAGAAAACAATCAATAGTTAGTCATGCAGCTCTAGTTGCTTGTCAAACTGAGAGCATGAGGCCACTTCAATACAGAAAAAGTCAGCTCCTATGCCTTCCAGTCATTAACCAAAGTGCTGCTAGATTCACTCCATTAAAGACTATAGCATCATCTAACAAAGTGCAATTCAAATGTACAGTATGTGCATTTCAATATTTCAATCAAGATACAGTACAACATCAAGTGGCGGAAGAGAACAGGCCGTACTATGCTTCAAACAAAATGGCAGCAGTGCATCAAGTCTTAAAAACACCCATCTAATTGGATTTCATCATCTTCCACAGAGTACTGTAAGAAATTCCCTTGAATGCCACACTTTTTATTTGAAGAGATTTTTGTTGCACGGCTCCTCGTTATAGATTGGTGTAATGGATTCGGTCCTTACTACTGTGTGCTCAGAATATTAATGTTTTCCTCTGCGAGCTGCACAGGCAGGTGCTATTGATGTAATCAGTTTCCTGAAGGCACGAGGCGAAGACCCTGTGGCCATCCAGTGCCTCTCTGCAGTGCTGAAGAGGTAAAGAGTGCCGAGTGTACATAAGCATGCCATAAATCATAGTGCAGGCAACAGTCTGGCGGAGACGCTGCACTTCAAACAGGCTGAATTAAGAGACAACAGGTACCGCATGCTGCATGTCACCTCAAAAATCAGTTTCAGTGTTTTTTGTCTTCAAATGGAAAGCAGGTTGTAATGTGCGGAGGATTATGGAGATTGTATTTTGCGATCATTGTTTAGAAAACAGCATCTATATTATGTCACTCATTTTCATTGTCACAGAACAAGGCACCATCTTCAAATCATTTGTTTTGTCTTTTTTTTTCTTTTTCTAAATCTATGTGATTGTAGAACAGGCTTTGCCCATTTCTTTTGCAGTAGGCAGTTGCACTGCAATGACTAAGAGAGCCTTGTTTGTTGCTAGGTAACAAGAAGAATGAGTGCGGGCTCTTTCATAATCAAATTGATTTTTTTAAAGGAGAGATTTTCTGTTGGTCTGTAAGAAAAAAGACTGGACGTGGATTCAGACCGACATTTTTCAAACGAAGAAAAAATATTAATGTTGAAAATGTTGATCACGGAATATTTTGACTCCTTGTGTACAGCCTATTTGCAAATACATGTTTACACCTGATGTATGACTCTTAACACTTACCCTGTTTGTAATATGATACTCAAATGCAGGGATGTGTTCCCTGCGTGGGTGGCCGTGGAAACTTAATTATCAGAGAGACAGACTGATTAAAATGTGTTGCGATACTGACAATAAATACATTTTATTTGTTGCTTTTTGCTTCTAAAATTTGACCAGGTAGGTGTGATTGTATATCTGGCGCAGGAAAGTGCTTAAAAGCAACACACATGTAGAATTTAAATGTGTGCAAGCTTCGTAATCACTTTAGTCACTTGAAGTCTGTTTCAGATTAAATGTATTTTACTGCAGTGTAAATGCTTGGCTCATGCACTCTCCCTATCAGACATAAGGTCATTGCAACCTGCTAAGGGAGAACCGCACCAGTCTGTTTCCCCCCACTGCTCAAGGCCTATCCATTTACCCAGCCCTCAGAGAGCATGACTGGAGCACAAAAACATCACAACAGAAAAGGCTGATAGGATGAAGATCTAGCTGCTCCACAGAGACAATGAGAGCAGCAGACGGAAAAGACTTACAGTTACTTGGAAAGACACCTTTGCCAGAGACCTAGAGAGAAAATGGCAGCTGCGAGGTATGATGGGAGATAATGGAGAGGTTTAGGAAACATGCTGCTTACCCCAACCCAGACACAGAAAGCGTTTGCGGATGAGTCTGGTCCGAACCTTTCCCGTCACTGCCATGTACGACTGCCAAGCCTCTGTGAGCACCCAGCAGAATGATGCCAGGAAGAAGAAGTGCAGAAAAGCCGTTGTCATGATGCAGACGCCCTATTGATACAGCAAAAAAAAAGGGAGAGATACTGTATATTAATCGACCGCGGTTCCGAGATCAAAACCCCTACTGATAGTGCACTGTAGTTTGACAAAGCCTACATTATATGTTTTCATCTTTAATTGTCTAAAAAGCAGCAAAAATATGTCAAGAGCATTGTATCATTTTTGCATCCTTTGACATTTTGTAAATTTAATGAGGCTTTGTCAAAACCGTTAGTAAAAGAATAATTGTATATTATGCACAAAAATGCATTCTTGCAGAGTAAACAGCCTTGCATTTGTGTCGTGTGATAACGAAGTGTTTAACTGCAAAAGCCAACTACAATAATATGTATATACGTGGCGTGCAGCTCCGACACAACAGTGCATCGGTTAACGTTACAAAACACAAATGCACTTCGATTCTACAACCAACGGTTCCCGCTAACCAAGAGGCTCCCTGCAGATACACATCGATTATATTGATATTTTTTTTTTTTTATTATTTCCTTGAGCTAGTCTTGCAGCACCAATCGCATTTGCCCGACTGTCTAGACTGTCTGCTGAAGTACCATCCTGTGCAGTGAATGAAACAAAGCACCAGTTTGAAGTGCAGCAACAGAGGTGGCATTAGTAGTAAAGATCAGAGCCAGGCTAGCTGACACAGAAATCCATGGCGTAGCATTCCTCTGCACTAACCCTCATTAGTATGCAGGAGATCCCACCTGGAGGCATGTGAGCCAAGGTCAACTGTTTTACACAGAGCGGGGAGGAACAAACCACAACACAGTGTAAATGATACAAAATGCACTCGTCGGAGGCTACTTTTAAGCTACATTAGCTTGTCCATCTTTGTTCCACTGCTAGGCTTCTCCAAATGGGATTGTTTAGACGAGGATTAGATATAAAGAAGTATCCTTAAGAATCTTGTCATTGCACGCAGACATTTGTGAGTGAGAAGAGATTAAGCGTTTTTCAGTTCAGGCCTGCAGATTGTTTGCAGTGTGAAGCTGTGGTAATCTGAGTGACACAGCACAAAGAGGGAAAGGTTGAAGTCTATCATCTCGTCCCAGGGCGTCCACACCATACTGTGAGATCCCCCGTGCACTTCACATCCTGACGGCGAAAACTACACTAAACCCATCCATCCCCTGTAGGGTTCATGGGGTTCATACCAGACAATAATCCTGCATTACCTCACAACTAACAAGTGGAATCACGAATTTACCTACACCCACAACGGATAACGATTACATAAATGTCCATTTGATTACAAATATCAATTTAAAATGTGTGTACGATGTATTCAGTTGCAGTATGTAGTATGCAGTTAGCTCCCCTTGTCCAGTACCTTTGATAATTAAATGGCAGGTTTGTGGTTTTTAGTGTAGCCTATAAAATATAAATACCCCACTTTCAGACTGGTAAAAACCTCTGCAATTAATTAATTGAGTGTTAAGCTTAGATTTATAGTTACAGATAATATAACTAATAACTAAGATCACTCATTACATGTAAACAGAGAGCTCTACAGTAGCCTTGGTGCATCCCAGCTACTGGAAAATTAACAACATCAGTTATGTGCTCTTTCACATTTTCTAAAAGTATCTGTGTCTTTGGGATCTTTTATCAGAGTCAACTTCTGACCTTTCATACTGCTTTAGAAATGAGGAAAAAAAATTTTACAGTTATTGCTGTTTCCGATGCTTATAAATAGAGTGTCCAATGATGTAATTACTACAAAGGAGATTGTGCTTTAGACTTATTTTATGATGCTGCTGCTTCTTATGCCGCCAACATATCAAAGCAGCATATCAAATCAAAGCATATGAAGCTCCAAGACAAACAGCCTTTTGTAGAAATAACACATTTTAAGTAGACACAATTCATTAACTGGCTTTGTCCAAATATAGTATTACAGCTACATGTCTCCTAATTCTGACACGTTATTTTGAATCACAACGACTCGTTTTCTGTCACCTCACCTCATTGTATTTATCATATTTATGTTCACATCAAGTCATGGGAACATGTTACAAACAAAACAAACAAACTTCTAGATAAAGGCAAGAACAACAATTTCACATGTAGTCTGACTCTGTTTTAACCCGATGTGCTAGTTTTGGAGACGGCAGGCAAAGGGGGAACGTCTCAGTTTACCATACACAGTAGTTCTTGTGCCTGTAAACCGACAGTATATAAAAGTGACTTCTGGCATCGCTGTTGCTCATGTGCCGTACAGTAGAGTTAGCTTATGTATTAACCTGTAACAGGTCATTTACAACCATTATATTTCATGGTTCCTGAAGGAAGGCCTGTAGCATGCAGCCTCATTACTTCTCAAAAATAAATACTGTGTGTTTGAAAAGAGACAAGTACATTATAAGGACATTATGACTGGACGTAGGCAGACAAAAACGAGGTTGAAACCTGGAGTTCATGCTGCCCTTTAGAAAGGCAAATGCCGAGAGATGTTGTGCGCACTGTGTCAGTATCCATGGAAACAGAGGAGCTGAGAAAGGGACCACATTAAAACATAGGAGAGCTGATAGACATGAAGGTAAGGGAGGGAGGGGGGGGGTTGGTGAGGTGTACTTGAAGGCAGTTCAATAATGGCAGCTTAAGGTCAAGACAGAAATTTAAGAATTCCCTGTCATGGCCTGACTAAGCTATGACTAAAAGGTCTGCAAAGAGCCTCAGTCCTTTCTAAAATCTTAAAAGCTGGAAACCGGAATCTCATGAACACACTGCACACTCCCTCTGATAATGCAATGACAGGCCAGCGAAATGGAAAGATGAGCAATGACATATTGTTGAAATAAAACATCAAAAGAGTTTTCGGCTTTGCTTTTAGCATTAATGTCAAGGATTCATAATTGGATTAAAGCAAAGTGGATGCAATTTTCCTCAGAGGCTCAGGCATCTACAGCTGCCAATCATTGTTCAGTACTAACTTTTTAAATTATCGACAAATTCTTTAAATGGCTGTAGAAAAACGAATGTTTATATGCAATTAACATTTGAAAGCATTACAAAAATGTTTTCTGGACTTGTCTTTACCAGCAGTTCAGTCCTACAAAGATATTATTATTATAGTTTTAAAATATTGCAGAAGAATCCGAACAAGACCTTTAACATTACTTTCATCTTGCCAGCAGTTCTGAGCCAGTGTGGGAGGAGGTGGTTGGTTGTTATTTTGATTGAGCACTCTCCGTTTGAATCGAGCAACAAGTGCCCCTGTGCTTTATACAGCATGTGCTTGGGTGGAGGACATTTAAAACACCAAACAACAAAAGTGGTGGTGGCAAAGTGTTGTTGAACCTCAGAGAAACACTCAACGAATGCACTGACTTAGTCAGAAAATGGCCACTTCTACTTGGATATATAGTACACACTACACATCACTTTACTCTTAACGATTAACAAACACATCTTCTCCCTAAAGGATTCTTGCTGTTACAAACTCCCACAAGCATTTAGGAGTTTAATAAAGTGAGGTGGAAAAAATGATTTCCCCCCTTTTCCACAAAGTTCATCTCTTTACACATCGGGAGCTCAAATGTCAGGTATAGTACACACAGAGCTGTTTTCTCACCTGTGTTGTCTTAAAACGGTACACAGTACCAGGTTACAGTAGTCCTGATCAAGTGTGACTTTATGGCATACTAAAAGCTGGTTTCATGACTTTTACTAAATATTTTTCTAATTTATTTACTGCATCCTACAAACAGGGAGGTTGGATCATAGCAGACTGAGGTGCCTTGACCTCTGCCAGCCTTATGTATAATACATTTTTTTTTTACTCATTAAAGCATGCCACCTTTACAGACATATCAATCCTAATTCCAAAACTCTCTAATTCTAGCTTCCGCCGGCAACCTTAGTGTCTGCTTCTCTTTGTTTGTCTTCTTTCCATATACAAAGATGAACACTGACAGAGGACAAAGGAAAAGCACAGACTGGCAAAGGTGACTCACTGACTTCCTGCTCCCAAAGGACACCTCCACAGCAAAGAGATGATTTCTATTAGATGATGAGCAACTCAGAATCCACAAACAGTGGAGCCAATTATATGCACTTCTTACAAGAGATGGAGGAAAAACAAGTGAGGCAGTGTCAGGCAGCATGGCAATTAAACCCACACAGGGGCTATGTTTTCTCCTCTTGCTGGCCTACCACTCAAACACTGGGTTCTACAGTATGTCTGATCAAACACATGGAATATTTCTCAAATATTATTACAACAGGAGAGACAAGCAAAACAATACAAGGGAAAACTAGCGATGCGGTTATTGCCCTCAAAGTTTTATCCAGATCAGTGAAGGCTGACAAAAAACAAACAGACCTACAAAGATTAAATTTACTACTTGGGATTCAGAAGAGCTGATTTTGGTTTCTTTACTTCCAAAAAAAAGGGTATGTCTTAATTTCTTGAGGGTATTCAGAGAGTAAAAAGCAAAGTTCTGGAGAAAGTGTTCATTTTCTTGCTCAATAAGACCAGAAAACAAACCAAAACAATATTGTCATTAGCAACGACTGATATCTTCAGCGTTCAGAATTCTAAAAGCCGAATAGTTAATGTTCAGTGTAATTTGACACGGTAGGCCTAATACAAATACAACAGCTTTAGCATGCATTGCTGTATCTTGGCCCCTTGCGAGTCGGTCAAGGTAGTTTGTCAAGTCACTTTGGGAAATGCTGAAATGACATCTTCAGTATGGCAGTCGATTTACTGAAAACCACCTAATGTCTTTGTAGATTTCAGGGACAGATATCTTATTAGGAGAATGCGGAGTGAGTATTCCATGTTAAGTGGTGGCCCTCATAATCAAGACAGGATATGACTGGAGCCCTGATTAAATCTGACAAGGCTTCAAATCTGCTCAGCTTTAAAAATGCCCTAAAGCTCTGTGCATTCATAGTCTTGGCTACTACTGTGTGCCAGATATGTGTAGACCAGCAAAGAAACAGATGACTGTATCATGTGTAAATGCTTTTTGATATTTCATGAGATTTCCATAGTATATAACAAACAGCTACAGTTGATAGATTTTGTTCATTTGTATTCTGCAGTGTGACCGTTAACCAGACACTTTGGGTTTACAAAACACTCCCCCATCCGTTCATTATTCATGATCCAATTTTCATTGAACATAGGAAAAATTAATAGACGGAAGCATTTTGATTTATGAGAAGAGTCCGGTCCAGTATGAGCCCTTGCTGCTGCTAAGGCCATCTGCTCCAAGAATAAGTCATACCTATAAACACAGTGTAAGTAGCCATGCTGCACAGCATCAGCAAATGCATTTCTAATGATGGAATACCCCCCACAGACATAAATTTCTGTTAGTGTATTAAAAGATTCTTGGCTCTGTTTTACATGTGCTATTGAACTTTACTCGTAATGTATGACTGCAGCAACATAAGAATGTCCAAATGCTAAAACGCTCGCTTGTTAATGAGCCAAATGAGTAGAAAACGAGGGACATGACGAGGAAAAAAAAACGTGTGTTGCTTGCAAAAGGTAAAGGTATACTGAGAATTCAGTTACACAATAAAATGTCTGTGTAATCGGACAATGTGTCATTCTGTAGTGCTGCCAAATGACTGAGAAGGGCATCTGTGTAGGCAGCTTGTAAATCCCAACTACAGTTTGCCAAACAATCTTTTACATTAGCCACTTGTTTACTGGCCAGTTGCAAAGCCGGAGAGAGGAAGTGATACATATTTATTGGAAGCAGTCCTTTAACTAAGGCATTTGTCCTTTTGAATCCTGCTGACTAGCTCTGAACTTCACTTATCATTGAAATCTGAACAAAACAGTTTCACATCCCTCTGTGATTGCTTTGAGTCATTTGAGTGATGCACACTGCACAGTAGATCTATGTACAAGAGCTGCTTTTATCCTTCAACTAAACTTTTAAGCCGGCTCTTATTGTCACCATTACCGGGCGCTTTTAGGTACGGCATCACAATGATTTCATTAGCCGTTGATTGACCTGTGCATCCTTCTCCTGTTGTGCATCATGTCTGCCTTTATGCTCCCACGGTTGCATTTGTCATGTCCCCTTAATTGCCAAACTATTCTGACATGTTAATGATCACTGTGTCACTGGTTCGAATTGTAATACTGCAATAAAACCAGCACAAGTATTTCATCTCTAAGTAATCTGACTGCCCTTTTTTGTCCATTTTTTTCCCATTTTTGCCATGGTCTCCAACTTTTAATTGCAATTAAAGATAATCACTGTCTCAGTGCCAACACACTGGAGTTGTCTGAATTTTAGCAGAGGACAATATAACACCTGAGTAAAGACCAATGGTCCTGAGCCAACGCAGAATAGATCTACATCTGATAGAGGCATTAGGAACATTTTACTTTCCATTTGGGTGAAGTACGTGAGGCTTTTTAATGCTAAATCTGAAAGAAAATGACTAATTTGGTTGAAAGAGGCTATAAAGTTGATGTTTTTGTGCTCATAATGACAGATCCAACATCTGGCAATCAAAAGACATGATTATGTAGACGTCTGGTGAATGACGAAAAAAGACTATTAATTCAAACTGAAGGCTGCTTTTCAGCTAAGTTGACTAGAATTTCTTAACAGAGTCAGGAACAGGTGAGTACGCCAAAATTCATTCATGCTTGTTGAATCAGAAAGAGGAATGTCAGAGTGCAGCTCTCGCAATATGTTTCCCATACATACATCCAATACAAACCTAAAGGAAAGTTCAAAGTTGCAAACATGAAAGAGTACTGAGCTACTGAAACCGAGACAAGGCCAAAGTGAAGTGTTACTTGGATTATTTATGCACGTTTACTTATCCTGTGTTGCACGTTTGATATAAAACAAGCGTTGGACCGCCACACTTATGCTGAATCAAATCATGAAATAACACTTACCACATTGTGGGTCTGCGTTTGTCCAACAAGGATCAATATGTTTGAGCAGATTATAGATAAGCAGAAGTTGAGCAGGATGATAGACCGTTCAGAGCGAATATATCTAAAGAGAAAAGGAAACAAATCAGTATATTTTTCAGACCCGCAGCTGGGTATTCAGTTAAAAGGTCTTCACTGTTGGCTTTACTGATGGTTCGTCATAAAAGGCGTTATACATGCATTCATTTATCATCTTGCGTTCGCATGTCATTCTCTTAGAATGTTGCAATTACCTCCATAGCACAGCATAGATCACTGCCAATGTGATCAAGGCGAGGCAAGACAGACCACAGCCAACTATCAATGTCACAGATGGGACCCCTGAGTTCTCCATGGTCTGTGGAGGAGACAGAGCAAGACAAACCAGTCAGTGGGAGGTTGGATGTTGTTCATGCAGGACAGTAAATCTTTATTGTTGCCCAGAGAGAGAACCAATCAAGACAACCACAGTCAATCTGAATAGTCCACAGTGGCTCCCTTAATGTACTGCGAGGTTTGAAGTGCATGCGTGGGCTTGAAGGTTGTTTACATACAAACCTAAACTTTCCATCGCTGCCTGCAGGAAATTATATGACCAACGACTGAAGCCCAAAGCAAATCCATTGATTCTGTACGTTTGATTTGGTCTTTGTCTGTTTATACAGAAACATTTTAAATCATGTGAGCCAGCCATGTGTTCCTAAAGGCCTGACATTTTCACATAGAGTCCTAATGTGATAGACTCCTCACAGACACAAGCCATAAGGAAACCAATGTAAAAAAAAAATACAGCTTTAAGGCTCAATCATATTTTCTGCTGTACTGTTGAACGATTCAGGCCTGATAGTGAAGAAGGTAACACGCTGTTCTATGATGTTTCGTAATTCCTATTGATGCAGAGGCCACAGTGTAATACTTTGCTGTCAGTGTTAATTATCTTATCTTTTCTAGAAATTACAAGCCAGTGGTTCCCTTACAGTAATCTGTCACACACACAAAGCATGGTTTAGAAATCTCAATCACACACTTTCTCTCATTTCATGATGTCAGCAAATAAAAATAATGATACAAATTTTAAAAAAAAAGTGATATGAGTAATATGACAACTCTTTTCTCTTTTCCTGATTAAATGTGCATTTTGACTGATGAGAAGAGCCTCTGACACACAAGCATCAGCATGCACACACCCTCCCGCGTGCACGCGCACACACAGAGTTATCTTAATCTATGTGCAAACTAGAAAATATCCCCACAATCTCTCTTTACAGCTGAATTACTATTTAACGGGATTAGCACACCAAAGATTCAATTTCCATTCGCACCAGCGCGCACACACACACACACACGCACGCACACAGGCAGCGTTTCTCCTTTACATTAGCCTATAAAACCCACACTGAATAACAAATCAATAGCCTACTTACTATTTCTCTTGGTTGCTGAGCCAAAATGGCGAAGGTAGATACACGATCACATAAGCATTTTGTATGGGATGCATCTGTAAGCACCGTTTTACATCCTTTTGTGGACCAGGCTCCCCAAGAATCGTTCCTGCAAGAAGAAGGCAGAGGCAATTAGAGGTTTAATTCCAGCGGTGGCACGACTCCCCAGGACTTATCGACATCGCTTCGGGTTTTTATTTAATTATTTATTTGGATCGAGAGCTATAGAGCCGTATGGATGGTTACATAAAAAAAAAAAGAAAAAAAAAAAGCGAATAGACACATCGGCGCGGCTCTTGTGTGGCTACGAGCAGCATTTCAGCTGTAGCAGATAGAGAGGCAGAGACACGGAGGAGGGGGAGGACGCACGGAGCTGTCCAAGCAGACCGGTGCTGATTGATTCGCTATACGCAGATAAATACCAGCGACTGATATCAAAACACCATTATTCCCATATGACGATTAGCGATAAGAACGTTTTATATTTACCTGTATTTCTTTTCTGCGTGATACTCTATTCTTCTAGGTTTTTTTTTTTTTTTTTTTTTTATTCCCCCAAACCACAGTGTTTCCTTGGTCTCCTCTCAATTACGCTTATCTCGTCTTTTTCGTTTTCGGTTGTTTTTTTTTTTTTTTGTTGTTTTTTTTTTCCACCCTCAGCTGTTTTAATTAGTAGCTTTTGAACGCTTCCTTAGGGGGATTTTCACCCTGGAAACGGTGGACAGCATCAGATTGATACTCTGTTCCTCTCTGCTGGCGTGAGAGGGGGAGACTGATACGATGAAGAAATAAACGCATGCTGGCGCAGGATCTGTTTATTCGGTTGAAAGTCTAATGGAATGACGGGAATAAACGTTGAATTATTCCTGAAAATCATTTTTACACGAAAGTTGCTCGCCCCTCGGCGTGAAGCGCTTTACAAAAACCACTGCAGAACTAATACCACCCCGTGGAAGCAGCGCAAATGGTTGCAGCCGGTCCCCACTTCACACCACTAGTAGGTGAAATGAAAGGAGCGCCTCTCTTCCATTTGTCATTCGCCCCCACTCATTTTCAGTCTTCAGAAAAAATAATCCTTATTGATTAAATATCCCGTGTGAAAACTTTATTGATACAAAAAAATGGCGATGACGCATCTAACGCACAGTGTTCGAAAGCAAACATAACCTAATATTAAAATTCCAGTCACAAAAGCTCAGGCAAACACCTGTTGTCCTGAAAGATACGTTGCTGTCTTTTTACACTACGACGTCTGACTTATTTCATGACAAACGTAGATCAAGATTAATACCAGTGATTAATGAGAATATAGAGCATACTAGCTGTGTGATTTGTGTGCCAAGTAGCCTCTGCTGTGTGAGGCAATCCTGCTTTGTCATTTGATCAATATGGCAGCAATATTTATGATTCCTGGAAGGGACTGTGGATCCTTTTGCAAATTCCCCACCAAGGTTTAGCTGTCTTTGCACAATAATGCAACAATAAAAGGTCCTTCACTGTATCCCCCTGTTTCCCCTTCCTACCTGGGTTGTGACTAAACAACTTGCCTAGACAACACAACTTAAAGTGTACTGCAGTTCAGCACTAATTACACGTGTCTCTAAACAAATTTAATACACGTTATATAGAAAGAAACTAGTATTCTTCGCAGTCATCATGCATGAATGCAACAAATATCTGGTTTGATGCATAGTTAGAGGCCCAATATCAATTTACAAGCACAGCAAAACCTCCTACTGTCAGCTAATGCATGGTTGAATTTGGCACTTGTAGCTGTAATTAAGATCAAAGTTGAGTCACACAAACTCTGCGCTCTATGCTTTGAGAGAAAAGAAAATGCTACAAAGCTCAACATGAGTGTATGACCACCAATCATTGCCTTTTGATAAAGAAGATCAATGTACCCTTAAGGGTTGCAAGACGCGTTGGACTTATGGACAAATAATTTACACTGATAGTTCTCAAAGAAGCGTTACTCAGTTACACTAGTGTACATCTTAGTTGGATTGTTTCATCTTGGGTTCAGAAGGTTGTTTTGCCAGATTCACATGGCATTTCATTTGTAGCCTCCAGTGACTGAATTCGCATGTCACATGATTTGTGTCACATGACAACTTGATGAGTTTTATACAAAACACCTGCTTTCAAAGCATTTTATGCCCTGATGAAGACTCTTTGGAGTTGAGACACGTCGGCTTATCCACAACTTTAATAAAGGATTTTTAACATTACCAGAGTGACTGCCAACCAACACTATGGACTTTCATTATAAATAATCTGGCCTAGCACCTAATTTTTCACTTCTGCATTACTTTTTTGCTATTCCTGATCCAGAGCAGCCCTCACTCCTTTTTCTTCATCAATTGCCCCATTGGATCGTGTTTCAACATAGCAATGATACACCAGGGTGTTGAGCTCTTTAAAACCGTTGCTGTTAAGAAAGCTTTGCCTTGCATGCTTTTCATCATTTGGGGTAATTCCTGTAGGACGAAGAAAGGGGCCATGATGAGCGACCAGTTAGCATCACACCCTGCACACAGCTGCCCACTTGAGATCACCCTTTTTACTGTTACACTCTCAAAACACAACTGTCATCCTGAAAATCAAACTCTGCAATGATTTTGTGATTTGATTTGATAGACTGATAGTATGTGTGATGCCTCTGCTTCTAGATAACTAGGATGAAGCCACCACTCCCCTGGTGTGGACTCAATCCTCCACATGATCTGTTTCCAACTTTTGACTCGCTAGATGTTTGCTTCTCTTTTGTGCCAGCGGGAAAAGCTGACAGAAGAACATCCCTTACTGGGGATTTATGTATGCCACGTTTGATGCGTTGTCTGACCTTATCGGGGCTTGGTGGCCCTAGAATATAAACTGTTCCCGAGAGAACGTGTCAGTGTTGATGTTAACCGCAGTGCGACTGATGATATGACATTCATCACATACCCATAGTTGACCACGTTCCATCCATTCAGTGATGTACTGACAACCGTGCATTAAAACTTGCAAGATTGAAATTTATGACACAATTTGATCTGTTCCAATTTTGGATTTTTTTTTTTTTTTAGTGTCATGTCATGTTGCAAGATAAGTGACAGCAGACTGACATAAAAAAAAGTTGACAAAGTTTTAGGCACATTCAGTATTAAAACCTCTGTGACTTGCTGAAACTGATAGACAGCCGCTCAAAACTCCAATTAGGTTTCTGCGTTTTGCTGAACTTTGACAGGTTGAGTTTCTCCAGCCATAGAGATCTCATTACTAAACCCATAACTTATCTACACGTCCAAGCAGTGCACTTAGGAATCAAAAAGGGAAGCTCTTACACATCTTAGCTGTCCAGTTAACTCACAACAAGCTGTAGAAATTGAAAGTCCAGTTGACCAAACTAGGTCTGCGTTGTTAACCTTTGTTGTTCTGTATTACAAGGCTACCTTCTTCACCATATATGTACCACCATATATGGTGATAAATCATACAAACACCTCTTTAAATTCCATGCATGCCCACATTAGATTAGCCAGACTGGACTGGAGGCTTAGAGAGTGCCTTAGGCAATGCACTTTAGGCAATAATATAAAGTCCTGAAAGACTGACACACAATGACAAGCAGAGGAGGGTGGGGGCAATTCTGAGAAAATATTAAATCCATCTTGGATCTCTTAATGATGGCAATTTCAGTCAGCCTGTGGGCAACTGCATATGTTAGCTGAATGAAGAGACAAGAAAAATGAGTACAGATTTTTTTAGGCAGCACGTACAAGAAACATCTCGAGCATCTTTCTTAATTTAAAAAGATCAATGACAACAACTGACAGCATCGGAGCGGATCAACCTTGCAGATGTACGAATGCAGCAATGTCTAAACACATCAGTGAAGGAAAACTTAACAGTGTGGGTCAAATCTGTCAGAGTTTGCTTGTTCCATGTTCCCCCACTGAGTCATCACAGCACCATGACTCTGTCACACTTGTACTTTGGCATTATACCTCAGGGTGAACATGTGATTTACCCCAACTTACAAACTGTGTGCACACATACACAACCACAGAAAAACCTCCTACTGTTGACTAATGCATGGTTAGTGTCCTTGTCAGTCCTTGTTGCAGCGAAGCTTAGAATTACTGTAAACATTGCCCACATTGTGACTGCTCACACTTGCCGCCTCCTTTTATAAAGAGATCATCTAAATGTGTCTTAAAGTGGACAACTAGACACCCCCAGTGTTTGAATTTCATAATAAAGGAATCCACCAGAAATATAGAATGCAACGCTCTCAGTATTATCGTGTTTCCATCTGCTGTGTAGACAGTTTCTATTTAAACTCAGATTAAAAACAACAAAACTTTTCCCATATGGCTCCCTGTGACTAAATCTGATCCAGTGTGAGTCTGCGGTGCAAATGTGTCTACTTGAGGGTCTGTGACGAGGAAAAGTTTGATGACTGCGGATCTCAGATATGGAAACGTCAAAGAAGTTTTTTACGTCGAAGTAGAAAACCATTAGAGAGCACTTTTAACAGAATCATAAGTGAAGCAAGCTAGAACCGAAATCAAATACAAGTTTATCTGAGAAAGATTAAGCTGGAGAAATGTATAACAGCTTCTCAATATGCATTACCTGCTGCAGGTGTATCTACTGTTGGCACAACTTGTCTGAGTAAGCATATAACAAAATTATCACAGTAGAGACACATATTATTGATATGTATCTGACATATTTTGGCTACCTATATGAAAACTGAAAGCAAAGTTTGGTTTGGGGGTCCATATTGTGAGAATGTTTAGAAGCTCAGTGATGGAGGATCGACTCTTACAAAGCAATCCTTCAGGTTTGCCTTATTTGGCAGTGTTAGTTACGGCCTATTTGGCTCAGTGCCTGGATCTCCAGATGTTTGCAGAACCTGGAGCAGTGAAAGCTGCTTTTCAAAACCTGACATGTAAATGATTCATATGCTTTGGCTCTTTAAGGAAGTCGAATGTTCCTGTTACATTCATAGCATATAATGTATAGCACTCAGTCATCTCAGATAAACTATTCTTGACCCTGAAATGTAGTCTTCAGTTACGGATCGTAACAGTAAAATGTTAGAACGCCCTGTCTGCTCTCACAGTGTCTTTGTACCCTTTGTTTTTGTATTTTACGATGGAAAGTATGCTTTTACTGTGCTCTGCAACAGCACTGACTAAAATATTTCAGTTATTTTCTTAAATAAACAAAAATTGTGTGTGTGTGTGTGTGTGTGTGTGTGTGTGTGTGTGTGTGTGTGTGTGTGTGTGTGTGTGTGTGTGTGTGTGTAGGGGGTATTGTCTTCTTATTCTTATTCTTTCCTTTTCAGTGGTTTTCATACTGTGTCTGGTCCATATGTTCTGCAAGAATAAATCTCTTGGAGTCACTCATGTAGAACTGTGACTTAAAAAGAAACAAAAACAAAAGCAATAATACATATTCTAAACATGTAAGCACATCCTTTCCAATTGCATGTGAAATACAGCATATCATACATATTTTGCAATAAAAATTACAATTGCCCGCACTCGTAATTATATTTAATACTTGCTGTATTAGACAGTAGTAATTATTGGAGAATCAATCTTCAAAAGTTAAAATAAGTATAATAAATAGAGTTTTAAGGAGGAGGATGTGATCAAAGAAGATATCTTTGATATCTTGTTCATTTCAGGTTCGGTCGCTGTTGAATAATCTGAGAAGTATTGCTAAAACATCTATGATTGAAAAACTAAAATCAGAAACACACAAAGACACTTGTTTGGGTTTCCATGTACTGCTTTACAGCTAGAATTCATACAATTTATTAAGAACATTGACAGTAATAATATCTGTTTATTCAAGTTTAAAAGTAGTCTGTCTCAAACTAATGCATGACTGAAAAAATATTATTTCATTATGTGAGATGGTGCGACATTTCTAGTGATGTCGGTTTCAGACTAAGTTCTTAGAAAATTAATTAAAGATTAATTCCCTGAAAAATATTTAGTTTTGAACACAACGGGGGACTGAACATCTAAAATGACTGAGCTGTATTTATTTTTTCCCTTGGTACAGCAGAGAGATATTGGTAATTTCTGAAAATATTGACATTTGAAAGAGTAATAACAGCGTATGCATCTGACCTGTTTACACTCGGTGCTGTGGAGCTGAGGAAGAGTAAATGAGAAAAAAAAGATATTGGCTCTGGATGCTCGAATGTTTTATTTTCCAAAACACATGGAGACCTGCATATCAGTGTGTTTATTTACATCTTTATTATATTCTGCAGGTGCAGCGGATTATTGTGCAGTGCGCTGCGTTGATGCTCTCAGACGTGAGTGACTTTGCTTATTTTAGTAGCAAAGAACAAAATGAACAGTGCTTGGGATCTAATTATCTTGTCAAGACTTTGGTTTGGTATAAAAATGATGCACTTTGGATAAGAACATGAAGTCAGGAGTTCTGTGCATGGATATTGCTGACCACTGTCCTATCTTTCTAATAACATACAAGGATTATGTTAAGCCTGCAATTACACAGCAACTTAAATACAAAACAACTTTTAATGACGCAAATTTAGCAAAATCCAAGCTAGCTGTCAGTGAGTATCCATGGACAGAGATCCTTCAGTCAGTAGATCCACGAAAGGCTTTTACGTTGTTTTCAGAAAGTATTTAGTATACCTCGTCATAAACTTACCAAACTGTGGACAACCATCACGAAATCCTTGAAAATCAAAACCAATTACATAAGAAATATCTCCTCAGCCCCACCCCTTTTAATCTTATCCATTTTAAAAGTCACAGATATAAATTACACCATATCATCAGAGGAGCTAAGAAACACCACTGTAATATGGAATGATCCAAAATCCTCAGCAAAAAAAAAAAAAACACAACCAGTTACCTAAAGAATTCAAGGTTGATGGGGGTCTCACTGATCCACAACTAATTGCTAATACTTTTAATAACTTTTTCTCTGAAATTGGTCCAACTTTGGCCTCCAAGTTTGCTAATCTAGGTCCTCTTCAGTTTATGAATTTTCCAATTAATAATTTCATTTTTTACCAGTTGCTGAAGATGAAGTTCAGGAAACTTTTTTATTCCTGTTTATAAAGATGATGATGATCGAGCTGTGTTCAACCATTATAGACCTTTTTCCATTCTGCCTACTATGTTAAAAGTTCTGGAGAAGCTTGTCTATTAAAGACTAATAGAACATCTTAATAAGTTCAATATTATATGTAGATATGAATATGGATTTAGGAAAAAATATTCAAAAATATGGCACCTATACATTTCCTTACTGAAATATACAAAGCTA
>JAPQRN010000008.1:8214580-8244026 GCA_037367275.1 Coranthus polyacanthus | reverse complement strand
AACCAGGGGGAGTTTAGCTCTTCTTAATAAGACATGAATTCCACCCTGAAAACATGACAATATGCCAAAATATTGACAATAAGGTATTTTTGCTCTTCATCTGTACTTTTCTGTATCTTCATCTTCATGGATCATGTGTAAAATTAGACTATTATTGATGTCTGATTCATGCATGAGGGTGACTCATCACAAATTCACTTTAATAAAGATACCGGGTTATTCATATTCTTACTAATGAGAACAATGATAAATAAAAGCTAGATCCAGTGCTTTATAAGTGTATTTGAGCACATTTTCTTTTCAAACAGAAATTAAAGGAATGAAAATAGAACAGTGATTTGACTGCCTTTCCTTTTAAAACAGGAAAAAAAAAAAAGAATAAATGTTTGCTATAAGCTCAGCATCGCCCTCTCTCTCCCCACACCTCCATGGTGCTGAAATAATAAAATAATAATGCTAAATCAAAGCTAAATCAAGTGCTTTATACATTTTGTATCTGTCATTTCTGACCAAAAAGTTAAAAAAACTGAGGTTCCACGGTTTAGTTTGTACGCTGCCTTAATCTAAGCATTATTGTGTGTGGATGCTGTTGAAGAGTATCCTGGCATTGGCAGACTAATTCTTAAATGAGAATTAACAAGGCTCCTCTCGGTTCATTTTTGATTTTCAAGGGGCGTTACCAAGAGGCTCAGACCAAAATGTCTCTGGTTGCGATTGGATGGACCTACAGCCAATCACAGCAAGGGTCACAGACAGAAGCCAATGCTGGACAGGCGGCGTTGTATCAAACCACATCTGACCCGCCCCATATCAGATAAATGGATGTGATTGGCTCTACCCAACCTAGGTTCAGTGGAAATCAGTTTGAATGGGAGCAGTGCCAGACCGATCTGCCAGGCAGATGCGTCGGGTTCCCAGGCTAGTTAAGCATTTCTTTCTCACTAATGTTGCAAAAACTAGAGTATTATTATTTACAATACAATATTATCTCTTTATATATGTGTAACTAAGAAACGCAAGTAAAAGTACACATTATATGCACATCAAAGAAATCCTTGTTGGGCTGTTAACGCATTCATTGCGTGTTACAACAAAGAGGACAATCGAAGCTACAACTGGCACCTGCCGTCTGGTGGACAGGTAATCTCCTTAATCACTCTTTCCTTTTCTCACCTCCCTGCTGAGGTGCAATAATAGGCAAGTTCGTGCACTAAGGCAATGACAAGGAAAATTCTCAGGATCAACCAAAAAGGCCTGTGCATTACAAGGGGGGATAAAGCTGTACTATTCTCTCCCTGGTATCACATCCAGTCCCTGTCAGGTGGTGCTTGAGTGAGGGGAATCTGAGGCTAATCCTACCATTGATGCAAAAGCTCTATTGTTCCTCGTGCTTTGCCAATAATACAATTTGAATCCTGGCGAGACTCCATGTTTGAGTGAAATCTGTGACAGTGAAGGTGTGTCTGTGTGTTTGGGATGATCCAGCAGTGGGCCTGAAATCACAGAGACACAACACAACACCTGACATTCGCAAAAAAACAAAAACAAACAAAAAACACAGCACCAGATGCTGGGAGCAGCAGTGGTATATGTGTGTATGTGATTGTGTAGGTGGTTTTAGTCATGGGGCACACTACAGGGTGCTAGAAACACTCTTTCAGACTTCTGGGTAATTCTGCAGGTAAATGGGGCTTCACACTTGCCTGATGGGCCTAAACAGCACAAATAAAGCCATTATTTAGCTTTCTGATGCTTCTGAACACCGACTCAGTGCACTGAGTGTATTCTTACAGCTCATTTTCATAAGAGGGAATTACAGCATCGCTCATTACGTCTGGATGATTCAACATTAAGTAAATCGTGCAAGGCAAACAACATAAACATTTTGGACATAAAATGAATTAATGAGTATTTTCAGCCGTCATATGTTAGCATAACTGCAATCAATCACAATTAATGTTAAAGTATCCTCTGGGCCATGAAGTACACCCTCACAACAGAAAGCCAGAACAAAAATGTCAAATGTGAATGCATTTTTTTTATTTGTAACATGTCCCAAGCTTCAATTTGTCCTCCAAGTGTTTGCTTGTAAGGGAGAGAGAATGAGCTGCTGAAATGGAGAGCGTTTGCAGTCAAGGTTATTTGACTAAAAGTAGGAGGACAGAGGACGATGCACCGGTGACAGCCAGTATTTATCTAGGTGTCAAGAGGCTGCCATAAATTAGTGACGAAATGATGCTGCAATATCTTACTCAGCCAGATGCTCTCTACTTGGCGCCTACCTTTGTGTCCACAAAACTTTCCATTTCTTTAATCAAAAGGGCTCTGTGGTCACCAAGATAATGTGATGTGAGCTGAAATTAAAGTATGACAGGCCACAGATGCCAGGGGTCCATGTGTCAACCATGAAATATCAACACATTTTGGTGTATTGACTAGTTTTCCAAAAACACAGTTAAATATGGCTGAAATAGTGCAGTTACATTACCAACAAATAATTGAATTACCAATTATTTGTTGGTGATGTAATCACCATTACATCACCAACAAATATGATTAAGATAAAAAAAAACATACACAACGCTTTTCAAGTTTTTTTTTCTGAAATTTAAAAATGTTTCTGAACCTTTAGTCAGTTCTTCCAATCAAGACTTGTCATACATTTTACTTTTTACCTGCAGCCAGAAGGTTTCTGCTTGAACCTGTCTGAACAGATATGGTGTCCTTGGATTCAGATAAATTGCCTATTTTGTGTATTTCAATCTAAATAAAGGACATACTAAACAATAAATATAATAAAATAATAATTGCAAAGACTGCTTAATACTTTTATGCATATCGTGTTTTCAGTAGTTTTACAATTCATTTTCAAAGAGGTGCTCCTTGACATACTTCCACACAATAAACATGTGAATTACAGTGAAATCAATGAATCAATTCATTTCATTCACTGCTACTTTGCAAAATGAAACGCAAAACATTTTCGACTTGCACGTTATACAAAAAGCTTGTGAAAATGTGATGAAAAATAATCATCTGTAAGATTAAGTATGTATGATTTCTTGTCAGTTAAAAGCTGTTTAATTCAGGCAGTGGCTTTATGCCAGTCTCTACTCTCTTAAATACTGAATACAACCATTCCCCCATATTTACCAAAAGATCTGATGTATGATGGATGGACGCAAGATTTCAGAGGAGGTCAGTTATATGGCTGGATAATATAATAAAAGTCAAGTATATAATATTCAAACGAAGCAATGCAATGTGCACTGCTTTTTCAAGGAGTTTGTATAAATCCATGTAAAATGCTTTGCTGCCAATTTAGAGTCAGTTTCACAGACTGGATTATTTATTGTGTATGAAGAAGGGGTCATGCGTTAATGCTTTTTTGAGCATAAAGAGTAGGAGGCAGTGGCAGTGAGATTTGATTAGTCCCATTAAGCCAAATGGGAATAAGTACATTTTAAAATAAGAGAGGGGCACAGAAATATCCTCAAATCTGTGAAAGAAGTTATTAATGCTGAGTTTATGAAAGACATTCAAGCCTTATTTCCAAGTGTCCATTACTTAATTTGCCCCTCACAGCGTTTAATATTGGCATTTTGACAGGAAATTCATTGTTCCTGGTTTGGTATGCAGCTGTTGGGGGCTACCTATTTATCATTATGGAAAACATACCATAAAGAGCCACTGAGTGTGAGCGTTTGTTATAAGTGGGTCAAATGTTTGCTATTGTAAAGAATGCAAGGAAGGAACCTCACTTCTCCAGAGAAACTGCCAACCTGCACAGCTGTACATGCTTCACATTCACTTGCATGAATAAATCAACAGCACAGTTCTATTATTCCATCCCAGTAAGACACCATTTATGGCTGAGTAAGAAATGAAATGCCACAGAGACCCCAGATCATCCAAGAGTCTGTGCGACAGAAGCTAAAAGAGCTCATGAGAGCATTGGGGAAGAGAAATATTGTTCATATCCAGGGACTGTTTTTTTTAAGTGTGGGAAGTTAAAATCAGGATAACAATCAGTGGTGCAGAAAAAAAAAATGTTTGCAAGCTCATTACAGCTGCAAGAATAACCTATAATTTAGCTTCCGATTCACAACCTTTTTATCAGACACAAACAACCTTTATTCTGCTGCTCTTTGGCACAACATGCTTTAGGGTACGCTCTGCTAATCAAGTGTTTCTGCAAAGGGCCGCAGCGAAGTGCTCCACCTTCAAAACATTTTATTAGACTCCTATCAGACCTTTGAAATTCTAGACTGATAAAAAATGTCTAGACTGACATACATACGTATAACAATTTAGACAAAATCAATATTTCTCTAGTTCTATTTTTCAAAATATTTAAATACAATGACTATGTATTACATATATGTTATTTCATTTTGCTTTATAATTAACATGTTGGTTAAGATCTAGTCAGAGAGGTGGTCTCTTCTTGTCGGGCTCCTACACTGTGCACACTATTGACATTGGATT
Organism: Coranthus polyacanthus; assembly: GCA_037367275.1. Taxonomy (NCBI): domain Eukaryota; kingdom Metazoa; phylum Chordata; class Actinopteri; order Kurtiformes; family Apogonidae; genus Coranthus; species Coranthus polyacanthus. The sequence goes on along the minus strand of JAPQRN010000008.1, from coordinate 8,239,538 downwards.
GGGTGTTAAGTGTTTTCATAGGAATTTAGCACATTAAGACCACAAGCTCAGTTTTAATTAACATTATTGATTTGCAGTAATTTTACTCCCCCTCGCTTACCACGCGCCATTTATCCTAAATTAATGATGGTGGGGAAATTGACATGAGAAGTCAGCAGAGCACAGGGATTATGTGTCCATGTCAAGCAGAAATAAATGGCAAAACGAGCTCAGCGGATGTGGGCTGCTGAGGAAAAGCAGGCCCCTTACCCAAGTTCCCAGTCATTAAATAGGCATTGTGGAAATCCTTCATGCCCAGTCCAACGATGTGGATGAATTCCTCTATGACCTGCATGAGTTCCACTGCACCAGGATAGATCTGGAGAAGATAAAAAGGCAAGATGACACAAATGATAGCATAAATAATAAAAACTGGAATAGAAACAACAAACAAGTCCCGGAAATTGTTTTGATAGTGTGAACACAAAATAATCCAGAGAAAAGAAAGTATAAACAAGCAATGTTGGGGATTAACTTGTTGCTTGTAACAGTGTTATGTAATTGAATGACAAAATACTTGTAATTGTAATCAGTTACAGTTACAGAAAATCAAACTGAGGATAGTACTTTCAGTAAAACAGCTTATACGTAGACTATAACAGCCGGCTACGCGAAGGCTGGTGGTCATGTTGTTGGACAAGAATGCTTTTCAGTGCTGTAAAAATGAATATTTTTCATCTGAAATCCCAAAAGGGCTCTAACATTAGTGTACGCTGTTTAAATGTGTGTTTGGGTCTTTTAGCTTTATTGCCCAGTTTAAGACAAAAGTAATCTAAAAGTAATCATCAATCAATCATCAAGTAATGAGTTAAATTACCTTGATGAAATAATTAAAATAGTTCAATTTTAACAGGGTAACTAGTAATTTGTAATTACATGTCAGAAGTAACCTTCCCAACACTGCTTATAAGAAAGAAAAAAGTATTTTAAATATCTTGAATTACTTATACATTTCTCATAATAGCTGTGAAACCATCTCTCTGCGTTCCGGACCACAGCTATAAGCACTAGGTTTGCACACAGTTGCTGCTTGGCTTCTCTTCTGAAAAGCTCTGCCAAGTCAAGGGTTATTTCCTGGGTTCATGTGCTGCTTTGTGGACATCAGCAGTCAGTGAGAGAATGCCGAGGCAGGAATTCAGCACCATGGACAGTGCCATGGCTCAACCAGTAACACTGCTGGTCCGGTCAGCACAGCTCTTTCCTCCAAGTCGATAAATCAAAGGCACCCTAATCCAATAAATGACCTTACAGAAATTGGACCGTTATCCTGGCTGCTGATCTGATGTGATGGGTCAGATCTAATAAGAGGCTTTGATTTGGGAGCAACCAGTTTTGTCCTTTGACTGTAATAATCCTACACCGATTGTAGGACCTGTATAGTTTTACCATTCAACAGGACGTGTTGCCCATACTCCATCAGCTCTTTCACAGGAATATAGAACAACACTGTAACAACATGTAAAAATGTCAGCTACAGGAATGTTTGGTGTCGTACAAATATTACTGCAGGACTTTAACAAATCTGTGAGCACACAATGATGATGTCAGGCAATTAGAAAGGCCTTTGAGTGGCATTTAGCAATTAACACCTCACTCTGGGTTGATATTCAACAAACACCCGAGGCAGGTATTTCCCTCCTCTGTAACACCTTGTGTTATGTGTGTTTGCACATGCCTCTACATGTGCCAGTGCTAAGCCAGGCAAGCGGATCAGTGATGCTGAAGTTGAGAGCCTCTGACACAGCAGAGTGAAAGCCATAGTGGGGGAGAAAAGCACATCACGTCGCCCCTTCCGGCATGTCTGACGCACAGTGCAGTCATGCTCATTCTGCTGGTCTCCATGGCAACCATGAGATGTGAAGGCAGCGCAGGGAAATGGCTGCAGTGGAGGTTCTGTAGACAGAGCTCTTCCTTTCCTTGCCATGGTAACAGTGACAGGAGGTGAATATATAGTGATCTCTGCATGGAGCCAATTCTACCACCAGTAAAACCTCATAGTGAGGTGTTTCATGTGAGCTTTTTCAGTGTTCACACAGCACACAGTGTGTGGGTGCTGTGGAAACTGAACTCAGAACACTCATTAATTCAAGAAAAGCCAGCGAGTGAGAAAAATTTATTACTGTGAAGTCCAAGCATCGTCTGCTGAAATCAGATGACACTGCTAAGTCAGTGTCCACTTGGTGGAGTGCTGAAACTAAAGCAGCAGCCGTAGACAGGCACATTAATAACTACTGAAATAATTAACCTTGTCACATATCTCTTCTAGGTGTTCAATCACAGAGACAACTTTTTCTATTTCTATATTTTCCCTGATCTCGCTGTCTGTCTTTCTATGACGCATTCTTACTGACGAAACTGCTTATTTGTGAGCTCTTCCTACTGACAACCTACCTTTGAGTCTACCAAACTAAAGCTGCAGTGGGTAAACATCTAATTATTGCCCGCAGAGACAGCCAGGACTGGCACTCCTGGCAGACTGAACTGCCTGTATTTCCTACCATCTTTTAGTTTAAGTGCAGCATGGAGAAACAGAGACAAAAAAGAGATCTGACGGCTTTTAAGACACCCCCTCCGTCATATGTCAGTGCAGGTGATACCTAATTTAAGTCAATTTACCAGTGAAGATGACAACAGAGCAGATGCCCTCTGCAGACTCGCAGTCATCACAGATGGTAACTCTGTCAGGAGTCTGGATGTGCGTGATTTCAGGGTTCAGGTTGTCTCAGACACCAGTGGCAGGTTCGAAAACAAGAGTTGCCACCTCTCAAGCTGAGAGATGTGTCCAACAGAGGACGTAGCCAGAAGCCAATCTCCATGGATAAACACAGTGTCAAAAAGTGTAGCCATCTGTGACCAAATTTTGATCTACAGTATAATACTGCAGAGGTGCAGTCAGTTGCTGCTCAAATCGTATAGCATTTTGAGACTATGTTATGTTTTTTTATGTTTTTTTGCCGTTTTTTTATTTCACTGCTTATACTTATTGAGTTGCCTTAAAAATGTCAGCAAGACAGAGAAAGAGGGATAAAGTCTGCATTGTAGGAGTAGTACATGCAATAACATGTAAAAATCTAACTTGTATCTGTTTGTTTCTGTCCTATAACTCACTTTAAGTTATGGTTTAATCCCATTGGTTGTTATGATTTGTATTAAAATAGTGTGCAGGAGGAATGGGTCCTGCAGTGTTAATGGTTGGACAGTCTGTGGCTGTGCTGCTGCCACCAAGTGGAGGTCTGCAGAACTATCTCTGTAAATGAGGCCAGATGTCACACCAATGTAATGACCTCTATCAATGGTTCATGGGAGTATAACACTATCTCATCACCTGTCTGATCTTTTTTTTTACCCCTGTTTTTCACACTGCTGACCTGTTGACATGTTTTGACTTGATTTCTGAGCAGCTCAGCATTTATGCCATAACTTGGATTATTTTCTAAGTGTACTCCAAGATCCTTACCTTTTGTGCATCCTCCCATTTCTCCTTATTTTCTTCTTCTAAAAGGTTGCTGATGATTTGAAAGAAGTTCTGTGGAGATGATGAAAAGAAAAATACGTAACACACCCACACAGAACGATTACAGCCACTGCTGCAAGATGCCTTTTTGAATCATGACACAAACACTACGTACTCAAAGCCCGTATTGGATAATGTACTGACATTTCTGACTGCACGAAATCAGGAAATATACTATTACTACTATAATAGAATAATTAAGATCCCTGCAGGGTGAAACAGCACCCAAAATTTGCCCCCAAAACCATGTATGGTAGGCATCTGAGAAAAGATGAAATTTGTGCATCAGCTCTGACCAAAACACACCTTGAACCCCCTGCAGCTTGCAGCAAACACTTAATGCTAAAAGAGAGAAGCACAAGCTGCAATCAGAAAAAAAGATGAAAGAGAATGTTTGAGCAGCTGTGCGGATTGTCTTGTTCAGCAGCAGAGCGCAGGGGATGCTTGGGGTGCATGCCTGCAGTAGTAATAGGACCCCTGTCTGATCTTTAGCCTTGTTATTTCGTCTGGTCTACAATGTGCCTGAGGGAGTGGCTCTCTCTCTTGACACAGGCTATCTTGTTTTCTACTTGAATGCTTATGCTCCCTCTGGTGGTAATGTGCCCACTTTAACACTGCATTAGCACAGAGACACATGGAGGGGGCGGACTGGCTGAATGCTCTCCTGTCTGCCCACACACACTATAGAGCTCTTATAATAACCAGAGACAGGATGCTTTCCTCATATCATAGATTTTGTATGGTGGCAAAATGGCTGAATGGGCCCCAGGTTGCCCATCCATGGTCGACACATTTGGATTTTTATATTGCTGCATTCATCTCAAATCCAACGGAAATTGTAAATAAATGTGGACAAGACCAGAAATTAAAGAACATTCTTAGCATTTTGCGATCCAAATACCACTGCACACTGAACAGGCATCATTAAATGAGGGGAACATTTTGGTGATTTAATTACTTAGATCCTTAGCTGAAGTGCAATCTGTGCACAATACCAATTTAATCCTATCAAATTCAGAATATGTGTTATCTCATATGTCAGATTTTATTTTAAACCTCCCAATCTCCCTTCCTTAAACCTAGAAAAAAGAAAACACTGTGATCAAGGAAAACTTTCATTTTAAATACAAAATTACTAGTCATCATGATGTTTGCTCTGCTATGTACCTCTTTTATATTATCCAAGCAGAATTTGATATATTTTTCCATGTGGAAACTGGCAGGCCACAATCATACTTTTCTATTTTTACAGACCTATTACTTAGGACTTAAGTATCCTCATTCCCTTCCCCATTTAGTTCACTGTAAAAAGCAGCACGAAAGAAACACGTGCACAGACAACTAAAGCAAATTGTTAGCGCAGATGCAGGACAGCGCAAAGATCACAAATAAGCTTGAGAAGAGGGTCTTTGGAAATCACATGTCTCTAAGGACATAAATTATCTTATTGGTGATGGAGGTGGAGCCTTAGTGATAATCTCCATCATCCTATTGCTATAAAGAGGATCAAGACGGCAGTCAACCCCAAGATGATGAGATGACAGAGCTTAGGATGTGGAGGAGATCTCAGATACAATAGAGCCATAGCCATGTGTTTGTTAGTCTTTGTGCTAATTTTAATATGCTGGTGATTTCTCTCAGAGCTAGCAGTAGAAATATACCTTCCCTTTTTAGTATTTTTCAAAAAAGATATAATCGGCAGCCACTTTAAAGTAGGACATCAATGTGTTTCACAAAGTTCAAGCAAACTCCTTTGCCTACTTACTTGTACATCATCTGAAGAAGGCTCATAGCTGGCCCTCTTGAAGGTTTCTGTCACATTGCGAAGGATCTCCACAGAAGATAGAAGGTCCCCAGCGTAGAAGTTTCTCCTTTGGGTTAGGTCGAGCAGGTTTTTTGTGACCTGGGACATCCCATCCCCCGCCAGCATCCTCTGGCCCTTAGCAAGGTGCCCCTGAACCTCCAAAAACAGGAGAAGAAAAAACTTGGGGCATCGGTGTCCTCTGCAGGTTTGTGCAATACACACTTAGCTACACATTGGAGTAAATGGAGTGCAAAAATCAGGAAGAAAGACTCTACTCTCTATGGCCCTTTATGTGACACTTATGTCTAAGCTAGGCCGAAATGTATTCTGCCTTGCGGATGTTTTGAAATGAGCCAATATGAATAAAAGAGTTAACTGGAGCAGAAGACACGCATTTAGGCAGAAATTGCACAGTGAAATGACATTTCACATCATTGCACAGGGTCTATGTCCATAAATACACGTTCACAGGTGCAGCGCTATATGTGCTTTCTCAGCTCTACTGAATTATTTTATTTTTAACAGTGATGGAGAGTTACCAAGATTATCTCTTCTAGTAGGTGTTACAATTGTATTTCAAGGCTAAAGGCAAGCACAGTAAGGTAACAATATTAACATTATTTAATACAGCTCTCTTAAATAGGCTTAGACTCAGACAAGAATAATTTTTATAACCATTATACATGAGAAAAAGCAAAAAACATTCTGTTAAAAGGGTTGTTACCACTGAATTCGTTTCTCTAACTTGGTTCAGCATAAAGTTCCCTGGTTACTTTATGCTGCAGTGCCTGAACAAACGAAATTGTACTCTAATGCATTGCAAGTGAAGTGTAGTACTTCCACTGACAACTCAACTATATCTTTTGCAACATAAAGATAACCAAAGATGAATAGAAATATTTAAAGTCTAAATCAAACAGTTTAAGGACTTAAAATTCTTCATACACAGAAAAATGACAAAATTTGCGTTTTAATTTGTTTCACTACTGAAAGTGGTTAATCTTTGGCTGCAGTGTGATGATAATGGGGGATAGGGAAAACACTGGGGAGGTAATTTATGATGCATTGGAAACAGAGGCTGTGAGAGGTAGCTGACTTTGCACCTACTGATTGCTGCAAGTATCTGAATTCATTTGTTATGCATCGAGCATAGCTGGGCTGCTCCCAGAAGGCCATACCGCGGTGATCCAAAGAGCAGCGTCGACTAGTGGTGCCTGTAGAAGGGAAGGAGACAGCGACAGATTTGGAGAGGAGAAGGAGAGGGGGAGGGATGAGAGGGGAGATGAGGATGCATGTGTTGAGAGTGCGAGGGGGTTGTGGGATTAAGACCAAAGGAGAGGGAAAAGAAAGGCAGATGGAAGTGGTGTGGGGGGAATTGGATACAGGAAAAGGAAAAGGAAAAAAAAAGAAGAAAGAAGAACAAGAAAGACAGATATATGAATTCTCTGCAGATTAAAAAAAAAAAAAAATCTCTGCTCTGTTTTTTTCAATATCTGTTGCCCATCACCCACTATCCAAAATTTATTGCAGAATTTGCCAAAATGCAACAGTATTTTAATTGTATATTACGGGCAAAACTTTCAGTCCCATCAAACTCATAGTATGCAATTTCTGCGGCTAGGGGTCACTCAAAGCAATAATAAAAGAGGTTGTTTGATGAGATCATGAAGTAGCACGGGATCATGGGAGTTGCTGTTTTCACCACCACTGCAGATAAAATCTGCCTGACAGACGACAGGAATCACGTTTACAGACAAAGTAATGCATTCAAGTTTTACTCACATTACTTCAGAGAGGAATATTCACGTTGTGCAATTTCTGTCTAATGAAAAAGCTACAAGTAACATTAGGTAATGTAATGTAAATGCTAACCTTAGATGAGATGACTTATGTAACAGTAAGTTAGCTATTAAGATTACATAAGTCTAAGTCAGTGCTAAGTCACTGGTTATATCTCAGTAAACTAGAGTGATATCGAAATACTATGTCAATAAATGAGCTCTATACTGGATTACTGTGTCGCAAAATAGAATGCAAATGATAAAATAATTATGCTGTGTGGCCAAAATACCTGTACCTCAGTCTAATTCTGTGACATTGTATGATTTACCCCTGATGTGTCCAGGTGTAACTATTTCGTTGTTATGTTTCTCCACAAAAAGGATGTGATGACAAGTCACCAAATGAAACGGGCTGTTACACAGAGTAAAATTAAAATTGCAAAATATTTCACTTAGTTGTAGTAGTTTCTAGTTGTTGTGAATGTTACACAGTCCATCTTTAACAAATGCACTGTGTGCCACTTTAATCCGACATACAGTGGCCTACGTGTTCGAGCATGCAGTATCTCAGCTGTGATGACTGTCAGGCATATAAACAGTGATCCAAAAAGATTAGAACCACCCAATATCCACCCACATGGCCATCCAAATCCTACATAGGGGTCTAACATCACACCTTCCCAGCTGTCAACCTGGTGGAGAGTGCTTCACACGTCACCCCATGGTGCCATCACAGGTGCTTGACATCCACAGGAACACTCCCACAGAATAAAACATTTCCCCTGGCATACATGCTTCATATAAACCTTCACTATCTCTTGTTCTCTTGCTCTCTCTTTCACACAGTAACACATACAGACAGAGATCACAAACCACACCCCCTACGCCCACTTTCTCCACAGCTTCTACCTGGTGATATGCACTGAAGCCATGAGTGCACACAAAATGCTGGGAGCGCCCATGCAGCACCAAGAGACAACCCAGAGGGTAGCAGGAGAAACCCACTGCTTTACACTCCACTGAGCATCTGGCTCTCTCCAAACCAGCTCCACCTGGGTGATTTTATTTTTTACTCCATAATCTAGGTCCATATTGTTAAGAATGCAGCGCTCAAAAGAAACGCAGCTTTTCTCTAAGCATCCTTCAGGCCTCAGGTACAGAAATGTGGTGGTGAAATGTGTTTTTTTATGATGACTCGATACTCAGATTAGGGATTCAATGCAGTGTTTTGGCCCTGACATTCCTAAAGGTCACTCTGAACTAAGAGAGAATGTGCGCTTTAACTTGGGATTGGTAAAAACATGCACCGCAATGACAAGAGGTCACACTGAAAAAAATCAAAAAATTACTCCAATGACTGTAAAAGACTATAAAACTATAAAAGACTGATTTTTAATTATATGAGATTTCTGACACATTGCAGGGTTATGTGAATTCAAGAGTAATAGAAAATATAAACCGCCCAAGGCCAAAGTCATTTTAATTTGAGATTCCTGGACTGAGGTAATATTTATTTTTTTTTGTATTCCTTAGGAAAAAAAAAAAAGATTTTATAGAAAAATCTATAATAAAATGTGTCCATGTGGACTTTTAGGTGCTCATGGCATTCACATTACTGAAGCATAGAAAAGTAGCTTTGCTGAACTGATGTTCTGTAGAAATTCGATATAACAGCCCTTTAGACATTCTATTTTATAACATGAATTGTTTCTAGATTGTTTTTCAACATCAGATGTTCTTCCTTTATATGCTACTTCTAATTCAATTTTTTTACAGCTTTATTTAATTTGTAAAGCAAAACATTCGTCATGTCTTTTGCCAGATTTACTCCTCGCATTTGCAAAAAAAAAACAAAAAAAACAAAAACAAACCCTGATGGCTTTTTTGATGCCTGTTTAATCACATATCTATGTTGGGTAAAACGTGTTTCCAGTTATTTAGATTTGATAGTTCTTTGCTTTGTTCTGTGTTAATGGTGGGATCAAACAGGGTCAGTGAAATCAAAGCACTACACCAATCTGTCATCTGTCCTTGCATCATCAGTGATATATGTAGAGTAGGCTGAATATGAAATATAGGTCAGTGGACAGTGTAGAGAGATGTGCCCGATAAAAACCAAGGCTGCTTCCCTCTGAGGCACTGACGTGTCGCTGTCCAGTTTTACAGCAGCCTTGACACGGCTAAAATTAAAGGAGAATTTTATTCAAAGAAGAAACATTGTACATTGGCCACAAAGGTGGTAAAAATCCATTCTGAGGAGGATTGGTGTTTTTCAGCTAGTGGTCGAAATACAACAAAACATCCCCATTGTATTAGACTGAAAGTGAAAGTGAAACCCTCACAAGCATTGAGACACTGAACGTGATTATCTCAAATAAAATGCCCCATCCATTCAGCAGGACGGCGTGTTATTTATTTGCCAGGGGTACATGATAATTTTTCTCTACATTAATCTGTGAAGAGTTTGTTTAATAGCTCGTGGTTCTGTTGCTATGATTGCTCCCTCTGTCAGGTGGGCGACTTGAAATTTAATTGATAATTGAGCTCATGCGGCATTCATTAGCCCGGCACATAAATAACAGAGCATGACCTTTATAGCTGCGAAACTTTTTTTTGGGGGGGAAAATAATGAGTAACCTCAGGTGTCACCGGATTACAGACTGCGTGTTGAGTACAGATAAGGAGCTTGAGATACTTCACAGACACACAGTAAAGGGTATCTGTCGTTATTTTGTATAAAATGCTTGAAAAAAATAGAGTGAACAAAATAGTGTGCGGAAATTCTATGTCATGAAATAAAGAAAATTCTTGTTGTCTTTTAATGTTTTTGCTCAATTAGGATGCTACTGTGAATGCACTTCCTCTGTTTTCAATGCGTCACCCTTTGTTGGAGTGTATCCTGTACGTATCCTCTCCGCTCTCTTCCTCTGTTCTCGCCTCTGGTGGCAGTTGTCATCTACAATGACCGAGGCGGTGCTGACACCCCTGCACTTGGTACTGGGTTCCTATGATGACCTTGGTGACGACGGTGACTACAGCTGAGTAAGCACTGATGCCCCTAACACATTTGGACGCTTCCCTCTGAGCATTCTTCCAGCATTCATCTTGCACATTTTGTCATGTTGCATTGGAGATCAATATTTTATCTTTGTTTATCCGCTCTCAGTTGCTATTAAATGTGCCATTTTCCCGGAAGGAGGAAGTCTGTTGTTTTTTTTTTTTTTTGTTCCTTTTCATGTTTTTCATAATAAGGGTTTTGTGAGTGTAACCTTGATCTAATTACAAGTCAGAGGTTAGGAGGTTTTTGCTTCATGTGTTGTTTCATAATGTGAGTTTGTGAAGTCTACTGAGACTGAATCTGTGATTAATGACTTTACAAATAAACTTGACCTAACCTGAACTATTGTCCATCATGGCCTGTGGTCAGCGCCAGCTTTGTCAGTGGACTGTACTGTGCTTAAACATAAAATATGTCTGCTATTCATTATTTTACCCTTTTACCACAACACTGGTCTTCTGTGGTAATAGGCAGTAAAGGTCCTGGTTCTAAGTTCAGCGAAACCCTGCGTTTACAAAGACCTGAGCTCTGATTTACTGTAAAGTGTGTATAACTGCATAACGGCAGTCTGTGCTGAATGTAAACCCAGTTATCCAAAATCCTACATTTTGGAATGAGTTTACTATGTTTACTACTTTACTATCCTTCGACTCAAATTTAAAATATATGCAATCAATTTGTGTGATATTGCTTAGCAAATAGCAGCAGTAATGAGTTAATACATTGTGACCTGCACCTGACATCGTTTTGTGTGTGCTTAATCAGTAAATGTGTTAAATTTCCCACATCATATAGGAAGAGAAAAAAGAACAAAACACGAGCAGGGAATAGCTTTTTAATGCCAAACAGTTATTGGCTATTAAATTAATGTCATGCCAGAAAGCTAATGTCATGCTAGTAAATCTTACTGTGCGTAACTCTGCCTCAGGTAAGCCATCTGTGAATGGCAGCGTGTTTACTACTACGTCTAGTTTGCCAGTTAGTAATTTTATAGTTGTGGAAGAAATGCCAATTCAGAAAACCAGGCAGTTTTAAATTTTACAACAGCTGACTGTGTGTTTTTCGTGTGAAGCACCCAGCAGCACCTCTTTGTCCTGTATTTGTTATCAAACTGGCATTCAAAAGAGCAAGTATCCTGCATTATGGAAACACTCCTTCCACTCGTCTCCCCTTTTCCTGTTTTTAATTGTGAGTGCTCTCTTGCTGTTAGAAAGCCTGCATCCCCTGCTTTAATGCTCTTTTCCCTGTGCAGATATTATAGCTTGTGCTGGATGTCTAATAACAGACCTTGGTATGTTTTTCTTCAGCAATGCTCTCACCCTTTCTTTCCACCCTGTGCACAAGCTAGGGACAGAGGGGTATAACCAGCAGTTACATTAATGCATGTGGAAATGCAGTAATTGTATTTTGAAACAAATAGCTATAGTTTTATTATCACAGTGCTTACGTTGTGCTACACCATGCAAGGAATAGATAGGCCATTCAGAAAGTGATGTTGTGTAACTTCTCTACTGATGGGCAGCTTAGTTTTGATATTAGGAATTATTATTTCTCATAGTATAGTCCGCAAAATTTGTAACACTATTCTTACATCGATTCCATGTTACTGGTTGTGAAGACAAATGAGGCTTTCCATGAAAACTGGTCAAACGTGCATCAAATAATTATAGGCAGCAAATGATTAGCAATTTCTGCATTTTATTCTATGGATGCTCTTCATTCAAATCGCACAGGATGGGCCACAAACATCTTTTCGGGGTTTTTTTAACGGAGGAAAAAAAATATGGATTAAACTGTATATTGTCCACATGGTCAATACATAAGTCAAGACTGTGCAATTCCATAATTTAATGGAATGAAAACACAGAACTCTTATCCTTACCAGTGGCATTTGGGGGGCATCTGTTAAAGGCCAGTTCCCCCGAAGGTGTCCGTCTCCACACCATTGACACTGCATAGTCCTCAGGACAAATCTCATATGGGGCTGAAAAGCAAATGTTACTACACTGAGGCAAAGGCTTTTTCAGCATTTCCAGTATGATGCAAGAATTTCTTCACATTACATATAAAGAAGTATGGAAATATAGGAGATCAAAGCTGTATAGTCGCAAAGTGAATATTAACATTCTGTTTTAGGAATATAACAAAATGTACCTACACTGCTTTACAATACGGACAACGTGAAGAGACTTTATATTCAATGTATTATTTGGGGGAAGTGTTGCCTGTTACTAGTATTTAAATTTATATTATATACTTCCCACTTTCATTCAGCCTTTTGTGTGGCCACTCAGATGAAGCTCCCACAGAACAATTACCCTCTGACTCACCTGGACAGCGCTGATCACTGCATTTTCGAACTTCCTCTCCGTTGCCATCACACTGTTGCCCGGTGACTGCTGCGCCCTGACACACCCGAGCTCGCCTCTGCCATCCGCCGTCACAGGACTTAGAGCAGCCGCTCCACGGACCCCAAGGATTCCACTGGCCGTTTGCTAAAACAGAATCATTCACGGTTAGACACTCTGAGAGGCATCCACCTTGCAACAAAACCAGCAGAATGTCAAATACGGGTAAATACATGTGCATTTGTTATGCCGTTTAAGCTTTTTTAATTATAGTGTCACATCTTAAGATATATTTTTTGAATTGATTTATTTTTGTTGCATTCCTTACAGTCAGTTTGCAAATACCTTTTTCATAAACAGCGTTTGTTTGAGTAATTACAAGAATGTGTGGCTTATGGCTAAAGAAGCTCTTCTGTGGTAATTATTTGCTTTACTTTGCCAATATTAAAACACAGTTATGCTGAAGTTTCCAAAAACCAGCAGCATGTGTTATGCCCTTGTAATGAACACTGTTAAATTGTGCATTAGACAAAAAAACAGATGCTCCCCTTCAGCCATGTAGTAAATCACATGCCCTTGTCTGAACGGAAAGGTACAATACCCTGTGAGCAGGAAACACACTCCATTCTCATTTTAACCTACACTTACCCCTCCTTCACACATACAGGGCTGTTTTGTGTCCTACAACTAACCTCTGTCAGCGTCACTTCCAGAAGACAGAAAAAACAAAAACCATTGTGACCTGTTGGCTAAAACTATCGGCAAGACATTGATCAAATCCCAGTAGATACTACAGAGCAGTGCACTTTATTCTTCAAACAGATGTATACTTGTGTGTTTCAAAGTGCTCACTGCGCAAGCCGTCCTTTGTCACCGTATTTTATTTTGTTTAATCATTTTGAGAGTGCATGTTGCGTTAAAGCACATTTACTTACGGATACTTAAAGTCATGGACATCACGCTGATTCGTTAAGTGATGGATAATGCTGTGTTGTGTCTGAACTGTGCTGTGCTGTGTCTCAACAATGTTTAATCTCTCACCTTGCAAACAAATAGATAGGCCACATTAAATGAATAAACTGCACAATGCAACCTCCCTCTGTGAAGAAAACAGCAGCATCTCCTGAATCTTTACCATACAAACAAATATAACATTCACTGTGCATTTACAAGGATATACCAGGGTTTATCACTGTTTTCGTGGCCCAAGAGTGCATAAGGTTGATTGACTATTTACGTCACGTTTCCAGTACATTTTTGAGAGGAATCTCTTTGCCACACACATAACAGTGAAATGCAGAAAACCCAGTTGTTTTTACGCCACTGCAGTAAAAATTGCATCAGGAGATTATGAGAGTGCTCAGGCCCTTCATATGATCAGACAATTCAAAGCCTGATGGAGACCACTAAGCTGACATCTTTGAGCCTCTAATACATCTGTGATGTTGACGGACGGTTTGGACAGCTAACCCTGAATTATGAGAAAGGCGTACAGTATATCTAACTGGATTTTACAAATCCAATTGATAGAGCATGGTCTTAAACATTATTCTCGATTCTTACAACACAGCTTTGATTTCTGCAACTGAGCTTTTCAGTGTGCAACTGAAAGAGGAAAACAGTACGGTAAAATGAGGCTGCATATTTATTATCTTTAGTTGAACAATAATGATAGTAGTTTTGAATTCGATGATAGCAATATGGGCTGTTTTTGTTTGTTTCTGTCTTTTCCCTATTTCAATTCATAATTTTGAATTTAGACATCAAAGCGGATACAGAATTAAGAGGCTCAGGATTTTACCTGTGCAGTCAGGATTATGGCACTCTCTGCTTTCTGCCCAGTGACCGCGACACTCAGATCCCCCATGGGCGGCCGCTGAGCACTGCCTGGTCCTCTGCTGAGTGCCATTGGCACAGGTCACCGAACAATCGCTCCAAGAGCTCCACTCCTGCCACTGTCCGTCCACTGAGGCACCAACCACAACCCAACAAGCATGTCCCAAGTGAAGGGAAAAAGAGGGCAGACAGAAATGGGAGGAGATATTCAGATCACTATTCTGTCTCAGATTGAAGCCAATAAAACAGACATTAAGTAGAAAGGAAAGAATTACATGAAAAGTGGTGGATTTTGAAAACTGATTTACAGCTGGGCAAATTTTCAAAGGTTTTTTTTTTTTTTATTGCTACAAGCAAAAGGAAAATAAAATATCAAAGTCTTTTGGCCAAATATCCAAATATTAAGATTCAGATTATTTAAATATGAAAGCGTAGAGTGCCCAAATTATTTGTTAGCTGCCTTCCATTTTCCCTGTCAGGGCAGAGGAAAAGCCTCTGGGATTGAGTGGTTTTCAACTGAGTCTGTCTCCAGAGCAAAGCTAACATTTACTGTGTGGAAAAACTCATCATCACTAATCTGCTTACCATTCACAGGCAATTGCGGGTAAGTGATTTTGACGTCAGTATTACAGTATGGACTCTCAACAGGGTTTCCTAAACCGCATTAGTGTGTAAGCAACGTTACTTTAAATGTACCACAGTAACCCTGCATTTAATCAGTTTTTACTCACCTTTATTGATTACATAGCTGTAAGTAAGGTTAACTGCTACTTTTGAGATGAGTTTGATGATTTTACCCTTTACATCTCATATTCATCATGCCTTGAAGGTTATTTCTTAATTAAATATATTTAGATAGCAGACAGAGGATACCTGGGCATAGGGCTATGTTGCAAAGCTTAGTCTGGGTCTCAGGTCCATCACAGGCCCTGCCTCCATGCTGGGGAGGGGCACACATCCTAGTCCTAGTGCGGTGACCTCTGCCACATGTGAATGAGCACAGACTCCACGGTGACCACTCCTCCCACACACCGTGTACTGCGGGCACAGAAAGGGCGTCAGCTCTAATCAATGTCTCTGTTTATGCAATAGCATAAACAAACTCATAACAAACTGCACTGAGTCACAAATGAAATAAAATCAATTAAAGTAATTAGCAACAGAACTAATGTAAATGAAACACTGAGCACACGGACAGTGTGGGGCTTCTCAGACACAAGCTTCTGTCAAATCTGTTCATTTCAGACAGGTCAATATATACTGGAGAGAATGCTGCATACAATATCAGAGAAATATATTCTAACAAACAACCCAGCACAAGGCACAAAAAACCATGGCTTCCTTTGCCAAAATACAGGAAAACTGCAGCAGGTCTGCACAAATTTACTCTGTGATGAGTCTCCTTGGTTGACTGAGGCTCTCACTGCAGTAGACCTTTAGGTTAATGTGGGCTGACACTGATCTGCCATTAAACCAACATACTAATTATGACTATAGACAAAGCAGACAGCTTTGATCTAGACCTCCGAATACCCAACCACATCTCACACATCTATGAAATGGCCATTTGTGCCAAATATCACTCCAGACGGCCCAAGTCCAAAAAGGGAATGAATATAAAAGGATATTCTGTCATAAGCTTCATATGGTGATCCCACGTCACAACAACACATCTGAGCTACAAACGTCTTGTAACTTGTTTTAGACTAAAATCATCCCAAATCCCATGTGCCATCCAAAGCTATTATTTTTGAACGCTGTGCAATTCGACCATTGCTTGTCAATTGTCAACTAAACCAAAACATAAAAAATAAAAACAGCAACAGTGACACTTTTCACTTCCCATGTTTTGGTTTTTGGACAAGCAATTTCACAGGCCTGTTTTGAGTTCTATTTTCTATCAAAGCATATACAATTTCCAGTGTATCTAGAACTGAAATATAATGCTGTTGACGAACACTTTAACCAATAGCTGGTAAAAAAAAAGCATCCGTTTTCTTGCATTTTGATTTTGCATCTTGGTTTGTGTGTAAGCTTAACTGGGTTCTGGTTGACAGATGGTAAGCCTTTACTGCAGAGGATATTTGCTATTGGTCCAAAGATTTACTTTGAAAAGGGAAATATGGAAATCTGAGAAGCCAACAAAAGTAAGACAGCGCCCGCCTTGTCTCAGCACTCACAAGAGCGCACAGTGACATGAAATGATGAACACTTCTTCCAAAGTGCAAAAGTTTAACCTGACATTAATTTCCAAAGCAAATACTTTCTTTTTCACAGCAATGGGGTGCATTTTCTGACATTTTCTGCGTTAAAGGCTCCAAAACAACCCACACCTGAGTCATACTGAATATCCTTTTATTACCAGACATGTGCCATGAACAAAATCTAGTTTTCTGATGAGCTAACAGGGTCCGAATAACTGAGTTTTAATATAAAGGCGCTGAGGTGATGGTGGACCGAATGAGCTTTTTATTATCTGTAGATTGTCACTGAAAACTAAGACCTTGAAAATGCGTCTGTTTTGTACACTTGATAATGACAGCTCTCCTAAAAAGGGGTCAGTGTTCTTAGTGTAGAGGCTTGCTGTAGAATCGTTGGGTTTCAGGATCACTAGTAGAGTAGATGCAGCTGACGGTCTGCCATAAGGGGAGGTTCTCTCTGTCCCAGCCCCTGCCTCTTGGCACCACTTTGATGCTCTTAGTTAAGTGTCCCATGGTGCCATAGCATTTACTTTGAAAAAATTGAGTTCAAAGCAGGCCCAGTCACCATGGTTAGCAATGATGAAATAGGATTCTGGTTCTTGGAGGGTTTTTTTTCTTTTTTTTTTCTCTTAACTGTGGTCATGATTTAGAGGCTGAAGTCATATATTGCGCTGTTTGGGTTGAAATTCTTGGACCATTATGTGACAGTAAACAAAAGCAAATACGTTTGTCAAGAATGTTTACATTAATTTGCAGTAAACTGGGATTTGGTTGGCCATTTCATACATACTAGTTGGTTTCACCATCAGCCTGCCATCATACAGCATTTTGCTGCAACATTTACTTTGCCACAGAATTGTTTTAGGCTGTATTCTCTGCAAACTCCAGAGGGAAATATAAGTCTCTTTAGTTGTATATGGTTTCCAGCTAGGTGCAAACTGTGTTTATTTGGTGCTACACAGGTAGCTTGAAACTACACTGAAGAAAGTGGTGAGAGAGAAATAACATAAATATATAAACAAACAAATCGCAGTGTTTGAATTTTAAACGAGATGTGACACAGTCAGATCTCTTTAAGCCGACTACCGCAAAGCTGTATTCTGTGCTGTAAGAGCATCATACATAAATCAAGTAGCCTACTGCAAAACTGTCCAATATAAACATAATTCCTATAGACTGTTCTTGCATCCATCAATAGAATAACTGCACTGTCAGGCTGGAATCTAAAACAGAAAAACAAACCAAGCTGCTGAGCCTGGTTTTGGGCAACCACTCAGCTAAGAGGGATATTTCAAAAAAAGAGAAGGGTTGTTGTACTTTGGCAGACATATTGTGTTGGAAGTCATTTGTAAGAAGGCCCAGAATTGCTCACAACATACTTAACCCCCAGCCTGCAACTGTTGTTCACAGACAATGGGTAGGCTTTGTTTTTGACTGAAAATGCCTTGTTTAAGAATACTCTTGGATGCATCCTTCCACCTTGGCATAGCAAAGGCAGTTAAAAAAATCAATCTGTCTGCCTCACAGAATGTTAGTTATAGATTCCGCATTTTCTGTCCCTGTGTACAGTACAGTACTGTAAGTAAACTTAGTGACAGCCTGTACGGTGCATTTTAAAACATGGTTTAGAGAAAACACATGTCATGATCCTCGTGCTAGGTTTTTAACATATGCGAGTAAAGAGAAAGACCACCATCTCTCAGATATTACAGTAAGCACGGCTGAATGAAACTGCAGCACAACAATGGCTTTGTTTTGATCTCACCGACTCATGAAACAATGCAATGAACTAAAGCTAGTGGCATTGAAGAAATTAAAAAAGACTTAAATCCATTGTTTTTGTGCTTGTGAGGTTTTATGGTCCAGTTATTTTGTTATATATGAATATATTTATTTTCTGATTCATTTTTTTTTGAAGAATAGGGGCTTTTTTTTTAATGCTGTCTGAGCTAAATATTAATGGCAGGTAAGGAGTCACATTAGGGTTGGCTGGCCGGTATTTAATCAACTGTTCTTTTTTGAAGTGACTCATTTTCTCTCATGCTCCTAGTGTCCACGCACAGTAAGAGGATGACCCTTTTAAAAACTGCCAACTTCCCACTTACACATGCCACGTCTAAAACTGAAGTACTGTACATAATTTATTAGAATGTCAAAGGATGCGGCTCGTAGTAGTATTTTTGATCAGGCATAATTACTCTGACTTTGTAATGCAGCCACAGAACTACTCCTCTAAACAACACTGACTCGCCGTGATTAAACCTAAGAATGTGCTGAGAATCGCATAACCAAATCATCGTATCTCCCTGTGAAAACAAACATCATATGAATAAGTGTGTTTAGAACGGCAATGCTGTTCACCCAAATGCTTACAGACAAACATTAGCGCGCTGCAGTAACCAGTCAGAAAAGCATCTGATGCCGATACCTGACAACCAGTGAGTCATCTGCTGTGCCATCATGGGTTGAGGAAGAAATGCCTTACAGCGTGTTTGAAGAAATGCTGCCAAGCTATTTTAAAATGCACGGCTGACCTTCAAGGAAATGAAACTGACGTCTACATCCCTATCGACTGTTCCCCAAGCACAACGACATGTCATTAAACCATCTCAATGCTGATGAATTGCTTTACAGTTAAATGAAATGGAAAACACAAAAGTGATTATGAAAAGAAAAAAAAGAAAGGGGAAAAAAAAAATCCACATTCACAAAATAACATCAAAGAAGAGAGTGTCAGATAATAATAAGAACTGCAATAATGATCATTATACATTATTAAATAGACACATTAAAAAG
This sequence comes from Coranthus polyacanthus, assembly GCA_037367275.1. Lineage (NCBI taxonomy): Eukaryota > Metazoa > Chordata > Actinopteri > Kurtiformes > Apogonidae > Coranthus > Coranthus polyacanthus. The sequence continues at coordinate 8,220,161 of JAPQRN010000008.1, read as the reverse complement.
TTTGTTAAAACACAACAGCACATTTCCTCCCATCAACAACAAATGAGCAAAACATTGATATTCAAGAATCTGCGGCTAACACTACCTGGACAAGGGGCAGTGTTATTGCAAACCCTTGATTCTCTTAAAGGGCCGCTGCAGTGTGTTCCGTATGGTGAGACACATGTTCTTGTTCGCACCTGCGACCCTTGACCGCAAGTTACAGAGCATGAGCTCCACTGGGACCACTCCTCTGCACCTGATTCACCTGTGTGGGAGAAGGGTGACACTAGTTAAATGCAGCAATATGGTCCTGGGGCAGGGCTAAGGGGGCAGGGTGGGACAAAGTGTGCTGGGTTGAGTAAAATGGGGAGGGGCCAACAGAAGTCACTTCAGGGTGAGTTGGGGTCTCCAAGTTTTACAAGAACACTATTGCGTACTCTACATTTGACCTTCTGTGATCTTTTATAAATACTGAATTGGCAGTGTATGACCAAATAGTGATTAATCAGTATGTGTGCAGCACAATGAAAACTTTGCTGCAATAGTTGCATTAGCAATTGTCTTCATAGTTTTACAGGGATGTATAAATTAATCAGGCGTTTTACAAAAATATTAAGATGCATTTATGCAAAGATCACAGAGAAGACATTAATAATAAAGGAACAGTAGACATTTGGGTTATATCTAACTGTTTTAATTCACTTAAAATCATGCATTTCAATGAAACCCAACAATATGTTTAAACAAAGGAAGAAAATTACCATAAGCAAACAAAACTTCATAAAACATGGTGACATGCAAGAAAGACAACGTCTGAAAAAAATAAAATGGAATTTTAATGGGTGTTAGTTCAGAAAGAGGTCTGAGATATGGATTCCCTTGCACTGCAGCAAAACTGTCTAGTTTCCTTGACAACAGTGGAGATTCTGTGTTTTCAAATAAATTTCAAATCCATCCTAACCTGTTAACTCCCAGTGGAGGAGGAAAATGAAAAAAGTTAGCCAATTTTATTCAGCAGTTCACAGCCATTTTCATGTAGTTTAAAGTAAACTGTATTCAAACTTTAGTTTTAAGTGCCCAGATGTAGTTCAATGCTAGTTAAAGGGGGTGTTAAAAGGTAGCAGTAATGCCACAGAATGTGAATTAATTCTGCTTCTATGGTCCGTGTCTTCAATGCTTAAATGGAGGTTTTGGCAATCAGATTTTAAAGCAGTTAAACTCTGTATGCAGACATATTGTCAAAAACATTTCAGCAGCACGTTAGTAAGAAAAAGCAGCGCAGTTGCTACTTTGATTTTAAGATGTCGTTTGAGTTCAATAAGGGAGATTAAGTGAGAATAAATAACATTGAGCACTGAAAATCTTTATGGTCCCAAAAGGACAAATATCAAAAAGCCATGAAATGCTAAATAAAGGTGTGCATTATGATGAGGCAGTGGGGTGAATTCCAAAGCCATAATGAAAAAAGAGTAAATTATTTGGTGACAAGTGAGTGGACAATCAAATTCCTACATCAAAGTAGTCACCGAATAATTGATGTTTGATTATGTTGAACACTCAGGTGAAGTATTCATTTTCTTTGAGGCTTTATGCATTAGAGAAGTAATTTTATACAGAGAAGAAGAATTTCAACTGCAGCTCTGAATACATTTATGTCATTTGAAGTCATCATATCATGCTACAATTTAAAGCACATTTTGCTTATGCTTGAGTATGTTTTTAGCTTTTAGCATCAAGGACACGTATATTCAGCCAAATAGGGATCTAAACCCTGCTCTTAATTTTGCAGATCATAAAGTAGACTGAAAGGTGGATCAATTTGTTAAATGAGGCAGTACAGGGAGAGTAAATTGTGTGAGAATGAGAAACAGAAAAGCACAGCGATGACACTCAACAGGGAAACAACATACCTACAGCGTGTGTAAAATGGAGAGGTGTTAATGGTTCGTATTAGTACCGGGATATGTGTATGGTGTGTTGCAAATTAAAATGGCAATGAAAGGAGTTTTTAAACAATGACAGCGATTTAAACTGGAACAACACATGAAAAAAAAATAAAATAAAAAAATAAATAAATAAAAACATTCCCAAAAATCTAAAGGAAAAAAGAAACAAAAAAAATCATAATAGCATCTGAATCTAAACCCACCCACTGAAAAAAAGTGTTATCCAGATAGAATAAAGTAAAAAGAAGTAAACAATGAAGCAAAATTAAAGTATTGCATTAATATCACTGTCAGTTACTGCATTTCAGTGCATTGTGAGATCTTATTTGTAAAAAAAAAAAAATTCTAAGGTGGTAGGTTATAAAAGACATGAATTTAAATTATTTCAGTTTTTAATTTATTAGATGCTACGCTTGATTAAGCCACATAGCTTCATTTTATCTCTAAGGGCAGCAACTATCAGTTCAACTTTTGCCAAGTATGTGTTTCATATTTGGCTGAAAGGGGTGGGTTTTTCATCGAATGACATTTAATTTATCACGCCTTGGAGGAAATGATTAACTACATCAGGGCCTTAGATTTAAACTGCTGTTTAATTAATGTTCTATGAATATACTGTGTGAGTAATCCACTTGCCAACTCACTATGTGACAGTAAAACAAACAGACCCACAAAACCAAATTATGTTCTGTGTTCAAAGTAAATACTCAGAATCAAAATTTGTCCTCCTAGTTCATATGTAGCAGTAATAGAGAATGAGTAAGGAAAAAATAATAATGCAAAACATTTCCACTTAAAAGGTGCAGTACAAGAGAGAGCATGCATGATGAAATTAAGTTTAGTTAACAAAATAAAGTAAAGAAACATAACTATTGTATTACCAGTTTGTGCCATAAATTTAGCAGATTCAGCTTGCTCCTGCAGGGCCTTTGTGTCATGAACTGATCGTGGCCGCTGACTTTTTACTGTATGCTCTCCGATCATTCCATATTCTATGGGACAAAATAGAGGTTGATATGAAAGCTAGGCTTAAACATGATCTTCTGAGAACAAAAGCTTATTACATACGTTTTTTCAGGATGTTTGAAGCAACTGCAGTACATGGCTAGAAACAAAGACCACACAAGTTTGTATTTAATTTGTCCTTTACTCTAGGGCATAGAACAATGCAACGAATTTATAAGGGTGAGTTGGAAGTATTAATTGAGCTTGAAAGCACAGCGTAAACACAGAGCAAACATGCAGATAAACTCACATTGGTTTTAAGACTCTAGTACTTCATCAGACCAGCTCCCTCCCTCCCACCCTCCTGCACACCCGGAAAAGAAAAACAAAACAAAATGAAAGTAAAAATGTGTAAGCCATCAGAAAGCCACAGAGGAGGGGGTCATGGACATAACATGCTATTGATCCACAGTTTCCTCAAAAACTTGTCATCTTTGAAGTTTTTTTTTTTTTTTTTTTTTGCTTGACCCAGCCCAAAATATTGTGAGCTTTTGTAAAATTAGACAAATGTATTCTGAGCTGTATTTATTACAATGCATGCCCTCTTTGTTTCCCATGAAGGGACAAAGAGACAATGAGTACAATGTTCTGACGCCACACTGAAGAAAGTGATGCGAGCAAAACTTTGCATCAGCCGTTTCAAGTCTCTAAATATATATATATATATATATATATGCATCTGTATTCTTTGATAGCTCATGCAATTTGTTGTGAATTCTTGTTTTTTTTTTTTTACTGAAAGCTAGCATTACTTTTGGCAGTGTGGTCCCAATGAGGTGATTTTATCATTTTCAAATAGGCAATGCAGGTGATGCATCAACAACAGATTCACACATAGCTTATGTTAGTACATTAGACAATACAACGCATCAGCCATTGACAGGGAGAATGTTTAAATCACTGTTCCTAACGCACTCTGTAGCCTCAGTTTCTTGTATTCGCTACAGCAGACTGTACGCCCAGAAAGACTGTACGGCCAGAAAGACTGACCTCCCTCGCAGCGAGGCCTAGAGGGGAAATCTGTCCTCTCATCTGATCGTCTTCCACTGAACTTATTTTTTCCCCCACTAATTATATGCTAAATCACTTGACTGCATAATAAGTCTGCGCCTTGTATCAGACTGTTGGCATCTACTAAATTATATCAACAAACGTTTCATGATCGGATAAAGAAAAAATAACTGACTGAACAAAAAAGTGACTAGATTTAAACAACATCCCTTCCCAGTGTAGGATGGACAAATCTACTTTATGCCTGTACTGCGATAAAAAAAAAAGAGAAAAAAAAAAGTCAATATTTACATGGTATAATGAAAGGAAATAAAGCCACCAGGTAAAAACAGCGTCACAGCCTTTTGAAGTTGATTGAGATCTTCAGAACCACGACTGCCCACGGTAACAAGCCTCAGAAGCTTGTTCAAAGGTCTTGTGTCCACATCTATTTTGCTCAAATTAAGCAGAAAGCGCAGTGTGAACTCTGTGCTGGACAAAGGATGTGCAGGTACGGTGATGGTTGGACAGACAGCAGGCAGCTGATCTAATGCTCAGTCACGTAAGGATAACTACTGTAGATACTTTGACATGTTATCTCTCTACTGTGTTTCATGTTCTATCCTGTGGTGCCTTGGATCACGAACCAATTACCCATTTTGCAGAATAAAACAGCTACCTGATTCAGGCAGCTTGAGAGTGTGCTATTTTGCAGGAAAACATTCAAAAAAGCAGCACACACTGATTTTCAATCTACAAATGTAACTAAATTTGTTTCCAGACAAGCATTTTCATCTTTTTTTTTACATACTAATCAACACGACTGGCTTCACAAATCACTGATCCTAATTTTCCCTGCCTGAAAAACATCGATCACATCAGCCACCTAAACACTAATATTAGCCCTGCAGTCAGTCACACACGATCAAGCGTCACGCATTTTTAAATAGAAGTGTTTTAATCATGATGTATTCATCATTTCATGATGGCTGTTTGAGTAATTACATCTACAAGATAGCTAGCCTAGATGTCAGTCCTAATACTGTTTCAGATAGCCTAAAGGTAGACTGAAAAAGAGCAGGATGTCAAAACATAATACCAGAAAAGTACGGAAAAATAAGCCCAACAGTTTAATTGAACTACTAGGATTGTATTCAAGCCTGTAGCTACAGTATATAACAGTAAACATGAGAGACAAACCAGAATTTTAATAACTGGGGGTGGTGGTGGTGGTGGTGGGGAGTTGCTGTTGTAATTTGTCAGAGCAGCCCAAAAACAATATGCCTTCACTGTATTACAAGGCAGAAAGCACAGATGATGCATTTAGCATGCCATTACTTAAAATCATTTTGTTATGTTTCAGACGGCACCTTTTTGAAGTTTCGGCCAGTGTTCACAACTTTTCAACTGTTTGTTTTGATGACAATTAAGTTTAAGATTCATGAGGTCCCTGTTCTTCGTTCGTGACTAAAAAGAACACTTGTTATTAATATCCAACAGACAGCATGCTTGAACAACACAGAGGAGACAATGCCGTTCAGTGATGAAATCAATCACTATTAGCTTTTTATCCTTCTGTGCAAAGAGTGTTTCATGCACGTATCTTCAGGGCATGCACCACTGAAACAACATGCACTCTTTGGGTTAAGAATGAAAGA
>JAPQRN010000008.1:8188558-8204677 GCA_037367275.1 Coranthus polyacanthus | reverse complement strand
AAAAAAAAACACATATTCTAACCACATTAGTCTTTAATTCTAAAACTTGTGAGTAAATAAAATGTTGTTCTAACTAAAATCCCTGTTGCGTAGGCACTGCGGTAAAAAAGAGAATCACACAGATTATCAACACTGCAATATGGTGCGAGCCAGCGTCACTCAATAAATTGTAAGTGTGCGCCATCTGAGGTTATTCCAGACAGAAATGACCGACTGACTGATTGACTGCCTGCCTAACTGATCAATGTTTTCATACCTCGCATTTATTGGTTGCTTGCTACACACAAATGTCAAAGAGGACTCGCCTCCTGTGTAGAGAACAAGAGCGGCAGTCAAGTTGCTGCACTGATGGCCTTAAAAATCAAAGAACCAGATTGACAGAGCTCTGATCCACAATAAATGGGGAGGCATCAAGGGCAAGCAGTCACCTTCCAGAGGAGGGGAGACTGCCCACCAGCCCCGCCTTCTCCTCGATAACAGAGACGCAGAGTCCTGTCGGTTTTTTTCCAAGTAGCCTTGAATTTACAAGCCTCAGCCTTGCTTCGCGCCGTATTCTGTCAGTATTTTGCAGGTTGTTTTCCTTTCTAAAAATGTTCAATATTTTAATTTTGTTTTTTTTTTTTGCTATTATTCAACTGTTTCACTTTGGTTCTGACAGCACGTCGTATGAGGAAGATCACAGGAGACGTTGTTCTTTAACACTGATTTCAATATGACCATAAAAACGTGTAAATGAACTGCATCTATTTCCAGAAGGAATATGGACAGATTATGCAAACCCATCTCATTGGCTTTTTTTTTTTTTTTTTATCTGAGACTTTGTCCAACAGCTCCCAGCTCCTCTCTTCCTGGCTGAATTTACTGACCATCAGAAGCAGAATCATCTCTAAAGTAGTGTTAGATATGACTGACAGCTGTACTCCCTGATTTTTTTTAGCTATTTGCCGACTTAACCTCTTATGATTCCTGAATATTTCCAAACCCAGCATCCACAGTTTTATCCAGAACGGTACAACAACATCCATCATCATCTTTTTTTTCTTTTTTTTTTTTTTTTAATACCACCGCTTATTTGTTTTTATCTTAGGTATGTAGATAACACATTAAGGGGTATTTGAATTAATTATAGGACATCATTGATTGGTTTAGTCTCATAAGGCGAAACGTAATTGCTTGTTGTTTGTCCCATTCAAAACAGATTTTCAGATAAAGAGTATTGATATTCTTCTATGTCTACATTCATTGTTTAGCGTTAACCTGATAGCTGAGCGTTTAGGGTGAGTCCTGAGCCGCAAATCCCCGGTTTGATTCCCACTTACTGACTGTCACTCCTCGACTCTCTTTCCACAAAGCACCTGTCTCTCTCTACTGATGCTATGAAACAAAGGCATGAAAGAAAAGTAATCCACAAAGAAAGCAACGTATATAAAAAAAAAAAAAACCCATCCTGTTCAGCATAAATAATTATTGTAAAATATGACATAATCGTTTAGAATTCGTTTTAAAGTTAAATCACCATAAACCGGTCAAGAAATAAACATCACTGTAATAACAATAATCTGGGACAATTAATTAAATGTGATGTGGATACGGATCTATTGCTAAAATACAGTGCAAAATAATATCCCGGTCATTTGTGTTGTGTGCTATGAAGATAATAATTAGTAAATATACTGTATATATGTAGCTTTTTATCTCATGCACAGTGACATGTAAATAGTCAAAACTAATGAGCCCTGACACTTTCACCATGACTATATTTATAAGTTAATGCAAAATGCAATACATTCATTTGAAGTTAGAGCAATGAGCAATTCTAGTGTCTCTAGGCGCTCTACAGAGACAGGATTCATTATATGACATTCTCAATAATTTACTACAAATGAGCTCCTTCCTGTTTCTCCTTGTTTTAATGTCTCGGTCAAATGTGGCACGGCGGTTTACACTGAGTGACCTCCATCACGATCAGCTTATGACTTAGGTTATGCTAAGACCGTGCTTTTTGAAAAAACAAATTCTGACCACACATCAGAGACACCTGCTTCCTCTCGCATCTTTAACGTGTGACACATGCAGAGGAGAAGAACTTCCAAGGGGAATCTCGCAAACGCTCAAACCAGTGGGAGATTTTCTCTCATTATCTTTTCTCTTCGATGCCACACTGCACATTATTTCATGCCTTCACATTCATCCTTCACGTTTCCTTGTTTTCACATTCGACTATTCTTTCTGTTTTATTTTCCTTTTCTCTTACCTCTCTCTTTCAACAGAAATAAATTATTTAAAAGGATTCAAGGATTTTATTTTTAATTGATTGGTGCCAAGGATGGAAGAGGGCTTGCATACACTGTGATGTTGATTGTGAATCGTAACTCTTTTGGCCTATTCTGTACATAAGTAATATTCATTATTCTGTGCATAAATATGGTCAAACATAAATTCACTCATGGACTGCTAATAAATCCAAAACAGCTTTATGTGCAATAACTAATGTAAAAAGCTCTAAAAGCAAGTTTTCACCTCCATGAAAACAGTGATGAACATTCATTCATGACCCTGATTATCACTGCAATAACAATATTTTCTCTGCATGACAACAAATACATTGTAACTGAGTACACTACATCTCTACATCTCTGTACAATACATTGTACAGGCTATTTTGTTCATACCGTAATGTAACAATAACACTTGGAACTCGTTCAACCGTCAACCTTCAAGTTCGTTCGTAGGTACTGCAGGTAGTATTCTGTTATATTTATGCATTTAAGTGCTCTGTTATTTAGTGCCCGGAGCTAAATGCTAATATAAGCATGCTAACATGAGTTGGCGCAAGATGAAAGGTTTGTGTAGCACCGTAATTATTTTAATTTATGCTGACAGGGACATGAATGTGTGTACCTAATTTAATGGCAATCTGTCCTTCAAGATATCTCTCTGAAAACCAAAATTGTCCCAAGGTAGCAGTGCTCAGAGAAAAAAAAAATATTAATATTTATTGTCTGGGAACCTTTCATGTTTGTAACAAAACTTCATAGTAATTTACCCAGTAGTTGTTGAGATCTGGACTGAAGCGCTGGACCAACAACACCGTCCAACCGACCGCCATGCTACTAGAGAGGCTAAAAGCACAACCAACAAAAACCTAGAGGTCTATAAAGTCAGCATGTTTAGATATAAAATGCTTGTACACTTAATTGATGCTTGTTTATCCCTTCCTGCCTCTAACCCCTTCTATCTATTCAGCAGTATCTCTGAGCAAGCAGGGGGAGGGCAAAGGAGACCGCAATGACACAAGCAGCACAAAGTGCGGCTTCTGGAGTTTGAACAAGAAGACTTTTGTTTGCTAACTCAGTGGGGTTCACTGCTGCGATGTCTGCTAGATTTAGCCTCTGTCCCGGAAAATGACTATATTTATTAATGTCAGCTACCGAAGCAGCAATTCTGCCTCCACTTTCACTTCCACTTGAAATCTAACTGAGTAAATTGGAAGGATTAAAATCATGCCAAGTGGGTGCCTTATTGCAAGTTAACAATATGTCTGATAGACCAAATCATCAACATGCATTCATTTCAAGCCCTTGGGTCATAAAACACGGAGATATCTAGTTTGTTCGCATGTTATTGAGCTGGATCACTCGAGATGATTTAAATATGTCAGATTGGTACAGGTTCAAAATGAGCTCAACTCAGTCCATGGTTTCATAATTAAATCAAAAAACAGAACAGACAGGAATCCTAGCTTCTTGTTACCAAGCAACCAAGTCAACCAATGTGCATACCATTCTGTCTATCTTAAAGGCAGGGTGAGGGAAATTGGGCCTCGCTGTCCTTTTCCCAGCCGTCTTTGTGGGTATACCCTGTTAAAGGACAAAGCGAGGGGGGATGTGGACAAGAGATCAAGTCTAAGTGGGGTGTTTGAAATGCCTTTAATGGGAACTTGGCTCATGTAGAGGCATTATTGAAGCTCCCAAGTTAATGTGAGTTGAACCAAAGGAGTTGGCTGGTGGTGATGTTAGAGCTGTAAATTCTCAGCAAGGTTTTAAAACAAGAGAAAACGGGAAGACGGGCGTGAGAGACAAACAAGAGAAAAGATTTGGGCGATGTTAGGTATTGCATGTGCCTGTGGTGGAGACGACGCCACAATAAAAGGATAAGGGAAGAAATAGCTTAGAGGGTTTACATTTTTTAATACAGGCTTACAAAGGAATATACATAGAAAGGAAGAGACCTGAAAACAGGCAGCCATTGATCAATGAAAATGAAAATGAAAGATAAAGAGAAGATGAGATAAAATTATACAAATATAATGTTATATATCAGCCATTAATGGCATTTGTTTAAATGTTAAATGTTTATTCAAGCAGCAATTAAACTACACTGCAAAAAAAGGAACTTCAAGAAAGTAAAAAAAAGCCATGTTTATGGGAAATTAGTCTTATTTGTTTCTAAAAAGAAAATTCTCATCACGCATGTTTTTCATTAGAAAAGTAATCTCATCGCAGGAAAATACTTTGTCTTATATTCCAGCTAATATTGACCTAGATAACCAGTAACAAACTAAAACAATGGTTTACATAAAATCCCAGCAGAGGACAAGCTTGTTTTCCTTATTTTAAGTCAGTGAGATCATTTGCAGTTTAAGAATATTAAGTTTATCTTAAATAACTGTGTTTTAATTGTTTGCAATAAGCACAACTGGCTTAAATTTTGGCAAGTCAATCATTGTCTTTTATTCTAGTTTTAATAAATCTAGCCTAGACCATGTTTGTCCCATGGGCAGATTTCTATTCCATTTATTTTATTCAGACAGACAATTTGATTATATTAATATGAAAACTAGAAAAATAACCCTGCACAAAACACCTTCATTACAGTCTCCTCAATAATTTAAACTGAAAAATTGAATTCTCTACAATAGTTTATTAAATCTAATTTTATTTAATACAATGTCATTTGTCACTACTGGACGGCAGGTGCTAAAAATCCTGACTGACGCAGCGTTATGAACACTGTCAAATACACAGCTGTCCCATTATGCATGTGAAAGTGGGCAGGAGAGACTGTAAACGCCCAGAATGCATCTGCCCCTACCCAGTCATTCAAACTCACAACAAATATTCATGTTTATGTGACTCTGCCTGCGTGTCAGGTTCATTTCAGTTTGGCGTCAGGCGGGAAGCACATGACAGTACCACCCACCTTTTTATGGCACTTGACAGGCCTCTGTATGACAGATAACTGAGACACAAAATGCATTTGAATAATGCAGGCGTTCTCAGCGAGCTGCGATGCCCAAGCTAAGGTGACGGTCAGAGGCACGTGTACCAACTGGAGCTTTAGTACCTGCCAGACTATTCCTAAAAAGTGAGCTTTTAACGGGCGCTTCTTTTAAACGCAAAGATTGGGAAAAATGAAAAGTGGTTATTTTAATCGCGACATTGTTCAAATTGAGAATAATCACAGGTTACTGAAGCTGCCTGGGGTGACTGTTGCTTTGTTAACTAATCCATTTTTTCTGTGATTTTTATTCCCCCCCCCTCCACTACTAGCTCAAGGTTTATGCCTACTGTACAGATCACCTTCATTAAAACCATCTGACTCTAAAGGGATGAGCTGTCAAGGGCTTTGCAGATAACCCAAAACCCTCCTCATGCCATTAATCTAAATTAATGCTCTGACAAATATGTCATAATATTGGGTGTGAAATATGATAAATGCTCGCTTCGGCCCATCCATAATTAAGTCTCTTTAGCAAAATGGCAAACTTTCAAATTGCAGAACTGGCGTGGTCCCTGAAAGCAACAAAGGTGACCTTATGCTTTTCTCTAAACAACCTACTAATAGTCAAGACTGCCCTTTAAAAAGATTTGACAGTTGAAATATAGCGGAGTGTAGCAGATTAATATAGGTTTGAGTCGATATAATGTTGCTCCTGAATCAGCTGTCTATAATATTTACTCATGCCGTGATTTGTTTTTCCTGCACAGGTCATTAAAACAAAACAACAATTTGTTCGTGATATCAAAACACAATTAATGTTCTGATTAATAAGAGAAAAAGATAATGTTTTTGTTTTTGTTTTCTATTAAGAATCAAATGAGCTGTGACTGCATTTACTGTACGGGCTCTCGGACCAAAAACAAACAGCAGCGTGCATCATCATGGTCCAGCTCATTTTGTCAACAAATTATTGGCTTAATGTTGCAAGAGTTCGAGATCTACACCAAACAAACTGTGTGCGAATCTTTTTTTGGCAATTGCGGCCAGCTGCTTTTAATGTATTTCATATTTGTTTTGGGTGCAGCACATAGAGGAAATGTCAGTTTATGTTGTATTAAGGAGGGATATTAAGGAGAAAAAAAACCAATTTGGTGTAACGCCTTTGGGTGAGAGTAGAATCTTCCTGTATTATGTGGATAAATATTACCGCTCCAGCCAGCATCTGACAAAATCACTGTTCTGCAAGAGGCATATTGAAAAAATGGTAATGCATACAGTCTGCACTTTCATCCAGTGCAAGGAACTATGAAATTTGAAAAGGAATCTCACAGCTGCACGATTCTTGCCTAACTGGTTCATTATATCTGTTTTCTCAGTTGTCTTCCAAAGTAAATGACATAAGGTATTGTACAGCCCCAGGTGTCAACCCCTAACTAGACTAGGAGGCACATTCACTTCATTCATTGGCCTTCCTGGTAATGAGGTGGAAGAGAGCGTCAGCCTATGGCCAGCTGGGAGGCACAGTCCACTGGTGAGTCAGACCAAGTGTAATAGGCAAAGCTAAGACATGAAGGGAGACTGCTGCAGTCAGACTGATGTCACAAGTGCCAGAGAACAAGCTAATAATAGGACATGTTTATGAAAATATCAAAATATAACATGCCATGGGGTGTCCTGGTTGCTCAGAAAGCAGGGGACGTGTAGCGCACTGTGATTTTCAATCTGGCTCACTGTCCTCTCGACTTCTTTTTTACTTCTAAGATATGCATCAGCCATCACGCCACGCATACAGTAAATCTGTGGATCACAAAATGTTCATCCCATAAGAGCAGGTTGATGAATGTGTGAATGTTTTTCTTTTTTTTTTTTTTTATCAAGTACTGTATATGATGGATTGGGTCGGAAAAAAAGGATCCACGGTGGATGAAGCCTGACACGACTTGGAAAAAAAAAAAAAGAGACTTATTTAGTGCTTAATTTACTGCCTTCATCTTTAGGAATTTCACATGAATCACTTTGTGAAATAAACGGCAGCAAAGAGATGAAATAAATGCGACAGGCATTTTCTTGTTCTGTAAAAGGAAAGCAAAGCCTATACTGTACTGGGGCACAATGCATTACAGCATGCAGGCTTCACATGCGTTTGTTTCTTCAATTACAGACCAATTAATCAACACAGACATCTACGCCATTATGAGCCAGCAAACAGTATTCCAGTGAATAGAGTCAGAAATGGATGGAAAAGGAAATTACATCTGATCAAGCATCAGCTGCACTCTGTATTGATGATTATGTTGTCACGTTCTGAATGTCTTAGAAGCACAAGCTAGAACAGATAGAATAGATCTTTGCGGGAAAGAACTGTAGCATTTTTAGGCTCATTTTTTAACAAGGCGGCAGACGCTTGTTATTTTTGCATCATTAATCTGCTTTGGGGACTAGTATTAAAATATGTGGCTTTAAAATTTAGATCTCTGATCTCAATTTTTCTCCCACTCCCAGACTTTAAAGGGCAGACTTTTTCAATCAGAGCTGGTTCTAGCAATATCTTTCAGAAGAGCCTAGGGATGATCAGAACTAGTACATCACTGGCATAACAGGCACCAAACTCCAGCTCCGATGAGGGTATGTTAAAATCAAATAGGGACATAATGAAATCCGCTAATGCCCACAAGCCATGTATTTTAATTTTACAGTTTAAAATACTTTTTGATAACCTGACACTGGTGCCTTTGTCAACCTTTAAATGCAACGCTTTTTGATGGCTGAGCTTTAGATTTTTCGGCATTATGCAATTTAATAACAGTGAAAACTTTTGAAAAGAATTTGACATGCATAACCATTTAACTCATATCATCCCCGATAACACCTTTTGATAACATTTCTTGGAGTGATTTGGGGGAGGTTAAATGTAGCTCTAAGCAAACTGGTGCCATTTCAAATGGGCAGCAACGTGAAAACAGAACATTATTGCAGTTGGTATGGACTGACTTTCCAAAGCTTTTGCAATGTGTGCTGTTGTTTCAGTGAATGTTTGCAGAACCAGTAGTTTCATTATTTGATCCCAGATGCTTGTGACGGTTTTGCCATAAAACTAGCTTTGCAGCACAAATCATCATTACATATCATAATTCTACTGCTTGATGTTGATGTTGCTTGATGAGCTTCTGTTGTTGGTTTATTTTTCTATGATACCTGGTTTTTACGGTCATTTAGGTTTGAAGTTAGAGTATATGTTTTAGAGAATATTTAATTAGTTGTTTAATCAGTTAAAGATTCAATTAATTAGCGAAAGATTCATATTTCCATTTCTATCTATACACATGCAGTTTTTGTTCAGTAAAATAAGGTGTAGTAACTAAATAAACATGTACCACCATTTTATTCACTTTAAAATGAATAAATCTCATGAGAAACGGAGAGCTAACATACCACATAATGACAGATTTGTGTGGGTGTTTGCTTTCGGAAGCCAACGCTGACATTATCTGATGGGTGGCATTTATTTTTTTCTTTCCAGTCCGAGGTCTTGAATAATTAAATGAGATCGGCATGCTCCTCTTTTTCTTAAAGACAGGAGGTATTCTGACAGTCCCTGTTTGACAGGCTTTGCCCTACCCCAGAACGTGAGGGGCCTTCTAAACAAAGCCTTGGCTTTGTGCATTAAAAGCAGGGAGACACTGTCTAGCCCAAATACCTCTTTCACGCAAGTTCACCAATGCCGGTCTGTCTTGAAAGGCAGACACCAGCAGAAATCTCATTGCTCGCTTTAGATTCATCTGTCTGGCCAACTCTGATGGCTTCAGTCCATCTGGGAATTCAGTCAGGCTTGGAGTTACACACCTGACACTCGGTAAGAATGGACACAAAACCAACACTCCCTCTGACATCAAATTTGTTTTTTTCACTGTTAATGTCCAAAAACGCTGTGAACCCAATAAATCAATGCTTTTTCAGAGGGACGCGTAAAGAAATTGATGGAGGACATTTGTAGGACAGGCAGAAATAAAGTACTGGCCAAGCATCCAAAGATTTTCTCCCCTCAAGGACAACGAATTGTGTCTCATGATTTTTTTCTGTGAACAACTGTAGCTTTAAGGCATGACAGACATTTGTTTGGTATGTGCATGTATGAAATAAGCCACATGACAGCCCTCTTAGCTATTCCATGGTTGGAAAGTTGCAATTGGACAAAATTAAAAGAACACACATTCCTACTGAGTGGTTGTGAAACAGAAAGGACTGAATTAGCTTAATCAGCCATAGTTCAAAAAGGTCAAGCTTTTTACAGTCCCTTGGACAGAGAAAAGAACATAATTATCAAAATAAAGTCAAAACCAATAACGATTTATCTTATTTTAATGTAACAGATCAAATCAAAATATTTCAATTAAACAGCTAAATAACCCACAATCAGTTTTATAATTTAACAAGTTTCAGGGTCGCCGCCAGTCACAGTAGAACCAGAATGTTTATGATGTAATTTAGTTGTATATGTACGTAAGACATTTCAACCAAAAGCCCAAAGTGAAGCAGACCCTACAACAGCTGACTGCAGTTTACATTCACTGTATCTCTTGACATGTAGTTCATGTGTTTCCGTGTTTGGGGGGTGACACCACTGTGATAATGAACCACCCAGTAACATCCACACTTCTACTTCCCCGCTTTGTCAAAATAACTACTGGCTCAATATCTGAATTGTCAAATACATTTGAGAATGGTTCACCGAGCTTGGAAAGACCCTAAGGAAAATTTCTGATGTAATTTAATCACAGTATTACCTCAGCAAGTACAAGCAACAGAGAAGCAACTGTGGGGGAAAGCTTGCCCACGGAGTAGCCTATGATCAGCTGTTTTCTTATTACTCTGGTTCATATTTCATGCAAAAATATCCACATATTTCCTACAGTTTAACGTGGACTTGAGCTGATTTCATCATAACACCAAGAATGCTGTGGATCTTCAGTCTAGATGGATGTTCTGATCAGCCCAGTTTGTTGTTAGATTGGGCCTCAATGGCATATGCTGCTTAAGGCTATTATTGCTGATACTTTATACCAAAAAGAAGCACTTACTTTATACATTGCACATTTGTCATGTGAGTCTTTGACCTTGGCCTACATGTCAATGCAGATTTCTGGTCTTCACCATTTACGCCTCTGTGTGTTGCCATGAAAATGTGCACGCACCTGTAGGAGCATGCCATGGATCACGCAACGCAAAGTGAACATCTTCTGTCATATGTCATATACAGTGTGTAGCTCTGCAATGAAGGGTTATATAAAATATGTCATTTGTTAAATAATTAAGTAAAAAAAAAAAGCTTGGAGAACCTGTTGCTTCATAATCCAAATATTCCATTTACAGTGAGATAAGCAGTAGATCCTCACAACTGTGAATAAGTGTTTGGCATTTTTGCTTCATTTAAACAACTACTTCTCAAAACTGTTTCCATCTAATTTTCTCCTAAATGGTCAATGCACTATTTGTTGCAGCATTAGTTGTCCATTAGGTTCCGTTAATAATTCAACACATGGAATATATTTTGAATACTATATTGATTTATTTCTGTCTCGAGTTTCTGTTCTTTCCTTTAACCGGCTGTGGTGCTTTGAAATAAACCAATAATCTGTAACTCATTAACATCTGTGCTCCACTCGTTGCTGCTGTGCCAGCAACATATGTCACAGCTAATATAGCTCTACACTTCCAATCAGCAATCTGTAAGAGGTGCAAATTGTTGGAAGTGCACGACACACTGGAGGATTGAGACATTAGCGGCAGTGTTGAAATTCACGTCATGGACTAAACACATGAAGGTGATACATGTCTTCATAAGGTCATACTGTACAGACGTGGACACTTTGGAAAAAGTTTCTGTGATAAGCGCTGACATTATAATGATCAATCTCTGCATCCCGCCTCTAACACTGATCTCTGAGGCTTATTGTAATACCGCCGTCTACTCAGGACGCAGATAACAAAATCAGCATCTTCAGCCACTAGGTTTCATTTGTCAATGTCCCTTGGGTCAAAGATATGAGGCAATACTGACCTCAAAGATGATGTGTACACTTTACAGTTTGAAAACTAAGGTGAACTCAGGAAGACGAAAGACAAAGCTGTTGGTAAACAATAGACTCATGTGTTAATATGAAAATATATGCGGGACTTATCACTTATCTTGAGCCTCTCAGAAAAGATATCAGTGCTGCATCTCTTGACACCAACAAAAAACAATGTTTACAAAATCCTTTGATATTTTTTTCCGCAATTCAATATGTGTGCATTTATTCTGCCAAATGGCAAAGTATTCTCTCACTCGCACTGCTAATCCTCTCCTTTCGCCCCCTTCTTCTAAATTGTCACCTCACATCAGAGAAGAAAGCTGCAATTATTGCACTTCAGTAACTGTTGAGACAACATCACAACAGTCGAGCTTTGGACACCGCTGAGCTGACGGTTAGGCAAGATGGTCTGAGGAGCACAGCTCTTAAACAGGAGAATCTCAAAGCTTCAAAGCACCTCCTAAATGACAGCTTTAGATCACAGTGTGAAAGTCCTGGAGGGTGTACACCTTTTCATATAAATGTGCCATAGAGCAATAAACCCACAGAACAGTTCCAGGTGTTGGTGCCTAAAGAAACATGAAATGTCTACGTATATTGCTCAGCAGCCCTGCTGAATAAGTAACTATAATATGATATAACATATTTTCCGGCTTGTGCTCATGCACACGTTAAAGCTGCAGTGCTTGATAGTTTTGGGCGTCACTGGCCAAAAATTCTATAACTTCATCATATTGTAATTCAAGTGGTTTGAGAGGAAACAAGAATTTGACCCCCTTCTTCCCCCCTTCTGTGGGTAGATTTTGTGTTTTCAGACAAGTAGTGGGGGGGTGGGGGGGGGGGTTACATATGTGACTGACAGCTGTAATTACCTATCGCTGTTCAGATTCTATCAAGCGTGACTCTACCGCTCTTCTCTGCGCCACAGAAGCTTAGGGAAAGTGTCTTCTCCTTTCCATAGCGGTGTGAAATGGTGTCAGGTCATCCATCTGTACATTTAGTCTTTTGATTTGGACTGAGATGAAAGAGCTGCAGAAGGAAGGTGTGTATTCTCAATTTCTGCCGTTTTCCCCACAGGTTTCGGCTCCTGCTGCCTTAAGGGTGATTTGGCATTTTGTTGTAAAAGTGGATAATTTATTTGTTATTGCATCCAAATTTACTCCTAAATGTATTTCTGACCCAAAGAAAAAGCAGTTAGAACATTCTTTTTTTTTTTATTTAATAACAGAGAAAAGTAAATAACATTTTAATTATAAAAAGGTAACATTATACGTTGTTTTGCGTAGCAGTATATATTAATCAGTTTCATAAATAAATTGTTATTGCTAACTGTTCACTAATTAGTTTTCATTAAGTAAAATATGTTCCAAATTACTTTGATTAAAACTAAATACAGTTTTATGAGTAATTCAAATAAAACTAGAGCAGAAGTTTCATTAGATCTCTATAAGGTCAGATGAGAAAGATCCAACCTTTGCTTCTCAAAATGAACAAGACCAATAATGTACATGTTAATCAGCAAAGACCATCATCCCATTTGCCTCAGTCATATTTGCTTAATTGCAAGAAGAAAAATGCGTGTAATGACCTAAACTGTATTAAAAATGCTTATTCTGATTAAGTACATAATGCATTAGAGACTTGGAGTTTTTAGTTGAAGATAATTTAATTAGCGTTTGACTTTTTCATGCATTTCTTAAACCGGATTGCACAGTGCAGCACAGTTTAATATATGTTATATCTTGACATTAATAAAAGTGAAACTGATTATAAACATGCATTTCCATTTGTAAGCATGTTCTTTAAAAAAAAATACTCAATTCAATAAAAAAACATTGTAAACTCAATAAACTCAATTTACACTTAACTCCTGAAAGAGTAATCTCAACAGGTTTAAAAAAAAAAAAACAAAAAAAAAAAACATGCAGGGTCACGATTATTCTTCATTAAAGCAACTGTGTGAATAGCAATTGTGGGTCTTTCCATTTGAACAATGATTAAAAGGAAGGTACAGTGTAGCACCATCGTCTCTGAATGCATGATCCATCTGCAGCAATGTTTCCATGGATACCACTTAGAGCCATGTGCACACACATAACTGAAGGTATTGCTATTTCAGCTGAGGCTACCGTGAATTGGTATTGCAATAGGACTGAGAGTTTATAAATTACAGAATACACATTAACCGCATGTCTCATATATAGCTATATATATATATATATATATATATATAGCTTTGCGTTGTATCACTATCAATCACCATATTTGAAATCTGCAAATACAGTAATGTGCTCTTTTTTACAGGAAGAAAACACATAATTACTGCTAATCAATGTGCACTAAAATGTTCTGAATATTTAATTCTAATTGTTTTATTTGCCTATTTGCTGTGGCATATATAGGCAAAATCTGTATCCAGCATATCTGTTGGCACCTAACATACATTCATGAATATATGAATCAAAACATTTTTTGCACATTAAAACTCCAGCTCCAATCAGTTATTTCTTATACAGATAAAGCTGTCTTCAAAATGATTGCACAGCTCCAAACAATCTGCCATTTTTTTGCCGGTTTGCTGCTCTGAATAAAGCATAAAGCACAAACACAGAAGGGTTTTTGTGCATGACCACATGACCACTTGACGCACAAAGACGACCATCTAGTAGTGGCCTCCAGGCCTCATCAGAGCACTGATACTTTTTGAAGCAAAATATAGAGATTGTCTGTGAACAAGGAATGCTGATATTGTTGAATTCAATTCAGATTTTTTTTTTTTTAAATGGTGAAAGCTTTCAAATGAACTGCGATTACACAATTATACAGCCAAAATCTCAATCATGGTTAGTCAGTCACAGGTCGCTCCAACCACCTGCAGCCACGGTCTCATCATTAGCACCAAAGAGTATCATAGGAAGCAAATTAAAGGATAATTCTTCAAAAAGAAAAGTGCCCGCATAAAATAGCAAGCACATAAAGAATCGTTTGACAAATTGACAAATTCACTGGATAGGTAAATTAAATAGCTTATTTTACTAATAATTTAATTGAAGTATCTGAAATATTGAAATAACATGAATACCATTTCAAATTCCCCCAAAGCCTTCATGCATTTAAACTTATTTTTAATGCACGTAGGTATAAATACATCACACAAGAAAAGATAATTTTGCAATGCACTGAGTCATCATGAATGAGAAGTGCAATAAATGCTAATCAATAGTGACAGAAACCAAATGAAGCTTGGAGGAGGGGTAAGAATCAGAGGGCGATTATTTTCTACATTATCACTTCAGTGCCATTTGCTCTATATTCATTAGCTTGATATAATACGCAGGCACACACACACACACACACACACACACACACACACACACACACACACACACACACACACACACACACACACACACACTCATACAGCAGCTGTGTGTCACATGACCTCTTTTCATAGATGTATGTTTCAAAGAGACAAAATCAAAGGCTTGTAAAACTGCTTCACACATAGAAATGGTCTATTAATGTTTCTTTTGGAAAACAAAAGGTGTCTTTGAATGCTCCAAATCAAAGACTGAACAGATTACACAAGTGAACACATAATTTACATAGCAGCCATCTTTGATTTGCTTTATACTCAGTGTGCCAGAAGATGTACAATTAAAGGAAAATATACATGCTAATCCAACTAGTTCTTAAGGAACGGTTTAAAATCCTTCCACAAATATACTTTAAATTTGTTATGAGATGCTGGAACTGAGTAAAAACTGCTAATTTGCAAATTAAAGATCACAGCAGCCTGTGATAATTGATGCAATCAGGTTTTGGACCGTCACTCTCTATCTGTGGGTGTTACAATCATACTTGTTAGGGTTGTTAGCACACACATTATTACTAACAGCTTATTAATTATAATGAAACTAGCACACATCACAAAGATAAACAGTTTGTTGTTTTGTGTTGAATGGTAGGCTATTGATCTGTGCAGTACAGTGTAAAGTAAAGTTAATTCTATATGTAAAACTGATGAGAAGATTTCTATTCACCGTTTATTTTTTCATCCAAAGAGATTATTCCAGCGTGTCATTATGTCGCCATACATTAAATTCAAATAACCAGACAGTCAAGACATACTCGTGCATTTCCTAACGCTTGAAGCATGACTATAACTACAGGTAATGAACAGTCACGGCAGGCTAGAGGTTTCTATTATGAGGAGGGGACAGAGGGAGGAATGCTGACACTGAGTCACGATACTTGGTCGACCTCTTGCATAATCCAATGATATTGTATATTTAAGATGAACTAGAGCTTTTCGGGGCAAGATTATCACCGCAGGTTTTTGGCTCGACATTAATTTACTGTATTAAGCGACTTTTCCACACCAGGAAATACAGTTTTAAAAACCCAACCCCTCGAAATTATGTGCAGTTCAATTGTGTTCGAATGTACTCTTGTGTTGTTTTTTTTTTTGTCTGACCAAATACAGCATCACCGTTGGATGTGATCAGAAGTGAACCATGTTGCGCCTGTAACTGTCCCTCACAATAATGTCACAGTGTGTACTGACCTTGCACTGACCCTGAGGACAAACAGGTGAGACCTTTAGCAAGTCGAACAAATCAAAATAAAACTGTGTCCCTGTGCATTTGCGTATTTCTCAGAAACTCTGTGCTTCGCTTCTGAGAATTAGCTGAGCAATCTCAGATAACTCTGTGGGCGCTTTCATCTATATATTTGTTTTCATTTTTCGCAATTACCTTTTCATGTGAATTATGCACACAAACTGAAATATGAACCAGCGATATCAAAGGATAAAAAAAAAAAA
>JAPQRN010000008.1:8168129-8184160 GCA_037367275.1 Coranthus polyacanthus | reverse complement strand
TGATGAGAGCAGTCTGATTCCACTTTTGGATATGCCAAATACGTATGCTGCCAGAAAGACCAGAGTCATTATTTATTTAGATTTAGAGCTTGTTATTTTAAGAAGGAAATCAAAATTTAAATCCCTTTTTTTTTTTTTTTTTTTTTGTTCTGACAGCTCCAACAAAGAAACACCTGTATTAATGAGAACAGTGTTTTCAATGAGCGTTTTCAGGGTCATGAAGATGATTACAGCAAAAAAAACAAACACACACACACACACACACACACACACACATTTTGTAAAATAAAAAAACGTTGTTGTTATTTGAAGTGGCTGATAATTTACCATCGTAGGTTTATGATTTAATCTAAAAATTGTCAAATTATAATTAGCACCTGGAATGAAGTGACTTTGAATAAATGATAAATAAAAGTCAGGCTACTTAATTTAAGTTACTTTAGTTACTGAGTATCTCATTTTAGGTGTAAGAAAAGTGTCTGACAGTGGAACGAATTTACCCAATTAAATGTATTCAGCAGGTAAATGTAGTCTTTTCACCTAAATCAGTTGTTATATATCCCTTTCATCTAAACCCATCGTCACTGCAACCAACCCAATGAAGGACTGTAGACAAGCAGGCGATCTGGCACAAAAGCGTTGCACGCAGAGATAATTTCTGAATCTCATTCTATGTTATATAACACTCTTCTTTACAGTGAGAGGAAATGAAGTGCTCCACGGAAACTTACAGGCAGTGCAACAAATGTCTGCTGTCTTGGTTAGTGATGGCCATTACCGGAATATCCCGTCGCGCATCTGTCAGCATTAGCACTTCAACTTAATTTAAAAGACATTTCTTTCAAAAATTCCGATTATAAAAGTGCGTCTGAATAAACAATAACAGTATAGTGATAACGGCTCAAATTTCATCTTAATTTTTATAAGCAGTGCATTGTGTAATCGTGCTGTTTAGACCCTAGAATGCACTGTACGTATCTTTGACCAACCCTGTCTCACAGATATTAGGTTCAAATGCAACTAAACTGTAACTGTAACTAAAACTCAAAATAATAATTAAAGGTTCATGGTGTAAGATTTGGAAATGTTTGGGGATTTACTGGGAGCTAATGAGCAGAAATGGCATATAATATTCAGAATTATGTTTTCATGAGTGTATAATCATCTTAAAATAAGAGACGCTGTGTTTTTGTTACCTGAATGAGCCGTATATGAGGGAGCACGTCGCAGCCATGTTTCGAACGTAGTTCTTCTGTTCTTTTTCTTCTTTTTTTTTCTTTTTACTGCGGGTTGCATCAAGTGTTAAGGTGCATTAATCTTACCTATTATGTCTGAGTGTGGACCAGAGTTATTATCTCCTTAATTTAAAAGCCAGAATGGACAAAACAAACACGGGCTCTAATGAGGGCATCTCGCATGTTTAGTGGCCGCTGTAGAGGAGGCTGAGGGGGGGGGGAGTATTCAGTTGTTTGCAATCTGCCCGATGTCACTAAAGATTACACGGTGATTAACATAATTTCGTGCTAAAAAATGCTCTTGAATGCAAATGCACATTGTTGTTCCACCAACAACAAAAAAAGATTCAATTTACAATACGAGCCTGGTTTTGACGACAGCATTATTAAAGTTTGTACCGTTAGGTTTAGGCAGTGAAAACTACAGGGAAAGATGCAAGGACTTGGTTTACTGTAATACAGAAAAAGTCCATAAAGATGTGACAACAATGACTCACAATGTATTTGTTATTTGTTGTGTTTTTTTTCCTAACCCTAACCGACATGCCCACTGTGGAAGTCAGGATGCAAACGCTGGTGTCATGGATTTTGCGTATCCACCATCTACCCCACCTTCCTCCTGCCCATTGGGAAAAGGTAGTCACTGATCCTTCAATGACGATTTACATTTCCTTGCAGCAAAATCAAGGCACACATTATGTTTGCCCTTGTGGGCATAGGTTTTGAAATTTAGCTGCGAGCTAAAAGCAGGTTAACTCCTATCTCATCGAAATGTATTTTTGGATTCTTTTTTTTCCAGCTGTCATCCTTGCATTTGTTGATGAATCAACTATCGACTGTGAAACTGTTTCATCATATTCACCTCATATTTAGTTCATGCCCTTGACCCTTTAACCACTGTCAGCACTAAGGGTCTATTAGATTAGAGTTACTGACTACTTACAGATACTACTATTGCTTCACAATCAGTTCTTGAATCATATTAAAATAAAAATACACTTTACGATATTACTGCATTGGAGTGAAATGAAATTGTAAAGTTCCCCAGTCCCCAGGAAACATGCTAACTACAGGATGTCGTTATCCAATACTGATTACGTGTGTATTCTGCCCCATATCATAGTATTCGATGTAGATTTAAAGGTTACGTACATTACAGTTACATGAGAACACAAGCAATATCCACCAGAGGGGCTGCCTGTGAGAACAGTTACAGAAAAAATTGGATTTTGTCTCCACTTTGCAACATAGACAGTGTCTCTGAGTGACAGACTCATTTGCCAGGTTTTGTGGGTGGATGTTTATGCAAATGCCTCTCCACTGTGGGCTGAAATAGCCATCCAGTGACAGGCCAAAACTAACTGGGATGAAATGCAGGAATATGCAACTGAGAGGCTGAAAGCGATGCATAATTTACATTAACATCTTTGGCACCACACAACAAGGGCTTGATAAAATTTACCACATTAAGTCAGCCCCCACAAAAGTTTGAATATGTTTTTTTTTTTTTTAGCTTATTAAAAAAATTACAAGAAATGTTCAAGACATCTGACAGTGTTTATCTGCACTAAGAGCTTCAAAGGCTCGCCCTCTCCTCAGAACTGTAGGGCAAAGCTGTAACAGACTCATGTGAATGTTGTTCATGTTTTCTTAGAAAGATAAATAGCGCAGTTGCTAGGGCCCACTCTTAAGGATTTTGCATTCAAAATGAATTTGTCATATGAGAATCACAATTGTTGTTGTTCCATTTTGGTTTTTACAATGAGCTGAATTGCTTCTTTCTGCTGCGAAGCAAAGATACTGAACCTTCATTTCACACTGAGTTCTGGTTCTTAGTTTGTGGTGTTGCTTCTTTTGTCCTGAATGAGACTGCAGGAATATTTTTTTATGGAAGGAATAAGAGATGATGGTTGGTACTGAATTATGCATTTGGTAGCAAAAGCAAATATTATCAGTATAACAAGATGAAGATTTTTTTCATCTACAGAGGCTCACACATGTTTGTATTCATATAGAAACCTTTTTGAAGTCAAAGGAAACAAGGGAGCTGTGGATATTCCTTTGATTTATAAGGTCCCGTTATCTTTAACTCATAAATAAAAGACTGGTGCTGTGATGTCAAAGCAACACATGCAATTACAAATGCAAATGTTTCAACGTATGTATGCGGTGCTGTTGTTGTTGTGATGAAACAGCAGAGTTCCATTCTGCACTGAGGCTTAGACAAAGACCAGCGTCAGCTTGAGCCGAACACACACTACGGCAAAACGAATGCAGCAGCGGTGTGTTACAAGACGCGATGAAGTTCTCTGCAGTGAATAAAAACCACAATCCGCTCTTCACATACATGGCTTTACCTGGCACTGCATTGCAAATCATCCATTAGTGAAATCTGTCTTTTGCATGAATCTCATCTAATTATTTGAGACCATTTTGCTGCATATGACAGACTGCAGATATATTACATAGAATGCAGCAATTTAAAAGGCTGATCATATAGTATGTAAATATTAGACTTAAGAAAGGTTGATGGGAATTATGCAAATTGATAGAAGGACAGAAGTGCAGTAATTTAAAAGGATAAAATGGTGGCAGATATGTGTCACCTCTTATTATTTTACTTTCTTATTTGTAATATGAAATCTTCAAAGTGTATCAAACCAGCCTCCGTTCCACATTGTCATTGCGTAGGACACAACGGTGGTTGAGATTTCTTATTGTTATTTAATGGGCAAAGCTGAAAGAGTTGAATAAGAGCTGGAATGCTAAACAGGCAAATATGTGGCATTTCAAGAAGAATTTATGAGGAGTTGTGGGAGTTGGTACAGCGCAGGTTCAGGCACACAAATCTACCACTGTTTGGAATTCATAACCAGAAACATGCTTACAGGTGGGACGTGCACACTAATAAATCAGACATGCACGTTTCTTCATTGCTTATGCAGGGTTTTACTGGGGAAGTGCTGCAGTTTTGAGGACAAGAGGTGTGGCTGCCTGACATCAGACTCTACATTACGTAACCCATTACTATGATTACACTTCCTGCTGTAATATGACATTATTATGGCCAACAACTGTTAAAACTACTCACAAATTTTATGACTACTCTATTTAGTGTATGTTGTAAAGTTAAAAAGGTGGACTTGTCACCTTGATGACGATGCAAAACATCGAGGGGAATCGGTCCTGGCCTGATTCTAATTTAAGACACAGACAATATTTTGATCAGCGAAGCCTCCAAGCAGATGAGTGGTCAACTCAGCATACTCAGAGGACACGGAGTTATACAATCACTGTTTTAAATTTATGCGACATTTTAAGGTTACATTTATTCAAGCAGTTATTTTGGGTGTCTGTTCACAAATTCTGGGTAAAGTCAAAAGCCTTAAGGCAGATCAGTGCATAAGCCTTAAGTTGAAATCCTAACGTGCTGATCTGCTTTTTATTTAAATCACTCGTCAAAACCCACCTTTTCAGAACTGCTTTTTAATGTGTAATTAATGATGTGTATGATGGCTGTTGTGTGGTATATATTTGATTGATGCTGAGTGTTTTATACACTGTGAATATTGTGTTGTATTGATGCTGATGAGTTTTACATACTGCCACTGTGAGTTTTATATGCTGTTAACATTATTATTATTACTATTACTGGATATTATTGTGTCATTTTTATTTGCCTTTGAGTACTGTGAAAAGCGCTACATACATAAAATCTATTATCTATTATTATCATTAAATCGTGTCAACATTTTGTAAATTGTACTTCAGGTTTTCCTCCAGACTGCGCGACTTTGTATCCTGTCTGCAGTCCAGCTGTGACAACACAAGACATTAATTTACTCTGAGGCACTTCGCAGTACACAGTCTGTGTGGAGAAGACTTATCACTCTGACTTCCAATTGTCACGAGGCTGAAACGTAACTTCAAGACTAAGATCGCAAATCCGTGCCGCAGGCGTCATATACACAGCTCATCTGCATCCGTTTGACTGACTCATGGCTGTTCACATCAAGGCCGGTCTGACGTTTAAAATAAAAGTTAATTCATGTTAAACATTACATTGAATAAAATACCCAGAACCCTTTTGAATTGTGTGTCCAATCTGACGCTGGAGGTCTTATGAAAAGGACCACGTAAACTATACGTTCCTCATGAATACTAAAATGTCTTGCCACGTTATCCAAAGACAAATACAGTGTGTGCTGTGTCACTGCCTGCTCAGCCTGCTCTCAACATACAAACTGCAATGACCATAAAATGAATACAGCTTTTCTAAAGGCAGTCTAAAAGTGCTTGAAACATAAACTACATTGCTTGTTATTTGCATGATATGGAGGGTCTCTCTATCTATGATTTTTATTTAATTGTATCACTATGTATGTATGAAGTTCAAATAATTTGATATTATGTCAAACCTATTCATGTAATTTTGTCATTGATTATACTGCACCTTCTTCCAATGCTTTGCGGACGTTACATCCAGTGCGATCGCACATATCACTCTGCTGCGTCTCGCACAACCAGGCCTATTTCCACACTGTGTTAACACTGTGTCAGTGCTGTAGAAAGGTCTGGTACCCTCCACTATCGTTTTGGAATAGGGGTAAAGGTTATCTGGGTTGTTTGGCTAGTTCTTGGGTGGCGCGAGTTGTTTTGGTGGAACATGTCTGCACGAGGAAGTGGTATTAAAATGACTGAATCCCTTCAAAAGAAAAACGCCCCATAAAAAAACCTCCTTGTCAAACGCGCGTGAGCCGATAGTTTTAATCTTCACAGTCACAACTTTCTCTGATAAAACAACTGTCCTCGGTCATATTAAGTGTCACGTTCATATCGTATTTGAGATTTTTAGCGACAGGTTACTTTTCCCTCGTGGAAATGTGTGCAGATTTAATTCAAATTGTTGTTCCCTCTTTCGTTTGACGATGACGATGATGATCAGACAGTTTAAGTTGCTCTGTTTTGAGCAGATAAAAAATAAGTGGATAGTGAAGCTAATAATAATAAAAATGCAAATGCATGCCCTATATAATCTTTTCAAGACAAGTGGCAGCAGTGTACTAGACTGTGAAAAAATGAGTGACTTTTCAATAACCATAGAAACAAAAATAACTGACATGAAAAGCTCGTATCCTAATTAATATACTGTATTTACCTTGACATTAAGTGGCGGGGTTTGAGCTGAAATAAAATAAGCAAATACATGAAGATGCATCTCTTTTAAAATATTGTTTTCATTGCTGTTCATTAATGCAATTTGATTTAATGTAACTTTTATTCCATCAACTTGTGGTGCAAACTTAACAACCATACCAAACCTCACGCGGTGAACCCCATGTTTTATTGTACCATAAATTTTTAATAGTTGGAAAAAGGAAACTTTTGTGGTTCCAAAGAGCCCATTGGCATTCATGTGTGACACTGTGAGTGGTTTAAGCAGAACTTTAAACATGGCAACAGTTTTTTGTGGCTTTATATCACTGTGTTAAATGACTTAGGAGTCACCTCAGAGCCTCATGAATTTTTATGCCCAGAAACAGGGACCTGGGCCATTTGAAGAATATACAGTTCATATATGTATAATTTCAAGCCTTTTACTGAAAAGAACTGCTCACTCACTTGAACGCTGTATTATCTTTACCTCATAGCATTTTGGCCCCTTAAGTCAGTGTTTTGTCTAATGTTTTGTCCTCATTTTAGGAGCTTTCGGTACAGGCTTTTAATAGACTGGATTACATAAGAAAACTGATCATTCCACGCCCTGCACACTATCCTTTTTGATTTTGAATAGGCAACACTTAATATGTATTTAATAAACAAAGAAGATGGTTCAAGCTGTCAGTACCAATTGTTCAAAGTCCTACAGTCTATCAAGGTTTGTTGCATTGACCTTGTTGTTCCCTGAAAATCTCACCACAGTTGTCGTACTGAGTTTGAATACAGAGGTGCACCAAAGGAAAGTACTGTACTGTGTACAGTACTGTGTCTACAAAATCTCATTCCTGATGTGAACATGGGAACACTGTTTACTGCATACAAATTTCATGAGACTCTGTGTGTTAGCTCACAATGTGTCGATGTACATCAACATGTTAAATATAAAAAATATTTGCTAAAGCAAAAAACAAATAATGCACGTCTTAGATAAAACAGATTCGCTGCCGTTGAGCTGTGCTCTCTCCTTCACTGAATTGGAACTAAAATGGCCTCCAAGTGTACGGAACAATGGGGGTGAGCATAATGCAGTGTGACTACTGAGTGACTTGACTGAGATCCAAAGTGAATAAAAGGCCTCACTATGTGAGGCAGCGAGGCTGAGCTGCTGCAGTGCTCAGGACTTTGGCGAGTGACAGTGTATTAGAACGCTTCACACACATTTCATTTGCCAATAAAATCCAATTGCCATTTTCCACATGGCACATAGTCTGTGTAGTCAGAAACCGTAATGATCAAATGAGCATCTGCAACTGCACAATTCAGCATCTGCATTTAGTCTTAAACAGAAGAGAAGCTCCATGTTTTGCAGATAATATGAAAACCCTGGTACAACACTTTTCAGTGAAAAATGTTAAATATCTTTGACAGTGTGAGGCAGCTGACTTAAATCTCCCTTGATTAACGAGGGTAAAAAACCCAAATAAACAACTGATGGAGTTTATATATATTGCGTAAAGTATAACACAGAGCATCAAATTTGTGATGTCATAGTCATTTCTAACCTACTTCTTGTACAAACAATGAATTTGGAGCTCCACTTTGTGGACTCATAAAATATTTATTTGAATATTTTACATACTTATGAGCGGCAGTTCTTTGTGGCATTGTATGGGTTTGAAGCAAATTATAAGCCCTCAC
The DNA here is from genome assembly GCA_037367275.1 of Coranthus polyacanthus. NCBI lineage: Eukaryota > Metazoa > Chordata > Actinopteri > Kurtiformes > Apogonidae > Coranthus > Coranthus polyacanthus. Next base: position 8,176,067 of record JAPQRN010000008.1, on the reverse strand, counting down.
CACCAGAAGTCAACTGTAAGTGTTAATTAAGCCCGTCTCCCTTTTCCACTATCGCCTGTAAGTTAACTGTGGCATAAAAAAGGAAAGTTGGGGTAGAGGTCAGTGCAGTTGTAGGATATGGACTGAAAGATCTGACAAAAACCAACACAGACAAAACTCACAATGGCAATGCTCCACAGTCATGTAATTCAGTCAAACAAAAAAGGTGATTTTTAAAAAATGCCGGCTGCGACCCTGGGGATCTGCTTCAGAATGGCCCGTGCCCAACCCTTCCACTAAGCTTAATAAAAATTGGTGCCATACTTTTTGCTTAATCTTGCAATGTTAGAAAAAGTGGAATAAAAAAAAATTCCACCCTCTGTTACTTTGTAAGGATCTGCTCCAAAATATAATGGGTTCGTCCTTCCACAAATGTTACATGCAAATTGGTATAACTTTCGATGTAATTCTGCTGATAGACAAACCAACTATCAGATGAGAACACTTACGTATGTTACTTCTTGGAGGAGGTAAACTATGTACTTATACTTTAGAGAACAGAATATTATTGTCACAGTTCTTTTTACTAGACATGAATGTCACTGTTTGAGGCTTCAATCACAATGAATACCTTAGAGGACATGCACCAGCACACATTCTTCTCCACAACAGGACTCTTGACCCGATACTCGAAAATCATCAGGTTCCAGCAAAATTACATCTTTGCCAATAGACTGAGGCACAAAGCGAGAATGTAATGCTTCATGTTGTTGTATATTTCCTGGAGTAAAGTGCCATTTGTAAATGGTTTGAACAGTATAATGTGAATTTGAGAATTTAAGCTCGCATGCATGCAAGTGCAAGCATCTGCACATGATGTAACTAGGAAAGGGCAGATAATTATTCAAGAAAATCTGGGGAAATCTGGTTGTTGCTCTCTGACTGTAATGCTTCATAATGCACTTTATCCTTTTTTTTAATTCAAACTAAATGCAGCAGAGAAAGGAACAGTATTTAGATCATTGTAGAAGTATTTTCTATTAGACATATTCAATGTGACACTTATTATAACTGGAGCAAATCCCAGCACATGTTGGGGTGAAATCAAAGAAACACCACTGATAGCTGATCAAAAACTCACAGACCTAACACAGATACTGACTTCTTCACCTACAGGCTGCTCAGTGTTGTCAGTCTACTAGACTTGCACGTGTGGATTAAAACCCACACAAACAGACAACGCAAAAAAAAAAAAAAAAAAAAAAAAGGAATTGAGAATTAAATCTGTCTTCCTGAGAGAGGCACTGCGCCACTGTGCTACCTCCTTTTACAACTTTTATTCATGAAATGGGAGAATGTGTTAAAAATAAAACTGCATAAATGAGTCATCCAAGTAGTACAGGATTTCATTGTGACACGGTGCTTTTCGAAATGCCACAAAATCAAGAAATTTGGCTTTTCCTTTATCTGCTTAATCACCTTAAATAGTTAAGAGCATCAACATGAAAATTCTGTTTTGCTTGATGTTTGTGTAAGACACTGCAGGAGCGTTTCAGTGGCATGGCTGGAGTATACAACCTCCAGCCCTGCTTTTCTTTGATGTGCTCTGAAGCCATCCTCTACCAGGAACTGAGAAGATCAAAGACAAGCGATTTTATCAAATGGAGCCCTTGTCGACTGTTTGTAATGCTTTATTCTTCATCAGGAACACCCACTCTGTCACCGTGATGCCACCGGAGACACAGTGCTCTTTTAAACCCAGTGGTGATCTCCCCGTTATCCAGATGAAAACGGATTTATTCAAACCTCCCATCAACCGACCCTATAAATAGAAGCTTGTGGAAAATCTTCTGAGAGAGAAAAAAATAAGCTGTGCTCTTAAGCTGTTATTAACATGCTGATAGAAAAAATGTCAAATGTTATTTTGGAGCAGTGAATTTTCTGTGAATATAAGCATAATGTTTCCTAGTAATGTTTGTGATAGGAACATGAGATTCACTAAACGACAAAAGTATCTGACAAAAACACACAGCTGAGTCATACTTTCTGATATTATGCACATGCTATTTGACTGCAGGGTGAGTCGTAGTAATAATTTCCACAGAAAATGGTGAGCATTATTGCTTAAGGCCTCTGCTGGAAGGGAAGGCGGATCATGTTCAAAATAGGTTCATGTTCGTCTATTTAACAAATCAGGTGAACATTAGGAACAAGTGACATCCAAGTGTCTAGAAATACGACGTCTAAACTTTAAGAAAATGTCTCGTTCTATAAATACGCATGCACATGTGATGTAGCATGTAGCAGCAGGAGTCAACCAAACGGCTGTGAACGGTGAACGACTGCAATCCACCGGTTCTTTTTGATTAGAAAACTGCCACCTGTTTTCCAGAGTGCTATTATTGCAACTGTTATTTTGGTAAGTGCCACTAGGGAGATAGCTCCGTAACATCGGCGCTATCATTATTTTTTCCCCCAAAATATAAAGGTTGACTCATTATTTTTGGTTCAGTGTGCCGTGATGAATGCCCCTCCTTTATGTCGCACGGTAAACGCACCTCACCTCTGAAGTATGTAGCCTATTCCTCTGGGTTTTTCCTCTGCTATCTGTTAAAATGTAAGCAGCTATGTGTCAAGAAGGGCTGCCTTTGTAATCCAAAAAGGTACAAGAATGTGTTAACAACAAAGTCCGCCCCCCCCATCTATCTGGTGGCACTAATGATCACAATAATTAGGACTTTATCATTACCCCTTATTATTAAATGATCATTCAGTTGTCTGCATGAATGTGTTAAGATGAATATGCGTGTTTAAGCAGCATATATGCATTAATGTACAGTAATGTGTCAATTACTGATACAATCAGACTCACTGAAATTGTTTAATTGCGCCATACCTTCTGTATACACTTGACTACATGTTAATTATTACTCACTTCCAGTCTACAAACACGTTGCATTGCTCTATGGCAATACTGGACAAGTACCATCTCTATATAATGTAACCGTGATGTATAAATGTTACACTTCTAGTTGGATAAAAATGGAATAATTCAGTCTTTTGTGTTCAGTGTTGCATTGCATGATGCTGCGGGAGTCTTCGACCCTTGTTTTTTTTGGGGTTTTTTTGGTTTTTTTTCCAGTGTGACATACTGTAGGTGCCAACTAAATCCAAAGGACACGTCTATATTGGTCATTGTTGGTCTTTGTATGGATGACACTGACATAAATGTATAGCATATAGCATTTACCTTTGGATTTGTAGCCATTTTAACTCTGTGCTTATGTGTACAAAAACAGCCATTTTAAAATCACAGCAATGCTTTTTGAAATCAGCCCAACCAAATGAAAGACCCCCTTTTTTGTGGTTCGATTTGTGCTGGTGTGGTCTTTACTGCACCCAACTCCTCTGGCAGCTTTGTTCTTGAAGTCGACACATTTCTGAGCCAACTGTCTATATATCTATGTGTGCTCTTTGTTTCATGGGCCATCACACTTCAAAACATGCAATAAGGGCAGAGAAGGGAGTGATTGACGTGCACATTTGACTGAAATGATTACTATCTCATCTATGCATTACAGTAGTCCATTAAGTCTACATCTATTTCAGCATTAAGGAGAAAGATGACATGATACTCACCTTCTTTAGGAGGACGTTTCACTTCTGCACTCAGATTGCAGACCTGCCCAGCTTGTAGTTGGGGTGACAAGCAACCCTCCGTTTGTGGATTTAAAGGTAATACCACGTTGTTCAGCATGAGCATACTCTCTGATTCTCCATCGCCTAAATGCTGAGGACAAGTGCATTTTGTGTACACGATCCCACATGTCTCCACTGTCCCTTTCTCTAATTTCAGGCAGTTTTCCAGCCACGTACAAAGCACTTGACACCCAAACTGGCTAGGACTCGCCTTATTCAACACCAGAAACTCCACAATAGACTTCTCCTCCTCCTCCAGCTTCTGTGGCGTCAATCCGTTATAATCATAAGGGAAAACTCTCCGTAGCTGAACAAAATTCTTGTCATACAGTAAAAATACATAAATATTCTTTGAATCACACAGGTACACTATAGACTCGTTGACTTTCAGCAATTCATTGATCTTTTCGTGTGAGTAATGGTCAAACTGATAAGCAAGCAAAGAATATTCAGAGCAGCTCAAGTCTCGCTTGTATAGCTTCAGGTAGATGCTGTATTTGGTAGGGTCTGGGTTCTCCAGTGTCCATGTACAGTTTGTATAGTTCTTAGGAAACATTTCAGTCACCGAATATGATCCATAAATGACCCCCTTGACCAGAGTGGAACACCAATAATCTTGGGCACCAGTTAATCCAAACATAACCAGAAGATAGGTGGAAAATATATAAATCAACAGGTTTCGAACAGCCTTCATCCTATGTCATTTGGCCTGTAAGAAGAGATGAAGAGGATTACACAAAAGAATTTAAAGCAGAGGATACAGGAACATCGATAGACGATCTCTATCAAGTTTGATTGATTTGCACATTTTAATCACATCCTACCATGAAAATTAAAAAAAAAAACCCACATTAACCCCAGCAACATGTCTTTTGCATCCTCATCCTGCCTCCTTCATCACTATACTTTGTGCAAACATTGCCACCTTGTGGCTGCTTCAGCCATTATTTATTTATTTATTTTGAGTTTTTTTTTTTTTTTGGGAGGTGGGTGCAATAATGTGAGTCATTTAAAAATTATTAATTGGGTCGTATTTGGTATGGTACAATCCCCAGAGAGAGTCAAATATAGCCGTTTAAAATACGTGACATCGAAAGACAAACGCTGAGAGCTGGATCCAAGTAAGTTTAGTCCTCATAGGTTGAGGGGATGCAACTGCTCGTTTTACGCAGTAACCAGGGTCTTTTAAAATCAAGCTGTTGTCTCCGGGATTTGGTCTGTTTCCTTCAATGACAGTTAGATGATATGTGGAGGCAAATTCACAGACTGAAAAATGTCTGTCTGCGTCCGTCTGGTCACTTTGGCTTCTCTCTCTCTCTCTCTCTCTCTCTCTCTCTGCGCGCTTTTGGTCACTACACGACCTGCATGTCTCCGAAATTCAGGGCTTGACATATTTGACAATGCAATTTGATAAAGAGCCAGTCTGTGTGTGTGTGTGTGTGTGTGTGTGTGTGTGTGTGTGTGTGTTAGAGGAGCGCGTGTGCGTACGCGCGCGCTTAAGTGTGTTTGTATGAGAGAAGAGAGAAAGAGAGAGATGGAGAGAGAATGCAATGCGATGTCCTGATTGCTTTAATCCTACAGGCAATGCAGCTGTGAGCAGTGTCACAGCAGAACGTGCATGTGTGTGCGTGTGTGGCTCAAACGGTGCGTGTATGCATGCGTGTGTGTGCGTGTGTGTGTGTGTGTGTGTAGGCGTTGAAATCCCAAGTAGGCTACAGAAACCAGAGTCCAGACAATAGATACATTTACACTTATATGCTATTTCTAACTTCTTCCCTTTGACTGATAAAAACCTGCCCATCTCACAACGTTAGGATAATATATGTGTTACATAAGGATTTGTCACGAGTGAAATCAGCTTTAGTCTCGATAAATCCATACGATTCCACAGCCTTCCGCAAGATTCATAGCCAAGGCTACATGAAAATCAGTATTCTAAGGGCGAGAAATCGGTCGTCAAGAGACGCTGATTTTATTGCCGGGGCTTCCAAGAGCAATTTCGTCTCCAGAGGAAATCTGAATATAGAGACACGAGCTACATCTCATGCAGTGTCAGTTCGACGCTCGGCATTTTAAAGTGATTTTTGCCTCTTAAGAGAGAGATCAGCTCTTAAAAAAATCATCCGTTAAGCACCCTAGACTAATGTGAACGAATGAAAGCTCCAAAGCCATCATGTGGAATAGACAGGACAAATATTTAACAGGGGGAAGCTAAACTTTAACTGACGGATGGGAAATGAAAAGGAGCTTTTCAATTGAAGCATAATAATAACAATTACTGTAATAACAATAACAATAAGAATAATCTTACCTTACACTGCGGAAGCTATGGCTATTTTTCCAACATACTTGACCACATCCTTTATAAATAAATTCTGCAGCCCTCCGGTGAATCAATACTCTCCATTCCCGACAATAGAAGTCCGGCGCAACAAGATGGTTCAATGGATGAAAATAAAATGCGTTACACTCCGGTCTGCCCGTTCATATCCCCCCGTCTTCTTCTTCTTCTTCTGGGTTTTTCCCATCAAAACGGAGCGCAACAACACACGACGGCCACCGAGAAAGAGAGAGAGAGAGAGAGAGAGAGAGAGAGAGAGCGAGGAAGAGACCGACACAGAGAGAGAGAGAGAGAGAGAGAGAGAGAGAGAGACGAGGAGAAAGAAATTCTTGGAGTGATAAAAAAGAAGAGGCCAATTCTTACAGTATTACCATAAATTAATTCGGCAGCCTCCACGTCTCTATTCCCACTGATGTGTTTTCTCCAGCAAGTTGCACGCCCCCCCTTTGGAGAAAAAAAAAAAAGGGGAGAAAAAAAAGATCCGTAGTGGGTGGATGTGAGATGTTGGGGGCTTGTGAGTTACAACAGAGAGAGAAATAGACGCGCTTTGCTTGGTGCTTGCAGAGCTCCAGGAGCAGGCTGCAATATCACGTCACACACTCAGCCGCTAAGATAAAGCACGTACGTACGCTTCTTGCTGCGTCTGGCACCACCACCACTTTCTTCCCTGCCCTCCCTTTTCTTTTTCTTTTTTTTTTCTCTTTTTTTTTTTTTTTTTTTTTCCATACAGCCTCCCCTTAATTCGAGTCAAAAGGGTTTCCCCCCTGAACTGGACCCTCTCAGTTGTGCTCAGACAACGCCGCGCTTTGCTGCTGCAGTTCTCCTAAAACAGGAATATTTCATGGACTTTTTTTTTGTTGTTGTTTTTTTTGTCTTTAAAGAAAAGGGGAGTGCATGAGAATAGGGGGATCGTAAATACAGCCGGCGTACTTTTTTTTTTTTTTTTTTTTTAACCAGTGGGACCTGAAGCTTACTGTGGTGTTTGGTCATTTTTTTCCCTTCTTTCCTGATGGGTGACAGCCGCTCTTGTTTTGATTCCTTCGCTGCTTGGTGGTGTACAGCACGCTGCACGCCCTCCCCGTTTGCCGCCTTCACGCTGCTGGAACAAATGCTTAATGGGAACTTGTATTCTCTTTGGAAAGTTGTTCTGGGCAGTCTGCACCTTGCAGTTGCACAGAAGTAACCTCCTCCTTTCTTCACCGTCTCTTAGACATGTGCTCTCAAGGGAATGCTCATGTGTGTAGCCAACAGTATGTTAAAGGTAAGAATTAAAATGTATTTAGGCTGTTGGCTGCTTATAAAATAAAGAAACTCTTAAAAGCGGGCTTCAGCGTCTGTGCTTTCTTGCTCTTCTTTCTTTGCTTTCCTCTGACACAGAGGCATTCACCAATTAACAGTCAATTTAATTCACTGTAAGCTCTGGGCTTAAGCATTTGGTCACCAACAATGCGGTATCAGTGGCTCTGAAACAGCACCCAGTGCCTGCTGGCTGAAGTCATGGAAAGTATGAAACAATAATGGCCAGAGCCGTGGCTAGTTACACAGTCATCTGAATCGCCTGGTGCCCATGTTGCTTTCCAATACAAGATGGAGGAAGGTTTTTTTTTTTTTTGTTCAGATTGGCTGGGAGTTTTTATCAGGTGCAAATAAAGCAGCAGATTTGTAATTATAGGTTTACAGTCCTCATATGCATCAAGAAAAACTAATGAATGAGGAATTAATGTGCATGACCTTCAAACATGTTGGAGCGGAGTCAATTTGCATATTGAGAATTATTTGCATATTCACCAAGAGATTTAGATTGCTTTTATCTGCACATTGATTGGCCACTGCACATAGAAATAATTGTTCCACAGTACAATTTACAATTTTTCCCCTTGTCTTTTTTTTTTTTTTTTTTTAAGTGAGGGGGGGGGGGG
>JAPQRN010000008.1:8113306-8167391 GCA_037367275.1 Coranthus polyacanthus | reverse complement strand
CCCCCCCCCCCCCCCCCCCCCCCCCCCCCCCCCCCCCCCCCCCCCCCCCCCCCCCCCCCCCCCCCCCCCCCCCCAGCTGCTCTAATCATTTTGCTGTGCACAGTTAACTCTCATTAGCCTGGCCATCTCTTTCAGGCCTTGTCTGAATGTGTTCCATCTGAGCAGATGCTGCATGAAGAGCCTATTTGTTTATTTATTTCCAGGAAGTTTTAGTGTGAAGTGTTTGTAAGCCAGCCCTTCCAAAGAATCCTCTAGAACTACACAGAGAGTACCAGCCACAGCAATGTGTGAGAATCTGAAGGAACTTGTTTATATCCCCAACATCCTGTACCATGCAGCGTTTACAACATTGTTAATCTGTTGCCAAACTTATAAAGGAGATTGGAGTCATTCAGCGCAGTTGGTTGCCGTGGCCTGTGACTGCGGTAGCTTTCTAATTCCAGTCTTCCCCAGGCAGCCAGTGGAACATCAGGGGTGACCTCGAGCCAGCCCACTTTCCACAGCCATAATGAAGACTTTGGCGTTCAGGGAGCTTTTGGCTCAGTAGGCTAAGAGGTGGAAGAAATTCATGCAAGGCCTTACCGAACAATGAAAACACAATAAGTATCTCTCCACTGACTCATGGGGAGGCCAATTGCCAAGCATCAGGAATGCTGCCATTGCTCTCCCCTGCAAGGACATTTCCAAGTCCAAATGGCACTCAACATGTTTGGTCATTTTGCAGGCAGAAGGAAAAGAAAGATGCAATTCACGTTTAGAGGACAAAAGCGGTTTCATGCGGACAAAATTAAATATGAAATAATGACAGAACCAAGAAGCCAGAACTTGAGTGTAATCATGTGCATCTTTTGTACAGTTACAATGGCTTTATTGCAGCTACTGTTGAATGTTATCTCCTTGCACTAATTTGAAAATTCAAATGCATCCAATAAATCTTATGTTTCTGTGCTGTGGTCCAGTGGAACGCCGACCAGTCTGTGTACGTATGCAGTGCATCAAACATCAAAGTATAAAATACTTTTATAGAAATGTGTATGCATGTATATAAAGCTTTAGTATTTTCAGAAATATGCTATTGAATTCAGAATTTACTACCAGCAGTAGCACACACAGCAGATCAATTTCCCCAGCTAGAATCTCTGAAACATTTGTGATATTTCTCATCTAATAGCACTTGCAGAATCTGTCATCTTATTCTGTCAACTCAAGAATCTGTTTGAGCACATGGTTTGTGAATTATTCATGATCTCACATAAAGAATAGCCCTATTATCACCTGCTCCCGTTTGTGTGTGTGTTTGTGCGACCGAGCCCCCTTATGCTTGTGTGTGTGTGACTGCCAAATAGAATGTCTGTTTGATATAATGGCTGTTTTACAGCATTCATGTCTATTACAAAATCGCATGTTATAAACATCAGTCTATTGATCATCTGATAAACATAAGTCTATTGATGTAAACCAACCATTATGAATCATTACGTTGACTGCTTTAAGAATATATGAAGTCACAGAAAAATGATGGTTTTCCTTTGTACCTCCCGTTGCGTGCAGACCCTCTGTCTTATGTACTTGATGCAGACACGGTGGTAGTTTCTCCAGATACCAGCGTAATGTTTTCACCTCAACTCAGTCACCACCAAGTAGTCAAATGCATTACATGTGTTTGAGCGCAGTTCTAATGCGCTCCTCCCTGTACAAATCTCAGCTGGATGACTCATTGGTGAACCTCAAATGAACAGAATTCTTGTGTATTCCCTTCTGTCAATGTGAACTAAGCTATTATACAATTTACCATTGCAAAAGTTATACCTTTCTTTAATTGTCAGGACTGGGATTCTCTTCACAACCACACTGCTAGTTTCTCTCCACCAAACTGCCATGGACAAGTAGTAAATCTGCCTCTTCCATCTACAGTGTACAGTATGGTATTGTAAAGTTACTGCAGGTTTCAGAGATGCTTGTGCCCCGAAAGATGTCACCCTTCCATTTTTAAAATATTACACCTCAGCTTTTGTGGAAGGTTTTCCCTTTCCCTATCCCAGGTGAAAACAGTAGTGTCCCCGAAAGAACTCACACATCTCATACTATTTAGAGCAACACGGTTAAATACGGAAGGAATAAACTTCCCAGAGATGTGAATGGAAGTGCATAATCACTTTCACAGATAGGGGAAAGCCAAGGGAATTTGTGAAAGCATCAAGATTCAGTGAGAGTGAGGTGGTATCCACAAACACTTGTGGACGTTTTGACTCTTGCAACATGCTCGAAAATTATTTGCATTATGGATTCATGCTTGCAGTAATGTTCTGCATGCAACTCATATTATTTAGAGCAAGATGATTAAATAAGGAAGCAATAAACTTCCCTGGGATGTGAAGTGAAGTGCATAATCGCGTTCACACATAGGCTAATGCCAAGGAAAGTTGTGATAACGTCAAGAGTCACTGTGAGAGAAGTGATATCCACAAACACTTTGTGGATATCACTTGTAACAAACTCACAAATTATTTGCATTATGGATTCCTGCTTTCAGTAATGTTCTCCATGTGTCATGTCTACTGGATGTCACAAACAGTGTATACAGGCTTGTGTCTTATGGTTTGATGCAATCATTACTCTAATGATGTACCGCTCTATTAACAAATTAAAGTGTGGGCACTTTCTTGCATCCCTTCAAGGGCTGTTTTCCCATTTTTCTTCATATTTAATTAAAAACTGTTGCAGAAATTGCAGAGTGCTGTAGGAGAGATGAGGTTAAGTGCTTGAGGGCAGTTCTTGCACTTCTTCTTGTATGGCAATCATAAACACTTCAAGTGAGTGCAAAGGGAAATGTATGTTAACTGTATGAAATAATCAATGTCTGTCAAAAAGATGCATAGTTGAGGCTCATTGAAGATATACTGCGCATGCAATCGATGTGTGAAAATGTGGCCCTTTTTACTCCATAGAACATGATCCTTGCTTGTCAATAATAATGCATTATTAACCACATTTGTTTTTGCTTTCAACCCAATTTGAATTTTAATATAATGAAAAAAAAAAGTGTTTATTCAAATGCAATACTGATGAAAATATTAATACAATTATTCCTTTGACTTTCCCCTCACAAACATCAGGGACAGTGTGAATAGCACTGTACATATTTGCATTTATTGTATTGTCATATTGAGTGAGCTGAACATTCTCTGTCTTGGCGCCTGGGGACAACAAAGTACAATAGAAAGAATCCATCATTATATGTCACAAGGAAATTATCTTTAAAATATATGAAGCTGGATGACTTATTCAATTGGTATTTATCAATAAATCAAGGTTTCAGAAGTCTGTTTTTATCAAAATTTTAAAGTTTTAAATCATTCACGGCACTAAAACATTAAGATTTAAATGTAATATTTTAGAAGTCTAAATATATTTCGGCTCTTTTCACCGACTCATTTTTCCGAGACATTCTCTCCCAACTTAAACTCCATTTTAAATGTAATCTTGGAATAACCTTGCTTGATTAATGAGTTGAAATGTATGGTGTACTGATATACTGTACTCTGATACCCTCCGCAGTAAGAACACAGCCTTGAAATGCACTTAGAGACATTAGGTCAGGCTCTGTCTTATACGCTGTTCCAGTTTAGGCGTAAATGTGAATCTGACCCTGCAGCGTCTTTGCAGTGATCAGGAAAATCTAAAAGGCAGTTAGTCAGTGGTGTAAAAATGCTTTATAGGGGTGATATGATCTCATCTTTTAACAGCTCTCACTGCGCTGCTTGTAACTCTTTATTTTCCTTGTTGTCAAGCAGAAGAGCTAAAAACGCTGATGAACTTTGAACCTGACGAAAATACCTGCACGTGACATTGATAGCATGAGTGTTTGTATGTGTGTATCTATTTAGGGAATGAAAATAAAAGTGATAGGTACACAGTGGTCATTCTGAAGAGCGCTTTATTGAAAGGTGACTAGTCTGTTTGGATGGCAGGGGTTTAAAGACTAAATCTAACTGTGTGTTGTGATTAATAGTTAACTGTGACAAACATTGTGTTTATTGATAACAGTGTGTCAACAGTGGAGCGTGTAAAGTAAAGATGATGAGGCTTAAAATGAGTCCGGGTGCTGCCTTTAATTAATCATTGTAAAGTAACTTTTAAGTACACAGTTGAGCAGTTACACACACACACATACTGTTTAGTATTTGAATTAGCAACACCTCTAAAGCTTAAATACGGTGCTGGCAGTCACAAGAAAACCCGACGGTGTGCTGCTTCAGTGATTTGACAGTTTCCTGGGAGAACCAGGATGTTAGGATGGAGTGTCAACAAAAAGCCCTGACAATTAAAAAATACTGGTATATGCATTTTTCTGCCAGGAACGCGCTAACTTGGAAGAGGTAGATTTGCCCCTAAAAACCTGTTGCAATTTAGCAGGTTTCATCTGGTAGAAGTCTAGAGAAGAGTCCTGGGATCTGTCGTACTGTCATTAGTTGTATCACTGCTGAGTAATGGGATTTGGGTTTTTCAATCATATTTTTGGCACCTATTGATAAAAAATGTACATTTTAATAGGGATAAATATGAACAAAGTGAAAACGCTTTTTCCCATTTTCCTATTTTATTGGGACTTTTATAGAGCAATCTTTTGTATCATCAATAGCTGCTATCTCAAACAGCCACAAAAAGGCAATCAAACATCAACACAGTACTGTATAATCCCCTTGATGACAAGTGTGCTTTCCATCAGCATCTTTCATTACTTTCCCTCCTAGGTCTTTTTGATGTTAAATATACCAGTCTGCTGTCTACTCAAAGGAATTTGCTTTTCAGAATTTGCCTTTTTAAAAAATGATGCTGACATCTACCAAACTGGACCAAATCTCACAGCCACAGAGTCACTTGTTTACCATATGGTTCAGTATAAATATTAATAAATTCACTTTCATTTTTAATACAAGTCTAAGAAACCGGGCATAATTTAGATGATTCTTTGGAAGATGAATATGAGCTTAGCAGAAGCATGCTGGGCAGCCTTATTGGACAAGATACCTCTGAGCTTCAACGTTGAGCATTTTCTTTAACTAGAATTTATCATTCAAGAAAAAATGTAGCGCCTGTCATGCATGTGTGACCTAAACTATGCCAGTGTGGTGCATACACTTCTGCTTTACATTCTACTCACACTCCTATTTGCCTTTTCCATGCCTGGGTTTAGAACTGAATTTTAAATCAAGGTATTTTTTCCCCAGCACTTTTTTTTTTTTGTCAGAGACAATACTGCACTGCATGAATCCTTAGGGCCTTTATCCGTTTCCTTTGAATGTGGTTCCAACCACCAGGCCTTAGACATCCACAAACCCCCCTCTCTGGCTATGTAAATATTCCATGAGCCTCTGCCCCCACACTGTGGATTGACAAGCATCCCTGACTTAAAAACTTCATCTTTAACAGAGGCTTCCATGAAAGGAGAAAAACCTACTGTAGCTATGCATTTCTTTTTTCTTTTTTTTTTTTTTTACAAATTGCCATTTTTTTCCCCTCATTTTTGCAGTCAAGGCATGTGTCAGGCACGACCCACAGCGTCTCTTGCTATAGGTGTTAAAATTCCAACAAGTAAATTAAGAAAGAGGTATGATTTCACAGTTTTGTTTTACAAAATAGGGGACAATATATGGATGGCTGATTGCATATAGGTGTGATTCATTAAGTACAAAAAGGCACAGGAATCATGCTGACAAAGGGGTATGAAAATAGCCCTGCAGCAGTTGGAAAAGAGAGCTGTGTCCTTGTTAATCAAGAAGATCATAGGTCACCTTGGCAATTATCAATTCTGAATGCACACAATAACAAACTATCTTTCCGACAAATCACCTGACACATTTTCATTTCACTGTCTATAATTTATTTTAAGCTGCGATGAGGAAGTGAGGGGGTGGGATAGAAAAAAAAAAAAACGACAATCTTGAAGCTGCCTGGAAAAGAGCTGCTTAGTCATTAATAATATAAGAAGAATATGAGTTAACCCCGTAATTTTGTCATTGCCATTAGTATGCTGGTTACTTCATTGTCTTTTGTACCCCTACTAATCAATCATGAGCCACAATCAATCTCCGTCACCTTCACTCTTAACCCGTGATATCTGCCCCACTGCCGTAACATTATTAACTGCACATCTTAAGCATTATGCAACCCGATCCGAATGACGTTGTAGTCGAATTTATTGATGTTCTCAGGGTTTTTGCACAAACCTTTCATCACATCCATCTGATTCTGCTGGATCTTCTACAACATTCATGTAACCGCAGACTTCCTTGTGAGACAAGCTCGATAGTAATACTGACATTCTCTTAAGCTGTACTGAAAGCATTGCAGAGAGCCCTGCAGAAGGATTTCTTTATCATCATGTGCACCGTTTCTTGATTCATCCTGTGCAGTCCATATTTTCTTTGTGCCACTCCATAGTTCTTCCTATGAAAAGCCTCATATACACTATGTGCTTAATCTATTGTAGCTTTTGGAGCTTCGTGGACAACTCTGAGATACAGCTAATTAAAATTTCTATGATAAAATAATTAGCCTCCCCAGCAGACAATGGAGAATGGAATTCTTTGGTAATCACTGAAATGAACCGATAAGAAAGTTTTCAAGTATCTCACAATTTACTGTCAACAGGATAACCGCGACTATGTTACTCATTTTCACTTGCAGACATGGCTTTATTTTATCAAAGATTACGGACTTCATCACTTGTGCAAATGCAATTGTGGATCAAAATAAAGTGTGATAAATAAGTTTATTTAGAAGGGGTACACTCAGGGAAATGATAGTATGAACCAAACATCTCACTGAACGTGAGACAACTGCTCATAAGAAAGGAGAAAAATATTAAAATGGTCAGGAAATTAATGTTTTCCAATTCAACAGTCCATCAATCACTTTAATTAGAATATTTCCATTTTTCTGTGGCGTCTTCATTCCACATTATTACTTTTTGTGGTCAGCATTGGCTAAACGCTGCTGATCAGTGCACATAAGATGAGTGTCCAGTCAGTAAATTGACCAGTGATCTGCCTGCTCTCGCAGCAAGTTTGATGACAACTGCTTGTCTCAGACCGTTTGCATTCCCAGAGCAGCAGAGATGAAAACCACAACCTCAGAATGCTTAAACACCAGATTCATAGAAAAAGTAGTAAGTGAAAAGCAAACGTCTTTCAATTGAATCCCTTTAGTCTCTCTGGATGTGTTATGAAATATGTATTCAGTATGGTTTTACTGAGCAAAATAAGGACACCTCAATCAATACCAAGTGTTCCACTTACATTTTGAGTGGGGGCATACACTTTGATTTATTAATCTGTGTAAAATGTTTTTTTTTTTTTCTAATTTTTTTCTGTGACCTTGACTATATGGTTGGTGATTTGAATTCTGTAGTGGCTCTGTTGAATAATAAAGATTAATGCTCAGAGATTATGCTCTTGCCATGGTGTGTGAGACACATGAGAGAATACTGAATTGCAGGCGGACCATGCTATAATTGATCTGATGCTTTATGTTAAGTAGTAGACAAGCATTAAACAATGCACTGTTATGAGATGAGGTGAATGAGTAAATTGCAGACAAGATGTTGTTTCATTACACTAATCATGATTACAATTATATTGCACACAGTTCAAGTAAATTGCCCATTTACTGTCTCACAGTTTGCACATCTGACAAACACTTTGATAGATTTGGTTTACAAGTGCATCATATACATATCTCCTTATATATTGTTTTATTATATAGCTCACCTTTTTTTGTTCAGGTTAATGTGTGGTGATCAACATCCCATACTACATCATACAATTAGGGATTTGGAGTCAGCCCTGTCTGTGGAGCAATTGCCCAGACCAACCTGTCCACTTTAAAGAGGCTGGCTGAAAACTGCCTGCACCAGTGGTTTCATGCAGCTCAGCTGTCCCTTGTGATATCCATCTCCTGAGTCTGGTCTGGCTTGTCAATCTAGGCTGGAGGGAGACACTGCCTCCGCTGATCACATCTGCCCAGAGAGCTGCTTTCAACAGCATGAATGGTCATGGTAAACTGTGCCTCTGTCATCACAACCAGACAGTCCATTTAATTTGCACCACACAACTTGCAGCATTTCAATTCTATTATAACAAGTTGAACTTGTATATACTGGAGTGAGTGGGTGAGTTTTGACAGTCATTATTATTATCTGCTTGATCTAATATGTGTTAAAATGGCTGATCTAACCTGGCTTGTTATAATAATACCCTAAGAATTATATCCTTTCAAGCCTGCCTATTCTAATTATAATTTGTACACTAGTTTAGTTTATAAAACCTGTGATAATGGTTGGCAAAATTCACTAACCTTGCAATATTGAGCAGGATCTGTCAGAGTCTTTCCATCCTAGGCGATGAGTACCATGCAGACAGCAGAGCTGATGGATGCCAAAAAAGTGAAATACAAAAGTAATTTCCATTAAAGTAAAAACATACTTTAAAATAAAATTTATATTAGCCCTATAAAGTTGGACAGAATAATCTAGGCATGCGTCTAACACTATATTTCCTCTAAAACAGATGACAGCCAGCCAACACTTCAATTTGTCATCAAAGAAAAACTGTCCATGTCTGCTCCATTAACACTGAATAAGAGTCAGTATCCATGGTGACGTTCGAGGGAGAAAGTAATATTCCCTAGTTAAGCATTGCTATGAAATTAAGCTCATTAAGAGGCTAAAAGAAATATCCCCATGTGCTCCAAAGTCACCTCTGAGCAGCTTGTGTCTCGTCATGATATCACTGAATAGTGTCTTGGATCTGACCTTTTTGAAACAATCGACAGAGTTATATAAGTACGTATTTATTGCATGGCCCAAGATCCAGAAGGATTTTTGGATGGATTATGACTTAATGATGACCTGTCAACCACCATCCTTTGATCAACTCAAGACATTCACAACAACTGAACTCAAGTAAAGATGAAAAGTGTTTTCAGTAAAAAAAAAATGTTAAAAAGTTGGCTGCGGAGTACTGCATTCAAAATAGGAAAAGTGATTAGATAGCTTGTAGAGTGTCACCCCAGACCACGAACCCACCGAACAAAGTCCGCTCTGCCAGCAACTGTGCTGATGAGGACCGAGAAAACAATCAGGGTACCTCCCTGTGAGGAGGGGAGGCCACCTGTGGTATCTTACAGATGTGCAATGGAGGGGAGCTTCCACGCCCCCCCAGTGAATAGTGAGATATATTAATGGGGTAATCTCTGGTGTACATCTCAGAGGGAGCTGGTGAGGAACACCACTAAGAAGTCCTATTCTTTCCTCTTGGGGCTTGTGCAGGTGTGCTAATATGATATCGGAGCTGTCTGAAGCACTTATACTGTAGAGCAGTGACTAGCGAGATGAATTAGAAGGGTCCCTCCTCTCTATTTAATGACAAGCCCTCCTCTCAGTTTCTCAGCTCTCCAATCATGCAGACAACTCGCCACGGCTTTACTCTAGCCAGGTCCCCAGCATGAGGATGACCCATCAGTCTGCCGTGTGTTACACGAGCCAATCTGCTGGGATGATAAATGATAACCAGGAGCTCGGTGCTGCTGGCCCTGTCAGAGGAGATTTCAGATGGGAGAGATGATGGGGTTGCCACACTGAAGCATGGTGTGGGATCACAGCAGGTACAGAGCATAGGATCCAGTGCCACCAATTAATGTTTGTCTTAGTTCACCTCGGATAACCAGAGCACTCTACACCATGCGGGCAAAGCACTGCCCCGACAAATAACAGCCGAGCAAATGTGCGGTACTCCAGGGAGCACAAGAAAAGCTGCAAGGTATTAGGTGAATATGAAACAACCAGCAGCAAACAATTAGTCTGGTGTCCTTTGGGAATCATCACCTGGGAAAAAGAACTTCGAACCACAAAAGAAAAACAAAACTAGAAAAACATTTTTTTTTCCTCTTTTTTGCAGGAATGGTTTGCAAAGAATTGCAGGTTTCTCTAGTGTGTAAGAGGTGACCCTTCATAAAAACTCAATTAATAATCAAGATGAGACATAAATAAATAAAACTCAAGCACCGTAATAGGAGAAAATAATTAGAGCACCATAATACACTGACATATCACAAAAGAGGTTTTCTTTTTTCATCTTGCTTTCTGACAGGCTGCTCCACATTCTCCCTGTCCTCTGCCATGTCGGCATCACTACAGCAGGTCTGTGTAAATAGCTGCCATCTGGAAATCCCATTTAACAGCAGAGGGTGCCAAAGCTTTTCTATTTTATATTTCCCAGGCACACTGAATCTTTTTAAACCTTTCTATTTAGGCACACGATTGTGATTTTATTTCACAATTTAAAGAAATGTAATTTGCTCATTAAAACCAATTATACTAATTTAATATGAGGATAATATAAAGGCAACCTCAACTGGGGCCCATTTTACACTCTGTTTTTGTCAAATTAACCATCAACATAATATTACATAAGATAGAGTTGCTCTCTATCAGCATATTTTACAAGCTTTACTCCCACATGATTTTAAAGCTGACTTGCCAGTCTTCTTTACTTTATGGAATTTCTTTTCCTTTTGCAGGAACTAAAGAAACCCAATTTGGACCAAATGGAAACACGATACAGATAATTGGGTTAACTGCACTGCTGCCTCATACTCTTTTCTTTCTTTCCTTTCTTTCGTTTCAATCCAAACTAATTTCACAGCAATATTTAAGTGAGAAAAGCCTATGGTTGCATAGACAGAGGCACCTGTAATGCAGCCATTATAACTCAGCATCTATTTCTGATCATTAGAGCTCACTAAGCAAGCAACACATACTGTGTTGACACAGCCGTGTTGGGAGGCTGCAGCTGAGATTACAGACTATCCCATTAAGTTAAGTTTTGTTCCTCAAATTGAGCTGTTGTAAAAAAAACACACACACACACACACACACACACACACCCTCCTCTCACAACACTGCAGTGAAGTGCAACGGGTTACTACTGTACGTGGTACCTGTTCTGAGCGTGCATCTGACCCAGGAGCACCATCTGTTATGAGAGAGACAGAGAAACACAGACAGCATGAGAATGTGACAGAATATGAAATGTTTTGATTATGTGAAAACAAATGAACAATACACGCACGTTTGTTTGTTGTTGGTTTTTTTTTTTCTTATCAAAAATACAGCAAGATCATAATACACTTTGTCAATCCAATGAAATAGAAATTTCAGGACACTAATTGTTTGTTTTGAGGTCAACACAGCACAATGCAGCTTCCGCGTCTGTTCACATCCTATTTGTTTTTATATTGCTGCTGCTCAGGTGAGTAACATTATCTCTCAATGGTACATCCTGTCATTTGGGGCCAACGCTTGCTGAGCTGACTGTAAGTTAATTCTGTCTGTTTAAATGAGCATCTTTCTGACATTTAAACCACAGGGAGCGCCTGATATGTTAGCAGAGAGGAGAGAGACCACGCACCATGAAAGTACAGAGAGCGATACATAGCAGCATAATAGAAGATTGTCTCAGAAATGTTTAGTTTTAAATGCCAAATGTGCTTGCAAAGCAGAAGGCTGGCCCGGCACTGCAAGTGACAGATGTCTGATATGTTTGGCATGGATTAGCTAAAAGCTTATTTCTGCACCTTCTCTGTCACTGGAGCACAGACTCCTCAGACAATTCACCAGTTTCCAAATTATGTGCAGGCTGTGAAGCGTCCAAGCAACAGAAATGGAGGTTGTCCAAGTTGTGCATCTAGCCCTAAACAAGGTCAAAGAATAAAAAAAAAACATAAAATTACTTTTGCAATAGTATGAGATATTGGCAAAAAACAATTAAAAAGAAAGAAAAAGTCAACCTCTCCTCATAGGGTCATTACTTCACCTATACAGAATGCAGTATTATAATTTTTCCTCAAATAGCCACACAAAAGCATAAATATTTGCATCTGACCAATTTATTTTTCTCACAGCAAAGTCAAAAGTGGACTGATAAATCCCTATCCAATAATGCAGAGTAAAAAGCTCTATCCACCTCACATAATGTTCCATCCAGCATCGCCCACAGTGATGGCCAGTCAAATTGGATTAAGCTGAGGTGGCTTGGGGCTTCTCTGCAGCTGCTGCTGTTTGATATGGGGTTTAGGTGTGCTGCAAGTGTTAACTTGGCTAGACTTAAAAGACTTGCAGAGACACATTAATATTTTATATGAAACTACAGACTATGATGCCAATGAGTCACTGGCCTTACAAAAAAGAGAGCATTATAAAATGGGATGATTAAGTAGGGCTACAACATGAGTCTGTCAACTCAGTACAGTGATGAACTTAATTTTATTCAGTTTATTTTTCTGACTCATTTGTTCAGTCTTTATTTATGGAGCCCAAAATAATTACAAGCAACATTATCAAATTAGAGTATTATGTAAAATGATATAATAGAAGAGTTCACTTCTGGGCTATTCTCCTGTGTCTAGCAATTCTTACATTTTACTTAATAACTTCTAAATGTTAAGTGGTGGAATCTGGAATGTGACCAAAGCTGTTATTGATCTGAAAAGAATTAATCAATGAAAAGTGCTTCATTATGAAGGAAGGCATACGTTGTGTTTAGCCTTGATTCCAACATAAGGCTGCGAGCCATGTGGTAACAGCCAATGCCAAAACATAATCCTATTGCCAAAGTGCCTTGAGGTGCAGTACTACAAGTCTCTTCAAAACAGCAGTGGTAACTCTTCTCTTGTTTCTTTTGTTTCTTTGTCTTTTTTTTTTTAGGTTTAACTGTAGTCTATCCATAAACGTAAGCTGGGCACACACTTAAAGGACCAATGTGTAAGGTTTTAGTTGGATCTATTATAAATGGAATATAGGTTTCATGATTATGTTTTCATTAGCGCATAAACACCTGTAACTACAAACTGTTGTCTTTTCGTAGATTGAGCCTTGTTCTTTTCCACAGAACCCTCCATGTTACACCACCGTTGTTTTGACAGCAGCCTACAATGGGCAAACCAAACAAACCAAACTCTTTTTAGCGAGGTCATTTTGCACTTTTATGTTGATATGGCCACAAATAGGTTGTCTTAATGGAGGGG
Organism: Coranthus polyacanthus; assembly: GCA_037367275.1. Lineage (NCBI taxonomy): Eukaryota > Metazoa > Chordata > Actinopteri > Kurtiformes > Apogonidae > Coranthus > Coranthus polyacanthus. The sequence goes on along the minus strand of JAPQRN010000008.1, from coordinate 8,154,305 downwards.
GGAGGGAGGGGTATTCATTTGGTTGCAACCTCACCACTAGATATCACTAGCTTTTAGTTTTCTAAATAGATTTTTACATTTTCTCTACATTTTCTGAGAAACTGCATCGACTCTGTTATATTCGTCACATCTCTGTGACTACTAAGCGGCAGGTTTGTGTCTGACAAGAAATGTTTCACATTAATATATACAACATAAACTTATCTTTGGTGATTGGACCCCATTGTGCTGTCATCAGTATTAGGGGTAAAGTAATGTACGCGGTGAGCTGAGTAGGAATATGCCCTCGATGTCTTGAGTCTAGACACTGGTGGAGGGGATCAGGGAGCAAAAACCTGGATGGTGAGAATTTGAAGCAGACTTTGATAAAGGAGGAGGTGAATGAGGTGGTGTTGAGTCACATCAATCTGAATTAAATGACAGCTGGCAGTAACACACAAAAAATCAGTTTTTTTATAGTTTGACAGCTACGAGAGGATTGGCTAACAATGAATGTGTATATATTGTATGTGATTGGTTCAATAGACTGAGTGAACGCCCCTCAGTCAGATCATTTTGAGGAAGGTAGGACTTGCTATGTTTATAGTGGGCAACTCATAAAACTCAACTTAAATATATTTTACTTCTCTCACTGCCATGATGTTCTACACAATATATAAACAAAACAAAACACGTATGTATACAATGTACACTTTTTTTTTTTAATTCAAATTATACAAAGTAAACAGGATTCATATTAGCATAATAAATCTGCCTATGCTTGTTCTGAAATCAGCAAGTTCTCTTGAACAACCAGATATTACATTAAACTTCTCATATGACCCATATCAGTGTTTGATGGATGAGCACCCCTAAAGGCAGGCTTGGGGCTTGGTGAAAGACTCCTCTCTGGAACAAGTCATCTTCACTAGAGCAAAGGAAAATGGTCATGGCTGAATCCCACCTACAGGAGGCATCAATAAAGGTGTGCCAAAGCTATGCTGGAGGTCAAACAGGTTCAGTTGAGGAAATGGAACACTGTGGAAATGGAAGATCAAGGCAGCCCTGGACTGGCAAATGCTACAGGATGTGGGCCAATGGCTTACAGTCCCATCAGAAATAGCCAACACCATCTTGAAGCAGGATCTGGTGTTGTGGCAGAGCTTCCTGCACATAGTCTACTCTGTTGAGCTAACAGGTCCTTTGGGAAGATACTGCGCATGAACTCATTGAGAGGAATAAGCCGTGATGCACTGAGTTGGCAGCAAAGGCAGAACATCGCTGGAGAGCAAAGATCTGCCGAGTGGAAGTAGAGTGTCAGGGATTTATGGCAGGGGTGCTTTATTTGTATGACTGTAGAGAGACCTGGGGATCAATGGACAAGCCCTACACTAGACCATCAAGACAACATTGGGCGTGGCAGAGCGGAGTACTCTGTGACTCTGGCTGAAGAGGACTTCAGCTGGTCTCCACATGAGTAGGCTGAGCAGATGCCAAAACACACTGCTGGGCCTACTGGAGACATTGTGTGTCCAGGCAGTAAAACATTGATAAGAGTAGAATCTCAATTATGAACCACAAAGATATGACTACCCAGCTTTCATCACATTCAGAACATTAGAATAGTGTAAGTTTAATTCATATAGTTTATAATATATGTTCTATGACTTCAATTGGAGCAGGAAGCTTTAACAAGTAAAGATTGTTTATCTTCACCAAACAAATTCTTAAAATCTGCAGTAATGCGTTGGCCATATACACTGAACAAAATTATAAATGCAACATGTAGAGTTTTTTAAGATTTATTTCCAGCATGGACTAACATGAAATCAAATCACTGAAAATCCAAATTAGTCATCACTAAGGCACAAAATTCAAGCACTGTCACAAAGAAGTGTTGTGACCCATGGTAATCACTAGGACTGGGATGTTTTCTGCTTCAAAAAACTCTCTGCAGACCCTAGCCACATGTGGATGAGCATTGTCATGCTGGAAAGTCATAGATGGACATAATGCCAATGAAAGACATAATGGCGGCGGACGGATAGCACCATGATGGATGTGAGAATCTCATTCCTATATCTTGCAGCAGTCAAGTTGCCGTCACTGAAATGCAGCCTTGGTCGGTGTCCATGACATTGACTGCGGTGCAAAACTCCTGGAAAACGCCGTCTCAGTCGGCTTATGGCTGAAAAACGAACGTTGAATGCCTCAGCTACAACTCTGACTGACATGCCCACGTTCAACATGCCAATGGCAGGTTCCTTGTTCACTTGTGACATTTGTGGCATAGTGACATTTGACAAATGTGAACATTTTGGGGTGTCCTTTCATTGTCTCCATTGTAAGGGGTGTCTGTGTCATGGTCACGCAGATTGAGCAGCACCGGTACATGTCACACCCCATTGGGTGATAGCGTTGTGTAATGATGGGAGTGGCACCACACTGTACGATGCAGAGCTAAATGGAGTACCATGCAAGGTTTTGTATCAACAAAAAACAATTGAAGATCATTTGTGGGAAGCTTAAGCTTAATATTTTTTTTCCAAACATAAAACATGAAGGTAAGGTAAAACAAGGCCTTGGCATTACCTCTACATCAGGATAAACCGAAGGGGTGCTGTTGAAGTTTCATTCAACAGGTTATCAGCAGATGCAAACTGGAAGAGAGAAGGAAATGAGAGGTAAAGGGAATCCATTCCCTTCCAAAAACTAAAAGCAAATAATGATCAGATTTAGCCTTTCTTACTGCAGATGTACATTTGTTTCTAAGCTGCCTAAAAGCAACCCAGTGACCGGGTCCTCTGGTACACCTGGCAAGAGACCTGGTTCAGGTTAGTTCTCTCTTCCAGTGAGGATGAAATTTCTACTGTGAACCAGGGACTTGACCTATTTTGGACCCTATATATTTTTAAAAGGTACATCGTTGACTATTGAGTTAAAAGACTATGAAGCGGGTCAGGGGCTACAACGTCATCTGGGATTTTATCAGTGTCCTGAATTTCACTTAACAAATGATCCTTCAAGAAAGTCAGCTGGTCGAAATGTTCGGTCTTATCACCATATGCCGACAATTTTTTCATCTTAGTACTTCTATCGCATGGAGAATGGACACTAAAACCAAGCACAAATACTACTACGAATACTACTAAAACAAGCACCTGTATGAATGGACACAACTCCTCCTCTTGAATTCCTCGCCCTTCGAAAAAGGTTTTAATCATTCTTGTTCAAAAGTTTAACCTGATCTAATTTTCATGTTGAGTGATGCTCCTATTATTTAAATGAATAAAACCTAAACCGTTCCTATTGAGGCTAAAGTTTAGAGACGGTGCATATGGTTTATGGAGCAGTTGCCTTTAACATACAACAGTCTGTCACCCACAGCAATGGGATAACTAACAGGTGGTATTGTTTGACTTCATGCTTGGAGACAATTACTTAGGTTTGCAGCAAACATTTAAGCTCCTAATCTACTTTGATGCAGACCATCCAGACTATAGAAGGCACCGTGTAACCAGAAGAGATAAACGTTCCGTACATATCCAAACCAATTAGTTCATTTATTCAGCCAAGACTCCAAAGCATACAAGTAACAAAAAATCTCCAACCCACACTGGCAGATATGAGACCAGAGATAACAACATGGCATTTAAGCAAAAATACAGTCTGAGCAATTGAATTGAATCGTTCCTTTACTGACTCAGTTCCAGGAGATCTTTAATGGTTTTTGTAATCATTCTGTGTATCTTATGAGGTGGCAGGTGGTGGTATTTGGAATTAAATCTTAATAAAATTCTTGGGTTAGTCACTGGTAAGATTTTTGCCCAGACAGGAGACAAGAGATTGTAGGCGAATGAAGGCGGGAACCTTAAAGCAGGAATATACAGAGAGAAAATGAGAGTTGACATTGCCATGGGAACGGCTGCATCTTGCCCATCAAACGAGTGAGCCTTTGGGAAAAGGAGCAGGCATCTGACCACAGAGGTTTTATAATGTTGTTGCAGAGTCCTGACCCAACAACACTCTGGTTGTAGAGGAGTGCTGGGAATGAGAGCAGTACATGTACATATGTAATACTACTACGACTACTACTTGTTGTAGTAGAAGCACATGTCCATTCATTATATCAGTGAATTAGAGGAGACAATAGAGACTAAAGTGGGGGGAAAAAAATAAGACTTGGGCTGGTGCTTAATTTTAATATGATATTTGACAAAGGAGAAATAGTGGGTTTTTACATATATTTATTTAAAAGAAATATTTTTTAAAACATTCGTTTTTGAGAAGAAAAAAACATGTGAAGTAGCTGCTGTTCATTGGGTATTCGTGGCGTCTGTGACTTACCCCATATTGCTGGCAGCGTAGAAGTAGGTCTACCATTTGTGTGATTGTTTCAAATTGCATCTACACTTGACAAGGACTGAGATATTTGCATAGCTTTAGGCTACTCCCCTTTTTGCAGGCAGCAAGATTTATAGTTAGCTCCATTGTTACCTCCGTTATCTACTAGTTAAAGGTTCAATATGAAATATTCAAGGGGAGAAGAAATGTAATATAATATTCATAATTATGTTTTCATTATTGTATAATCTCCTGAAAATAAGAACTTTTTTTCTTACCTTATATCTGCAAAGAGTGGAGCGGGTCAGTCCACCATGTTGTGCAGCCATATTTCTACAGTAGTCCACCGACTTATTCTTCTTCTCCATTTTCCTGTTTTATAGCAGGTGGCATCCAGCATTAACCCCCACAGCACAGCATTTGCAGATTAAAATATCTTAAAATGGCTGGGCTATGTTATATATTTGCTGGAGTTGTGTACTTACATAATAACAAATATTTCCAAAGATATACAAATTTGGAGGAATCCATAATTTAGTCACTGTAATGGTACATTTACAGTGTCAGTGGTGTCGCATCCCTTATATTAAAGCTGCAGGACCTAAAATCAAAGATAAAACAAACGGCAGAATTTGAAAACGCCTTCTTTCTGCACCTTCCTTCTTCAGCTGTCTCCTCTCTGACCAAATCAAAAGACAAAATATAACTATAGATGACTACCACAGCGGGAAGAGAGAACCCACTTGTTGTCTTTTTGTCTTTCCACTTTTATGCAAAGACAAACACAAATAATTTTGCTGCTTCAACAAATACTGCGCTCTCTGCACATCCCTTGTATACACTGACTGAAAGCCACTAGCCTCCAACGCAAATCATATCCACAGCACTGACATATCAGTAAACTAGTTTTTATTTCTTCCTGACAATAATACACACAAACATAGCTTTGAATGTGGTTTACGCATGCAAAGTTCAGTAAGCTACAAGGAGCTGGAAGTCCGCTGGGGGTAATTAAATGCATAGAAACTACGCGATGTGACATCAAAACACTTCAGCTAACATGAATATTACATAATATCTTGTTATTCCGTGCTCTACAATTAACATATTCCAGTATCCTTTCAGGCATTCATGCATGAAACTTCAGTGGAGACTATAAGCATCACAGAAAATCCCTGTATGCCACTGATAAGGCCTGTCTGTGATATGGATCAGAAGGGCATTTGAGTCTGGTGGATCAATAACTGCAGATGTTCTGCCTGCACACAAACACCAATCTTTAAGACGGAGGCTTACCATGGCACGATTGACAAATTAGGTCCGCAGGATTTGATGACTAAAAGATAACATGATCGAAGGCTTTCTTAATCCAGAATTAGAACATTTACAACTCGTCTGAAAAATCACGGTTAAATGAAATCACCATTTTAAAATAAAGCTACTACTGTATTGTTTTAAAATGTAAATGACGTGACACTATATCCAGATATTTCAAGCACAAATTCATAAAATCTAACATTCATCTGCTTTTAACAATCCAAAAGCTTCTTTTTTTCAAAAGCAGTCATTTTGCCACAATTATACAGACTGTAAATGGTGATAGGCTGGGCAGAGACAACATCTTTTTTCTCTGATAGAGGAAACATTTGTCCAAATGGCTACAGGACAATGAAAATCTGACAGTAAACAATATGGTTCACACCAGGACAAATACTATTTGGTACTGTTAAGTTTAATTTGATGCACTGTTAAGCTTTCCTGTTAGGGATAAATGCTGATTGCACTAACCCATTTTCATGTCATTGATTGCTTTGTAAGAGCAGATTTAATGTCAACAATAACGGCTAATTAATATAATTTAGTGTAATTAAACAATCAGAGGGGATAACACTTTTAATAGACAGACATTTTAAAATTTCCCTGAAACTCTAATACCTGTTGTGCCCAGACCCTGCTGATGTCTTACGTCAAAATGATTCAGCAGTAAACCAGTCCAATCGAAGTGTATGAAATTTCGTTTGCAGTGCTCAAAGCATTGCACAACGAGACTGAAAAAACTCAATAACTCTCAATTAGAAGCAATTAGATCCTTCACTTTAGGCTTTGAATTTAAGCTTTTGAATTCCCAAAACACTATCATTGACTTTACAGTTAAACACCTATTTGTAAAAACGAGGAGGTAGTTATTTTATGCTATGCAAGTAGCATAAAGTAGCAGTATGCAAACTAGTCTAATTATACAGTCCTATAATAACCACTGATAATCATTTCAAACTGTCCATAATTGTCAAAAACTGTGTTTAAAAATAAGTTACATTTTACACCAAGGTTTGGTTGTTTGTTGTGTATTAGGAACTGCAATTATGCAGGAAAAAAAGGAAGGACAATTAGAAGGATATACTGTGGGTATTTGGCCAATTAGGAGAGTGTGTACAAAAACCACTGATTGGAATAACAGGCAGAAGGTTCACCCAGAGTGTTGGCACAAGGTTCAGAATGTGTCAACTCAGATTATTTTTAGTTTTAACCATTCCTGCTGAATTGAAGATGGAATAAAAGAACAACAAGCAAAAGCAAATTTGATCATAGTCTGATTTCCCTGTAGTTGATGCACAAGGAGGCAAAAGATCTTACAAAGGTTTCACAGCAAGCTATCTTTTGCTCCCAGTATCCCATTAAAGTGAAATCAAAAGAACATTTTTAAAATATAACCCAATAAGTGTCAATCATGCTGCGGGCTCTGAAGATAGCCTTTATAGTTTTAAAGTCTAAGGTTTTGAACTTCTTTTGCCCGTAGAACACTTTACTGTATGTTTTTTTGTTTTTTTTTTAGAGAAAATGCATCCTCAGCAATTAGCATAGAAAGACTGTGGTATTTGTGACAGTTGATGTTTTGCATGATGTGATATCATTACACCATTTCTACTTTTGAGCTTAATATTTTGTCAGTAAGTAAAGTAAGTAAATGCAGATAGCCAGGACTGCACCCTTCTCTACAGCTTCTCTACATCATAATAAGGTCAAATATGATGTTATTGTTCAATACAGATGAATGTAAAAAGCTGTAATTGCGGAAAGATCATAGAAATGTATAAACTTGTAGGTATAGTCGACAAACAAAATGACTGCAATCTGCTTCTCAAACGTCCACCCTTCATTTTTGTATCATTACGTACTACGCACACTGCTTCCTGCGTTTAACTGTTGACACTGGATATAAATTGCGAGGTGCAAAATCGTCCTTTATAGACATAAATCCTGGCATACTGAGCTGCTGTGTCCAAATAAAGTGAGGAGGGACGTGAAGAAATGCAATCCGTTTCAGTTTTACACGCGGCGTTTTTGTGAATTAATGCCAAACTCAACTCGAGAGAACTCAAATGTGTTTGAGTTTTGTGGCCAGCCGAAACAACTCACAATTCAGATTCAAGAAAATCATACAAATGATGATGTGCATCCTTCATACAGAGCATGTTAAACTAGCATTGACTTTTCTTTGATTACATCTACTTGTTTAGCTGCAATGCAGGCTATTTATTTCATCCGCAGCACACGTTATTTAATCAAATGTACTGGCACCCAGTATGTGTCTCTGTATAACCACACCCTGACTGCTGATCGCTGAGCAGCTGGGGGTCAAGTGCTTTGCTCAAAGGCACCTGGACAACAACTGTACATTCCAGTTTTTCATTAATGTTACACTTACAAGCTATTAAAATGTGCACAAAGGTGGTTTTGAAAGGCAAAAGCCTCTAACTTAGCCATCTGGCACGAACAACGGCAAAGGAAACTGTGACCCATATGAAAGATTTTGCTAGAGAAGTGCTGAGTAGCATCTGCTCGCTGTGAAAATGCCCTGGGTCCTTTGCATGACATGACAAATTACACTGGGCAGTTTACATTTAATTATCCACTTCAGTGCTCACCTTAGTGAGAAAGTATAGGAAGTGGGAAAATCTTTTACATTATCTCTAACAAGTACTTTTGAACCACGTTTTTCCTCCCAACATCTTAACCATTTTCACATTGACTATAAAATTATGCGCTTTTAGTATCTGCATACCAGTAGATATTAACATTAATGGTTAATACACATTCTGTAGAACACATATGAGCTTGTTAGATGGCGATACATCATGGATATTGTTGGCTCTGGTTAGTAGTTTGCCAAATGGGGGAATAGTGTACATTTCCTGCAGTGTTTGCAGAGAGGAGCAGATTCATTCGGTAGTTGACGGCCACCATGACAGATCAAAGGAGTGATATTTTGAGGATAAATAGGCCAGCTCTATTGAGCAATATATCACTCTTTTATCTATTTAATTCATCTTTATGTCATAAAAGTTCATGAGCTTAGTCTCTGCAACACAGATGAGGTGTCGTTACGTGAACATTTTTCACATATGATGCACAGGCATCACTTAACATTGGATTATTTAACAAGATCGGGCACATTTTCAGCATTCTCCATGTGTTAGATGACAGCTGTCACCATAAACAAAGTTACTATGGGTGCTCAAATTGCATTAAGCGTCAGCTCATTACTAACACAACTGTGTCATTTTTATCAAGCATTGCAGAGAAAGTCAGCGATGTATTTCCAAGTATTTTTCGTTCACAATATGTAGTTTATATAAGTAATGTTTGAGACAAACAGAAATTGGCACTTATTTTTCTTACACAGTTTACAAAAAAAAATAGAAATGCTATTCAAAATCAATAACTTACACGATAAGTTCTGAGCACATTGATGGGATACTTACGAAGTCGTTTAGAATTCAGCCTAGTTTTCACCTACGTAAAGTAATATTTCTTCGTCCTATTATGCAGAGATTCTGCAGTATTGGGAAATCTGGTTCAAGTTTATATTAGTCAATGTGCATGAATTAGAAATATAGCTTGTGTGTGAACATTTTTCTTAGAATTTTTATGACACTTTATTCATTCCTTTCTGTTCATTTCAGTGAAAAGAGGCTCTTCTAAAGTTAAAACATAAATCTAGATCACCTCATTTCCTGGATACTATAGCTGCAATAGGCTGTACAAAATGATTCAGGCAGTATAGCAGGTAGGCTACCTGCTATATGCTCAGACTAAAAGACAGAAGGTGAGTCACAGCAGGCGCTACAACTGCTGCCTGGGATTTAGGTCAGCTAAATAACTCCAGGTGGCACGGGTCCTTCCCCGAGGACACAGTGCAGCCTGTATCTGGACCAAGGTTAGCAACAATGGCCCTGGGGGCATAATGGGACATTAATTTTTAATGTAAACTAACCCATGTCTAGTTGTGGGCATGGGGTGATGAGTGGTGGAGGGTATTTGACTCTACATAGTTCTGTAAATGTTGTGGTGTAGCTGGTGGGTTTGTATTCTACGTTTATAATTCATTCCTAGAGTTCTGGTGCCAGCAAGGAGACAAATACATTTAGCTTTTATCCAATGAAAACTAAGGGTTTGTTGAACAGCTCAAAGGCTGCAGAGTGCTAAAGTAACAATATTTACTGAGTCCCAGGAGTGAGAGCCGTAAACAGATAATACCTGTTGAAGGAGGATAAAAGGCGTAAAGTCAGAACGGAGACAATATTGTGGTTTACAAGCTCTTTGTTTTTTTATTTTTTGGGGGATTTTTGGGGTTTTTTTACATCAGGGAGCGGGGTAAACAGTCGTCCGTGCTATTATGTGAATAATGGCGTGCTTGTCTGATGCATTCCCAAACAAAATATGAAAGCTTAACTTCTTTATTGAAATATCAGTTATATAAATTGTAAATGCAGGTGCTATTTTAGGTGTCACGTGTCTGTATATTTTTAGAGACATAATTATTTCAGTGTTTTGCTTTGCTTCTGTTTTGAATTTCTGCTGAAGTGATTTCGATGGCCATGCGTATCTGCTCAGATCTTTTTCGTTTTTGAAAGCACATGATACTTACCCATGAATTGCTGAAAAACAAAGAAAGCTGTTGCCTCCCCTTAAGAAGCCAAAAAGCCAGAGTATTGAAAGAGACGCCTCTTTGAAGTTAGATAATAGTAATGAACACATTAAATTATGCTCGCTCTGTCTTTGTATTGCAGTTCTGTTGACATTGGAAAAAAGAATGCAACCTTGCTGCTTTATATTATCTCTAATTTATACTGTTAGTTACAGAAAACACTTCAGAGGGTTTCTTTTTACTTGTTAAATCCCTTTTATTGCTCAACAAATATATACAATAATACACATGACAGCTAATAGTCATTGCCATCACTGAGTACAGTGAGATAATGCCTTCAGTAAGATTGTTTTAACAAAGTGGAGCAAATTACAGGGCAATGAAAGGATATATCGATCTCAGATTACAGAAATATTTGACTCTCTGTGTTTCTAGCAGTCTGAATGTGGTAAACGTTTAATGGTTAAGAGAAAAATATATATATTGCAAAAAAAGAAGGATGGAATTCCATTTTTTCATGGCCAGTTAAAAAGAAATTACACTAGTTTTACTGGGCTGTAAAGCAGGTATTTGGACTATTTCCTCAGTATTATATATATATATTATATATATATTATAGTATTATATATGAGCAACTGTCCCGACATTGAACAGTTGCTCATATATTATTTTAAAACGACAAAACGGACAACACAGAGCTGTGGCGTTTTTCATTCCGCTGCAACAGCAAAAAAGTTTGAATTCCTATCCATTGGCAATGACCAATTTCGGACTATTTCTCAGCGATCGTTATCATATTTCCCGAACGTAATCTCCCTACGTGGTCCTTCTTGTAAATAGACTATAACCTAGAAATAAGTCAGTAGGTGTTCATAAACTCGGATTCTATTAACGACATTTGACCAGTTAATCTGACCCATATAGAAAATACCAATCTATATTAATGTGTTATACTCCATTTCCAATATATATTAATGTAGAGTATAATTTTTTTTATGTATGTGGGAAGGCATTCTTTTGGCATTAAATGGAGCTCCTGTTAATTATTCATCATCCTTTTAGCAATTGATACGCAGTGAAAAATGCTGACTCATTTGTTTTTTGTTTTGTTTTTGTCTTAACCAGGCAGTCATTTCTTTTAAATATAAGGAAATTACAAATATGTCTGCAAACTGAAGTCAATCACAAATATAGCTTCCATGGGAGAATGTTAGGGAATTAACCTAAATATCACGTATTAGTTTATTTCTTTTTTTTTTTATTCCTAACAGGATTCGTGTTTCCGCACATGGTGCATTACTGATATGGGCTGCTGCTACAGCACACTGGTGCTCATGATTCTTCAGAGTAAACATGTCACTGTGGGTTAGAGGTATGATTGCTTCTGTATGTCTGCATGATCTGCATGATCGGTTAATCTACTCTGAGCCATCATTCACGGAATGTGCAGACTGCAACGTACTGCAGTGCTGGATTTCGTGCTGATGTTATTCGTATTACACAAGCCTGTCCAACAGTTATACCAATGCCAGTCATTTTAAACTTTCCATAGGCACAAGTTACTTCGGTTTGCTACAAGACATCGGGAAAAAAATCTTCCTACGAAACACCAGAAAAACAACATTTGTCTTATTAGCACCAGCTACTCCAGTGATCAGCTTTTAAAATCTGCACGTCACACTCTTAAATCAGTTGTGTTTTGATACACTTCACATGATACCCACTGCTGGCCACAGGGCAGACTGTTTCAAATCAACCCGCCTGAAACCTAATTTAGTATAAATTGGTCTAATCTGCAATGCCTTGATTAAATAAGGCGGTTTTGATTATAGTCAAGGATTCACTCAGAACATGGAATCTGTAATGTTACATTGATAAAATGTTTTTAATTTCATACAATACAGCAGTGTTTCAGTCTCACATCCTCAAGGATTTATTTATCCAATGCACAACTGTTTACAACTGAAAGGCAGACAAAGTTGTTAGCTTTTGTTTGTGAGGTCCTATGCCAGATTACCATTAGGTAATGAGAGAGGGAGATGACTGTATGAGGATTGAACATGCAAAGATTCAAACAAACACAGGAGACATTAAATGTGGATTACCCAGCAGACTTTCGCATGCAGAGTCTTGCTACGAGAGAAAATGGCCCTGCATTTTAATTTGCCCTTTTATTTCACATCTCTTTTGCGTTTAAAGCAGTGAACATTTTGTGCCCTCATTCTCAGAAAATCTGCTCATAATGCTTCACCTGGAATGAAATTTGAATAGACCCTTTTAAATATATGCAATTCAACAAATCCATGTTCTCGTGGAAAAGAATGGAGTCAAGAAAAGTAGAAAAAGGCTATTATTAATACTTCTCTGTTACATCCAGTTTCTGGAAATAATACAATAAAGCCACACAACCGTATGTAGGTTAATTATGTATTTAAAATTCATTCATTCATTTTGCGAGCAAGTTTCAGGATAAATAGTTCATTCCCATTTCCCTTTTCAGTGTCCTGAATACGTGTTGAATAAGTGTGGCAAGTAGTCTCAGAAAGAGCTCTCGCCAACTTTTTTCTAAAACAGCAGGTGAGAAGAGACTGGGAGACGTCTGAGTGTAGGATGTGTGCCGATACTGCCACGGATTATACCACAAGCTCATTTCCATGCACATTCCAGTAGCGCAGTGAAAGGAAAGTGAGCCAGACCGAGACTGCACATTATAACATTCACTGTATAAATGCCTCTTACGAAGATGAAAATCAGTTGGGACTCTGGCCAAACCTTTGCACCTGTCTCGGCTCAAAACACCAAACACGTTTCAGTTGGCAGAGGTGAGTTTCAGAAAATATCGAGTCCTGGTTTTTTTTAACACGGACGCCATAGTGTCATCAAAGTGACACATTAGCATGGGCATTTGAAGCCATAATGAGGAGGGGAATGAGAGGGGGTAGCTAATAACTATGCGCTTAAAAAATGAAGTGTTTTTATTCAAGTATCATGTATTTTAGTTCAAGCATCAAGTATACAAATCTCTTTAATATCCTTCACACTTTTAATAGATATATGTACCCATTGTTTAATAGTACATATATTATAAGTCTGTCTCAAGACACATGACTCCTATGACAAACAGCTCAAATCTGTTAAAATGTCAACACAAAGCAATTGCAGAAGCAGAAACAAAACACACTCTTAGCTATACCGAGCAACTGAATAAAGATCATTTGTCTCCGAGAGACTGAAAAGATAATCTAATTAGATGTTTTTTCCTCTCCACATTTTTCCACATCCAGATGGCCGTCAGTTTAGAGAAAATAAAAGATCACTTTTGAAATGCAGTGCCTGTTGCAGACTATTTAACATGATAGTGGTTCTGTAATAACATGGACATCCAACTCGTGAGAAACAATGGGTCCCATGATTGCAATGCATTGTGAGTAGCTACAAAGGAATACGAGGCTATTTTACAAGACCAGATGCATCCTATGGCGCAAACAGTGTTCCCCCATTATGTTCCAATATTGCAGGATGCTAATACGTCCCAACATGCTGCTAAACAAATTTAAAAGTGTTTTTTTGTTGTTTGTTTTGTTTTTCATCGCCGGTTCATTTGACTTTGTTTATGAAGTCAAATTCTCTCAAAGGTGGTGGGGGTGCCGAGTGTGAATTGTGAGGTATCTTTATGTCTGAGTAATATTTCCCATCTTGAGGATTTGTCTTCCCACTACGCACTGATTAACAACTGAACTCATGTCAATGAATAGGGTGATAATTCAATGTCTGAGCATTTATTTTCCCATTACATTCATTTGCAATAATAATGTCTAGTGCAATGACATTTATGAGCAAATGATGAAGTCAAATTTAGGGCATCTATCCATCTGTTGATGCAGTGTTTACATTTTTTTTTTTTGCACGCGCAGATGTCACATCACGCCATAAAAGCAGAAAGATTTCACTCAGTAGGAAGTAAGCATCGTGCCGTAAGTTACTTTTATAGACCATGTTTGACCTAAAATCTATTTCGACATAATGATTCTAGCTTTCCTTTGATTTCTCCTGGTACGTGTTATCCAATAATGATATCTGGCAACAGGTAAAGAAAATTGTGCGAAAAAAACAATTCCATCAAAACCTCAGTACAGCTCAATGAAGCTGAATGATCCCTCTCAAGCTCGGCTGGATAAAGTCAAACGTCTTGGTTGCAGACATCAATCCTGTTTATGGCTGTTAGGCTGGAGGATGTTTTCTTGCTCTGCTGTTCAACACAGCCCCTCACAGCGAATGCGTCGAAAAGGAAAGCGCAAGAGCAGTTATTCTCCACCTTGAGGCAATACAGCTGTCTTCTGCAGTCATGCACTCATTTATGATTGATGTACACAATCCGTCCAAGTTAATGTTGCTCAGAGTATACGATAACTAAATAATCAGCTAAATAGTAAAGTAATATATTTTAGAGTCAGAGATAAACACAGGATGGTAAATATTTGTGTAACGGAGCAAATAAAAATGTAGAAGCCACAAAACATCCATATTCTGTTTACTGTTATTGTTTTCAAAAGTAAATTCCTAATGCTGGGATACTGATGTAATTCGCTTCCCCAGATGATTGACACAGATGATGACATTGTCCATTTGCTGCTTGGACAACCAAAGAAAATGATGCACGATCCTGCTTGTAAGCTGTTTTGACATGGGTCAGCTGAAACATGGCTGCGTGCCCTGAATTGAACCGCTCTCGGGAGGTGCAGGTGGATTATTCCAGATGTGTACAGCCAGAGCTCATGTTTGCTCAGAGACCGGCCAAGGCACTAACTCTGGGTAAGCAAAAGCAGCGAGCTCCATCAAACCGAATACGCTAACATCTTACTTCATGATCTGCACCAAGAGAATAAAGCCCGAGGTTCTCCTTTTTGGAACCTGCATTAACAAGCTGCGGGAACGTGGGAGAAGTGCGGGCCGAAAGCTCAGCATGTACTATACGGCCTGTGAATGTCTAACCGGCAGTTGGGGATGTGCCGTTTTGATTGACCAGTAATTTTACATTTTGTAGCTGGATTTCATGGTTGAGCTGCATGCTGCGTAAAGTGAAATACAAGCGTGTAAGAAGTATAAGCTCATGAAAACTTTTTAACTGACCAAAATAAACTCCTTTTCATTTGTGCATTGCCAGCTTGCCTTGAAATTAACTTCTTGCCTCACTAGGCACTATAGCTAGTGAATTTCACACAACTCGTTTTTTGTTTTTTTTTTCTTCTTGCCATTTGTTTTCACCTTAAATAACTGGAGACACGGGAGACAACAATCATAAAGGTTGTAGCATTATCACCATATTGTTTTTACGCAAATAAAATGGATAGCAAGGAAACGAGGCCTCGTGCTGTATTGTTTGAACATGTGTAAAGACTAGTTTAGATGAGTCAGTGGTCATCAGGATCGACCTACTTGTGCAGTAAAATCAAATATGCAGAGAAGCATTTTAATGTTTACTACATAAAACTGAGATTGACATCATTACTGAGCTAATCTTCAGTTTCTTTCTCTGTAGCCGTCTCCTTTTTCACGCAAGGACGTCTTCTTTAGACCAAGTCTATCTCTGCATCTCTTGTAATATAAGCTTCATTCAAAATTATTGCGTATGCAGTACCTATATTTAGCTTAGATCCTTTCAGCCTCAGTGAGAAGGGAATAGTTTTTTTTTTTTCAGATCTGAACCGATCAAACAATATTATACTTTCTGCACCAACTCTCTCTTCTCTTCTGTAAAGAAATGAAGAGTCTTTCCTCTCCATTTCCTGCCCTGATTCTGGTTGCATCAAGACCCTTGAATCTCCAATAACTCATACGATATTCAGTTCCATATCTCCCCAAGAACAAAGTGGGATGATCAAAAAAGCTCAGATTTTGAATGACCCGTGGTTTATCTGGACCATAAACCACCTCCAATCCAACTTAATATCAAGCAGCCAATTACCACTTAACTTAAACTCTGCCCTGAGGTTATAAGCAATTTCATGAAATGTTCTCCATCAGTTCAACGGGGTGTTTTGCAGTAAAGCTGCAAAGCAAAGTCAAAAATTTGTAATGATTTTTATCCAGCGTAATTAGATTAAATCAATCTCAGGGGGGGAAAAAAAACAAGATAAAAGGGAAATAATATATACCACAACAGGGTCAGTGAGACCGCTTAATGGGTGTCATGGTTCCTGTTGGAAGAAAAGCCCTGCTGATGTGGATGATTGGTCTTATGACAATGATAGATGGTGTTTCCTGGAGCCTTGCAGGGTCCTGCTGTGCTGCCAGTGACACTTGGGAATCCCACTAAATGCCTGTGCCCATGTCACAGACCTACAATGAAAGCCTGAGGGGAATGTAGGCAAGATAATCCAGTGACACACATCCCATCAAAACTTTAACGACACTAGGCAGCGGAGAGTGACGCAACTTGTGAGAGGCAGTGTATTTGGCGCTGTCGAGCACATTTCTTTCGCTTCTTTTAACAGCATTATATTGAAAGGAAATAATGGAGTTTGCTAAAGGGGTCTTGTGTTTTCCTGCCTTTGTAGGAGATATTATTATTGATTTCTTATGTTAATCCATTATGCACTCCTTTAGGGCTGACTTTCAGATTATATTTCCTGCGTTCAGCGTGGTTTTATAGCTGGTTAAAAGATTTGGACTTTAAATAAAAGCAAATTAGAAGTAATAACAATAAACGTTTTAAAAATTTCCCTCAGTCAGCTTATTTCCAACAGGGATTCCATTTAAGTATTTTAATAACGTTCTATGATGTGGCAGTGAGGTTGTATCGAGCTATATTTTGGTCCATTTTTATCCATTAATTCAAAAGTCTCGAAATCAAGTATCTAAGACTAACACCCATTTGAACCTGATAATAAACTGTAATAAAAATCTTAATTGGTACTCACGATACAGGTTTGGTCCATAATGAGTTTTAATCAAAGTTTCCTATGCTTGTCTCCGCCTGTAAAGGGCACAATTAAAGAAAAGGGGGTTGCTGAAGGGGGATGTTTTAAATTCATTTAGATGTCAAAGAGACCCTCAACAATGGCAGACACAATAACGCGCTGAGTAATATGAGCCCACAGAAGAAAGATGGATTTCCCAAAGAGTGAAATTTTTACAATAATTGGGGTAGATATCTCTGCACTCCATTTCAACCAGGGGCCAGTCTTTGGATGGCATTTCATTATAGTGACAGGAATTGTCACCGTAATGAATTCATCAATGTTGGTAAGATAAATGGCTCAACGAGAAATAGATAGGACCATCTTCCCAATCTGATGTAGGAAATTGTCTTTTTTATATATCATCGTATTAGAAATAGGGACAGCTATTTGGACATCACAACCATATGAACATCTTTTTCCATTTAGCATGTTTGAAATATTAATGGCAACATGATTTGACCTATTCTGAAAATGCATCCCATAATAGTCAGCACACTGAGATAGACAAGACCTCAACCTTATTCCGGTTCCTAATATGGCACAAGACCATAGAGGGAGAGGGAGCTCATGAAATCTCTTTTAGAAAAATGCATTGATGAAACTCTTAAAACATAAAATTCAACCCTTTTCCTTTTTTAGTGTTTCCCCACCCTCTGGTAAGTAAATCGACTTGCTGCACAAAGGGTCGGTTTTTTTTTTTTAGCAGCTGAGCAGAGAGAGGAAGCATATGCAGACTATTTAAAACAACAGTAAATCAGTCAACATTCAGCACAATGGAGCACGCCTGGATGGCACAAGCAGTATTAGCGCTCACTTAAGGAGTTTATTTTAAAGCACTTCGCGTTAGTTGTTCTGATGCACGTGAATTAATTCAAAAGCTTCAGAGCAACTCTTAAATGGATATTGAGGCGTGATTGTTTGGCAGCAGTTTTTTTAATAAATAATAAATACAATCTGCACGGTGGTAAACTTTGCCCTAGTCAGACTTTAGTTTTATAGTCCATGTATGTTCGTGGTTTTAACGTGGCAGGAAAAGGATGCTCTAAAATCTATTTTTGTGTTTGTGTGCAGGGGTTGACTTGCATTCAAGTAGAACTATATGAAAGTGAAGGACAGAGTTATGAATTATGTAGGAGTGAGAAAAAATCCTGCTGACAACAAAAAACAGACTCCTCAAGCATAGCTGTACTGCAGCAGCAGTGCTACATGGGCTCCACAAAGTCCTCAGGAACAAAGCACAAAAAACTCATTTATAAATTAACATTACAGTGCTCTTACTCTCATCCCATAAAGTATAAATGTAGAGCATCTACTGCAACATTAAAACTTGTTAAAATAATTGTATTGGATGTTTTACAGCACTTTTTCACTGTAGTTTACGTTGCCAATTATAGATGTTGTGAAAATGTATAGATGCTTAAAACAAAGGAAGGTGTAAAATGGGTTTTTGATGTTCTTAACAATCTCTTTGTGAGGCTGCGCTGCAATCAATTGATTGCGATTGGTTAGTATGCCGTGTGTTGCAGGTTCTCCTACAAAGACATGACAAGACATATTTGGGCTGAGCTTGTTTGTTGTCAGCTGCATACTGAGCTAAAGCAGGTTTCCAGGATGCTGCAGTCATCTCTGTAATTACATTGTCATTTCCTGCACATGTAGCACGCTGCTTAACCTCTGCAGCATGACTAGTAATCAGGAAAGTGTGTACTGTGTACTGTAAATGTATTGAGCAACTGTGATATAATGCACACCATGCTAATTTACAGTAAAGACTGGAGACACCGCGTTGACTCATTTATTTTCAGTCCATCACATTAATGTTTAGGGACAAAGATATTTGCTTGTTATCGTTAATTGTTCTCCCTGTGGTATTCAGTGCAGCCAATTATATTGTCTTCTGAGAGACATTTATATTTGCAAAAGGTCACATTGTTCCAATTTTTGCACATATTTATCAACCGGTCACAGTTACAGTCCTCATAATAATTAGTGAGAAGAAGAAGAAGCAGAAGCTGTTCCTCAAGTCAGATGTGGGATAATCATTAAGTTTAAATCAGAATATACTTCTATGTTATATCGTTAATACATAATCTGTGCTTATTCTTAATAATAAAACAAAGTGGAAAAAAAAACAATACATACATAATTACATTTCAGCAACTACAAGTGCTTACCTTTATCTAAACCTGCATCAAGTGCTTGTTTTGGGTAATTGTAGACCTGAGGGCAGATCCACGATCCAAGTTCAACAGCGTACACTCTGATTCTATTGTTCAAAACCTTTATTAGACAGCCTGTAAAAATATCACCTCCTTGCAAACAAACCGCTTCACTGTTATTATTTTATCTTAATTTGGTGACACCAGATCGCGTTGTGTCTCTGTGAGCAACGTGTAAGGCAACGGAGGTTAGAGGTGTTTTTGTTCTTTTAAATTCATTATCGCTGCGTGGCAATTTTCATAAGTCAGCCATTATCTGACATTGTGCTCGGGCCATGAGGGCCAAGAGGAGTAAAAGCCGAACAGCAACGCAGAAGAAAAACACGTGTATGTATGTGGTGCTTCGAGCTAAATGAAGGTAGGCTGATTCTTCCAAAGACAATACTGACATGCCGATGCTGCAACAAGAGCCATAGTACTACAAACTGTCAAAGATCCTAGTGTTGAAGGGTTTCCCTGCAGCAGTAGACCACAAACATAATCTATTGTATTTCACATCATCAGCAATGTTTGGTAAAGGTCTTAAAGCCTTGATTCTCATATCACCCAGTGACGATACTATTCATTTCAGCATAGGTCAGTCAAGGTTTTGTGAGCTCAGTTAAATCGAAATTTAATTCAGTTTGATTCACTGATTCAGTTCAGTTCAACAGATGTTATTCAGTATTAACATCTGAACTATACAGTTGTCGTAGGGCACAAAGTTTACCAGCAACTGCACCACAGTTATTCAGAGGTATCAGTCAGAATACATGAGGGCAGGCAAAAGCTGTTTGTACATTAAAAGCATGTGTTTTTTTTTTTTTTTGTGTGTATTTATTTATTCCTTTTTTTTGTCCTGTTATTTTAGTACTTGGATGGCCCGAGGCACAAAGGAGGTTAGATGTCTCTCTGCTGTCCACTCTGTAAGGCAAAGACAGAAACCCGATGGGAGCAGTTCAAACTGGCAGCATAGGACGGGAGATATTTTCTGCAGAACACAGACTCTGCGAGCAGTGTGAGTGGGAGTACACTGTCTGTGTATTTTATAAGATGTGGCTGTCTGAGTGCTCATTCTGTCATTAGTGTAGAGGGGTTAAAAAGCTTTCAAAATACATCCTTATGGTTGAATCGCTGTGATCTGAGAGCTGTGAAGCAGGCTTTAGAACCTGTCCAAATAAAGCTGAAGGCACCTTTCCCTTTTGTGATAAGTAATGCGCTGCAGTGTATTGCATGTAAGCAACGTTATTAAGGGCGGCATCAATTACATTTTCACTAGAATCGATCTTGCTAATCATGCAGTCAGTTTGAAAGCTTGCAGCCTTTCTCACCTTTCGAAGTTTCAATAAATGGGCAGAGGCTTGAATGGATGAAGAGGTGGTGGAAAGGCTACCTGCATCTTCACATTCACAACTGCGTACAACACAAAAACCATGCTTTTTGAGCAATTAGCTTAGAGCATATTTGAAGGAGCTATCAAAGTATCTATGGAGCCTAGTGTCCTGTCTGCTTTGCAAATGTTAAATGTATTAAAATTCAATTCCATGGACTTTTTTCCACCCTGCAATTTCCTGATAATAACATTTGAACTCGCCTCAAGGTCAGCATTTAGATTTCAGCATCAGCCATCTACAGCACTATTACGTTACTATCTGTCTATCTTATCTTATATCTATATTATCTATAATCTATACTTTTACAACTACTTGTATTATTGCCAAGGGAAAACACCTGAAACTGCGATGGTTCAAGACTGCGGTTTCCAGATTCCATGGACATTCTATCAATTACTTACACAAACGCTGTATATTTTATCTAAGTGCATCTGCCAGTGCCTTCCAGCTCTTCTTTCCCCTTCCCTTAGTTCAGCCAAGACAGAAACAACATACCTTTATACCGTGAGCTGTGTATCACCATCTCATGTCAAGGTGTTGGCATTGTTGTTGCATCTATATCTGGCAGGGCAGCTTCCTGACTGTTTGAAAGTCCCTTGTTGACGCAATGCCAGGGAATTGCCTCACATTATTGTGCACCCTCAATTGCTCACGCTCCAAGCAATATAAAGCAATCGTCACTTGATCTGCGACGTTTTTTTTTTTTCTGAACGTTCATCTTGCCGCTGAGGTAAATGGCACAATGGTGCAATTGATGGCATCACAGCAGCATCAATCTATTGAAAATAACTCACGGTATTTGATTTGTCTGCTTTCTTTAAATTGGTTTGATTTTTAAGGATTTGTTTAAGCTTCATCCTCCCAATGATTTGAAGAACATCAGTAGAGAAAAACAAATGCAGCCCTGAGATATTTATTTCTCTGACTTTCTAGCTATTTGTTGTCTACCAGTCTCTCCTCTGAGTTTTAGGGTTGTTAAACAACTTTACAAACGGCCTGTGGATCATTACATTAAACACTTTGATTTCATTTACTTACATTTGATGAAGGGATTGAAGTTTTTTTCATGAACACTCAACACATTGTAGGTAAATCAGATGAGTTACTACGCACCCTTTTCAGTCTTTATATTGTAAAATAGCTGCCATATTTAAGTACTAAGTATTCTTTGCATTAATGTATGCAAGCTTTATGACGACTAACGTGCCCATATTATTCCGGTATCAATCTGCTTGTTCGGTGACATAAGAAGTCGAATACTGTTGACTTCTTTTTTCAAGTCAGTTTCAGTTCAAATACTGTACCAATTGATAAAACACACAAATAATTAATTTTCTGTGCTACATCAATATGTTAGTAGGTATGACAGACATCAAATGGAACAACAAATATTATTTCATTCATCTATTAATAGCCTGTCAGTATGCTTCTGTTTTGGAATAGCTTCTAAAGAGCAGCCTTAATTCAAAATACATACGGTAAATAGAGGAGAAAATCTGTTGAGGATGGTGCAGACATTCTGCTGTAAACATTTTTTATTTTTTATTTTTTTTTTAGTTGTAAATGAAAACATGAGCACATCCAGAACACAGCCAGATTCAGAAACAAACCTTCAGCACAACCAGCGAGGAAAAAAGGAGAAATACTTGGCATTTCCTGTAAAAATACACACATACATTCGTGATGTTAACAATGCCAGGTCTTCGAACATCAAAGCAAAACAAAAAAAAAAGCCCTTGGAAAATATGGGGCATGAGGTGTCCATGGCTCTTGTTGGTGAGGCATGTCAGGTTGCTTGCTAAGTATAGCAAGCAAAGAGAAAGAAATGATTATGCAATGAGCGGGGTAAATCTCTTCCGCTGAGCGCAGATGCCGAGAATGTTGCTGTCTGTGCAAATAAAGTATGATGGGTAAATGGGTCAAAATGATGGCATTTCAAAACATTATGAAATTATAATTTTTTTCTATCCCCCTGGCTCTGAAATGATTACCGAGAGGGGTAAAATATTGACATTGAGATTCATGATTCTTGATTAAGTGTATGAAGTCTCAGGGGTTTTTAAACCAGTTAAACCACGAGATTGATAAAAGGTATTGATAGAATTGTAGATGAGCTGTTTACCTAAATAATGACATGCATTTAACAATTCACTTTTCAGTTGCAAGGTTGCCTCGTGCCTTTGATGATACAACTCTCCAGAGAATTTCTCCACCTCGCATAAAATATAGGCCTATCACAATGTAGTGGAAGAAGACATCATAGGGCTGCAGGAAAAAAAAAATAAAAAAATTATAGATTCATTTTTTTTCAAAGCTTACCTCAGATGGCTTGTTGGGAATTAAAAGACAGAAACACAGTGATGTGGAAAAGAATGACACCACCTCAAGCACGGCATAAGGTTAAACATCACACTGATGATTCAAACAAATAGGAAGGCAGCATTGCACTCTTCAAATGATCAACCCCTAATTTCATGCAGCATATTACAATACAGAATTCAAAGTAAGCAAACAGTTATTTTACTGAACAGACAGAACTTCATCCGAACAACATATTGTATGAAGTGCCAGGGGAAATATAACAAATAACCTGCAGCACACTGTATAGAAACAGGATATTACATCTAAGGAACCAGTCTGCTGACTAAGGGAGGCTCCAAGGCGGACAGGCTCTCATGCCTCACAAAGGCGCAATTGATCCAGTCCAAGCACCTGGTTGAATAACCAAAGGCTGGAAACTAGATGCACTGAGGACAAAGCTTCTCCGAGTCAAAGCTTCTTTTGAGATAAGATCACACACTAATAACAGCCAGTATTGTTGTAGGATAATATCCTTTATAATTTCATTTTGCTCTTTTTATTTTCAAATAGCAAAAACAGTATTCGAGACAAACAAAATGAAGGCGCTTACCTGTTTTGATTAGGTCGGGATCATTGTAAACACTGTTAACATCTGTCACTTTGTCATTCGGATCATATTATCATCGCACTGTTTGTCTCAACCAACAGAACAATCAAAACAACTGTCATAAGAGCATCACAGTAAAACTTTTAGTACTGTCATTACCCATCAAGATGAAAATTGTCCTCATGGACTCCAAGAGCAATGACCTCTTAGTGTCAGTGGGTACAAAAATATGCTCTGTCCAACTTGATTCATGTTCTGGCCACTCTGAGTCATGGCTACTCCCCATCCAATTACCATCCCATAATATATCAAGGGAATTACAGCTACACTGAGCCGAGTCAGAAGTGACTTGGAGACACCTGTGGGTAATGGACAGTAGTGGCGTTTGGTTCGGATCACACCGCAGACGTAATGATTCAGTTGAAAAGGCAGAGAGAGGCCAGGTCGTCTGATAACTAGGTCAAAAAGAAGATACGCTTGATCCTTTCCCTCTGCTCCTATAGCTGCAACTCAGCTTCAATTATTTCTTTTTTTTTTTTTAAATGGAAAGACAGGAAAGGAACTCTATTTCACCAGAAACAGAAAAAGAAAGTGTGTTCGAAGCTATCAGAAAACATTCTCGCTGCTAATGAGTTAGGCGAATTAATATTCATAAGAAATCCTATCTCGAGTTAGTTAGATGTTAGATGTGTAAGTCAGGATAAATGTGACAGGATTGACTAGTTATGGATAGTCTTAAATCTACTTAACATTTCAAAGCTGGACTTATTTTGACCTATTTGGTTTTTGTAAATCTGAATGTGAATATTGCAGACAAGATTGAGTGTGGAAAAACACGAAATCGTGACATATGCATGAAGTTACCAGCGGCAGAAACAACTTTAATGTACGCGTAGATACGTGTATATTCTGACAAATTGTGAAGGTGAAACATTAAAGGAGTAAACATCACGTCTGAAGCAAAGATCTATATTAATTGACAGTTTCCATCGTTTTTTTTTTCCCATCCTGCCGTTAAAGTGAGCGAATTTTATCCAAAGAAAAGTTGCAGTTTACTCTAACTATCACGACGACAGCACGACTACGCTTTGAGATTCTCAGTGTTTTCCGAAAGTGTCCTCTATTGCTGCAGTGCAATGCAGTCTACTGTACACCGCACAACTACCAGCATTTGTTGCTGCCATTAGGTACCCATCTAAGTTCACTTCAAAACGGGGCGAATTCTAGGTTGTGCACAGTCACGTGATACACTTTTCAAAGGTGAATGAGCAACTGCAAAATACCTGCCAGTGAAGATGAATAAAAGATAGAAAAAAATGGCCCCGCACGATAATAATGTGGAGACTGACGTGGGTGACAGAAATATTTTTTAGCATTTTGCCCATGGAAACTTGAAGTTTCCTCTTGTGAGTGGAATACAGAAGTAAAATAAGGGCACAAGTCAGGAAAATTGCCCAAAACCTGCGCCCCAACAGCTATAGTAGTGTATCAATGTGTGTTCAATCCTAAAGCTGGTTTGGCACGCTGTTTGCAATGAATTTCATTAAACGGACTATTTTTTTTTTTGCTGAACACTGGTGGTGATGCCAAAACAAAACATTACAAAATGTAAGGTTAAAGCTGATGCCAGAAAAAAAAAGAAAAAAGAAAAATACATACTGTAGCGAGCATTGTCGAGAAATGTGTTTTGCTATGGTTGTTTATTGGAATTGTTGGCAGAAACGGCCAACAATCAATTGTAAGACATGCATTCCTTAATTACTTTGCCTTATTAAAACCCTGTGAAATGGACCGGCATTAGAAGTTTAATTGAATTGTATCAGCTAATTCTTTGCCTGCATTTCAAGAATCATCTACAGAGCGGAGAGTTGGGCCTATTTACCCCCAACATTATTCATTATGCTGCCGTTCTTCCTCCTGTCACTTTATTATTATTATTATTTATTTATTTATTTTTAAATGTAAAATGTCATCCTACAGTAGTTTTCCTGGGTGGGTATTTGGAGCTGAATGACTGTGTAAAAGAATCTGGGGTACAGCGTCTTCCATGTGTGTCATAGATCGGATCCAAATGATTGGGTAGATAAAACCACAGAGAGACTTTGAGAAGGCAGCCAGAACGCATACCAGTATAGACAGGTAGTGACATTTTTTACTTCACTGATTTCCCCAGCATGGACTCAGACTTTTATGTGAGTGCAGAGCTCAGTAACTGATATGTCTAGTTCCTCTATGATGATTTATGTTTTGCCGGCTTTGAGGATTTCACATATCTCTCTTAGGACACTACAAAGTTTGATACTTGTAATATGATGCCTCTGACTCTGTAGATTTCCATAAACTAGTGTGAAATCCATCAGCCAGCTTGCTGAATAAGTTTGTGAAAATAACTTTTTGCTGAAGTGGTTAAGAACATTACACATCGTTGTCTATTTATAGTTGCAGACGTCAAATCTCTAAATATCCTGCCTATACTGTGAAATTAGAGTTTAGTTTTTCTCTTTAAATCAGCACAGCTAAAGCCGCTTTAGAGTTAAACTGGAGGTCTCAAACACACATGATTTTAAAAGAACAGCTCAAAAGAAATAATTATTCCATAGAGTAAGTGTGACTTTGAGAATAATGTACTTCTGAATCCTGTGAAGACGAATGCATTAGGTTTTGAGTGGTTTGAAGGAACCCTAGTGTGTGTCTGCTTTAATGCAGAGTGATTGCTGCAACAGAATTTTGATAATGTTGTCATGGTAACGGGCTATTGAAAATAGGTACGAGCTCTTACTGAGAGAAATGTACAGCGTTTCCGTGTGAAACGCACAATTTAAAATGTGCATATAAAGAAAGTTGCTGTTCTGCGTGACGTGTATGAAATGCAGGTACACTGACATTCTTTGTTAGTTTTATGGACAGACTGGGCTCGTCGAACAACTCAGAATGAAGCTTTGTGTCAACACTTTGAATGCTAATATTTCCACTATACAGTTACCGAAACCATATGCCGGGAAACCGCCTCCCTATATCATGTCCGTGTTATAATGGTCTTCTGGAAATGACCAAACTCCAACGATCCAACGACTGGCTTTCGCTACAAGTCCCACGTGTTTTTACAACTAGGAAGATCTGCTTTTAATTTTTATGCTCCCACTAAATGGAACTTTTTACAAAGCAGCCTAAAACTGAACACTCTGGTCCCGCTTGGTCAATTTAAATCCATGGTCAAAAATTACTTATCTTCTATCTGCATTTGCTTCTGTTGTATTTTTATCCTTCATCTCTTTTTAACAGTTTTTATATATCTATTTTCATTTAATTTGTTTTTTTTCCTTGTACCTTTTACCAGTGTTTTATGTCACTGTCACTCAATGCCATTGTAAATGAGGGTCAACCCTCATTGATTGAAGTTTATATATATATATATATATGGCATTTGTTCTCTATTCCCACTGCTCACTACTAATTTTTATATTCTCAAAATAGAGTGACCTCTGATCAATTTTATCATGAATTTCTCAAAGCGATGTAGCAGAATTTTCTTATCCCTCTGTGTTTTCAGCAGTTTGATGCATTGTCTAACTCTTCTTAAAATAATTTGAAGACACCCTAGTTTTTTTCCCCCACTTTCACACACTCCTCTTTTCTAACACTCGTGGGGATCTGCAGTTTTGTTCCCAGGAGTGAGCCTAGACCCCACAAGTGACTGTGTGAGCAGATTTGCTTCCCCATAGCATAACTAATACATGCACACACACACACACAACTAATAGACTAATAAATTATTTCAAACTGACTTCAAACAGTAGGATGCCTATATTAAAGACACAAGAAATGATTCTTCACATTAAACGGTATAAGTATTTTAACTGAGAAGAATATTTTAACGTGAGCGCCGTGACCAGTGTTTCCTGTTTGTATTTAACAACAATGTGAACCTTGTTCACAATAGCTTCTTGACATAAAGCTTCTGTTGCCACGATACATGTTTAATTGGAGGAAACACCGAGGCTCTGAGCTTGTAATGTTGTTTCAGTGCTGGTCAGAGATCCTTGCAGTGTCATTTAAAGGAAACGATAGCACAGAAATAAGGAATTCAAGAAACGGTTTTCTCACAATATCTGAATATGATTCATATTGACATCATTTGAAAGACCACAAAATACTGCAGATTATCTGAACATCAGGTTTAAACAGAGAGAAGAACAAAGAACTTCAGCGCATTATGGCATAAACATATTACACGTGAAACTATAACCAGTGATGACAAGACTGAAGAAACCACTGCAGAGATGATTTGTCCATCAACCACACTAAACCAAACCACACTAATATGTGACACAGCGGGTACTTGATGGCACTGTTAAAACAGAATATCATTGCTTAAGGCAAGGTGACAGGGATAATAATCTGCCATCCTTTATGTTTAATATTTAAATCCCAGAGGTAAAGAGAGAAAGATGGCGGTGTCCTTGTTTCAAGCGCCCTCTCTACTCTATCAACTCCGTCTAACGAGTAATCAGTCAAACATTAATACACAATCTGAATTCACAATCCACGTTTTCCAAAAGAACTATGATTGATTAGCATTAAGAGGGTATGAAAATAAAAAAGAATGGTATAAAAGCCATTAAACACGATATCTTTTTGATGCAATTTCCATTCAGGACAGTCAGGATAATGATGCTTTTTGTTTGTGATTATTCTCATGCTTCATATTGTCCACTTGTTTTTATGCACACATTTATCCTATTTACCAAACCCAGTGAATGCTTCAGGCAGTGTTGCCCATCTCTGTGGTATCTGTGATTATATTTATTTACTATGTGGCTGCTAAGATTTTCTTAACTGTGTAAACACTGATTCATTTATCTCTCTTAGCAACAATTACTCATTTTGTACATTTTCTTTCTTCAAACCTGATGGGAATACATTCTTTGTAGGTCAATTTGGGGAACTGCAGGATAATATATTGCATTTGTATTAAATGAGCTTACACTACATACAGCACAACTACCTTTACCCTAGAGCTCTGCAGAATGCAGTTAAGAGTGGAAAAGGTCGCATAACTCAGAGGCAGATTAAGCACCGCTGCGTGGAAAAGCTTGATTAATCTTTACAACTCTCTACAAACTCATGATATTTTACATTCTAAATTTACTATCTTCAAAAATTCAGTTTTGAGGCAATTTCAAGATGGCATTTGGTACTATGACTCAGTAATTATTTTATAAAACAAATTCTCTGACATTTCAACAGTCTGTCTGTATTTGTCTTTTCACTCTTCTTTTCATACTTGACAATCCTGTTGGCTTGTTTTTTAATCTAAGGCGCAAGTTTTAAAGTTTATCTTGCCTTGAAAGTTAACGTTTCGCAATATGTTCGAAAAATCTGATAAATAATCCACGTAGTCTTTTTCACTAAAACAAGCCACAACGAAGAAGGTATAACTGTGCGAACCTCTGTCAAGCTTCAGCTTTTTATACTCCAGTGACCCTGTGTATTCTGCACACTGCAGCATCATTCACTACATCCTGTTTAGTGAATATACACTTTGTGCTTGTGTTATAATTCAGCCAGCGAGATCTTGTGCAACAATCTAATTATATCTATATTCAAGAGGGATCCGGGTATTTCTCAGCGGGCTCCATGCAGCTGACTGTGTGTGCATAACTCTGGGCTTGATTAACAAGTTGTTGAGTCAGCACGTACGGCAGTAAAGTGCTACAAACCCACAGACTTTCTAACCTACAGCAAGGTGCTAAAGAGTCCCGGAAAATAGGTGTGACTGATTAACCTCGACTAAGTTTGATTTACTTGTAAAGTTTCACTGAAGTTGTTAGTCAATAAGTTAGGAGGATTTCCTGTCAAGCTGAAATAAAGAAAGTAGCCTGTACTGTGTTGCATATGTACTGCATGTGATATAATCTGTAGAAGCTTACGTACCGTTATATAAAACTAACATGTTTCATTTACATTTCAACGCCACTGACCAAAGAAACCTTTTTCTGGAAGACAATAATGCGGTTTAGTGTTATTTTCTTTATGGTTCGGTGCCAATTATGTTTCAGAAAGAGACGGCTGATGCAGCTGTGAATTCCTACAGTTCTGTTGTTTCAAACTCACCATTCATTGTGGACTATTGTTGTCGAGTGACTCAATTTAGGAGGACTACAAAAAACAACAATGGACTTGGTACGCTATGGAAGATATGGAGTGATGAGAATACTTTGCAGGGCTATATAGATAAATGCTTGCTTTTCTCTGTTATACATTCTCATAAAAAGCACTGAAGGTCAATATTTCTATATCTAATGAAGATACCTAAAGCTGCAGGAAATATGGCCAATGCTACGAACAAAAGGGCAGCTCGTTAATCTAGTCACGATGGGGAAGCAAACCAAATTCGAGAACTTAAATGTCTTTCACCAGGATAAGCATAGGAGGTAGAACATGTCAAATCTTAAGGTCAGGCAGGTACTTCACACTGATGAATCTTGATAAGAACAATCCTAAAATTGATCCTGAAATTACCTGAAACTGACTACTGACAAGACTATTATTTGCAGAGCGTCTGTAAGGCAAAGGCTTGGGAGAGGGCTAAATGAGCACAACATAAACCACAGAGAAAATGAGACTGGTAAAAATGAAACGGGTTGTGAATCGTACTGTGAACAAACAACCAAGAAAAGTAAAGTATAACATAAGCCAGTGACCTTTATGAAAACATCTGTCATATCGCTGTGTTTTCTCAAGTGGTGAGGCTTCAAAGTGGGTCAAAGAAAGTCAGTTCTTTGGACATATGCCCGTAAAAACTCGAAGACTACTGTAGAAAAAAGCTATAGGAATCTATTTTAAACACAACTCTGGCATGTTTCAGAACCTTAGATTGTTTCCATTCTGTGAAAACAACTAAAAAAAAAAACACCACATTTTCACCGGCTCGTTCTGCCTGATACTTAACTAAACGAAAAATATATGTATAATAATAAAGAAATAATGGACTTGAATTAATGAATGAAACTGTCTCCCCATCACACTCTTTGAAGATGTCGGTGAAACTCAAATCAAGATGTAAGATATTGATGTCTCTCTGAATAAGAAACCGAGACTTCCTTTGGGAAATGGCCACATTTCCTGGACAGACACTCGTACCCAGCCTTATGAACAGACAGTCGACAGGTCGGATCCCTCGCCTGCTGGGAAACTGGGCAGGGAATGTAAATGACCAACACTCTCCTCTCCCTTGGCAGCTACCTGCGACTTGCCCTGGAGCAAGGCACTTAACCCCTTACTTATAATGTTGCACAGCAACCTCCAGTATAAGACTGATTGCACTGCAGCTCCCCAGTGTGAATATAGCTGTACAGTGAACAGGATGTAGGTCATCGCGAAAAACATGATACACAAGCTGTCAAAACACTCCCCAAGCAAAGAAACATTAAATAGGATATAAATACAATACCACCATGGAATCAGTCATTTTGTGTATTGATGTAGGCTGTGTGTAAAGAGGATGCGTGCGCCAACTGTGAAATGCTACCAAACCTAATGCAGTTTGAGAAGCAGTATTTCGTTCTGTAAGTCAAAGACCTGCTCTCCAGGTATCCAAACTTGAGAATGGCTGCATTAGTGTGTTCTTCATCTAATTACCAGCCCAAGCAATTGAGGTAACTCAAGCATGACAAGTATTACAGTACTTATTTGCTAACTAATGCATGAAACATCCATCAACCAAATAGTTTGATGGGGGGCGGGGGGTCTTTGTTTTTACGGCAAGCGCTTCTTAATTCAGTTTATCTACGGTACAATTAGAGTTATAGAAAGCCTAGTCAATTTACTTTTCCAGCCTACAGGTATAGACTGTATAAAATCGTTTTTCGTTCACAGAGAGGGCAGTTGTTTCCACAAGATAATGCCTCGGCTTGGCTAATGAATATTTAGTTAAGCCTAATTGAATAATCAATCGGGCAGGCTGTATCTCCGCCCTGCGCTGCCCCTGAGGCCCGCTTCTTTGCAGGCAGGCAGCCGGGCACGCCTTCAGCCGTCAGCGTCTCATCACATTTCCTTAGCAACGCGTCTCCTCCGTGCGCGCTCAGACGGCTGTCATATCCCCAAGGAGCCACGCATCACCACTGAATAAGAAACTCTTCAAAGTGATGTTGCATGTCGCCGTCCCAGGGCGGAACACCTTTTCAACTTAATGGTGAGCACGCATCCTACCGTCACACGGCAAACTTCCAGTGTAATTGACAGTCTGCGGAGACGCGGACGCGCCGTTTTGCATAGAGCAGCAGATGGTCCTGGGTGCACCAGATTACCCGTCCATAGTAAATCCTGGGCCGCGTCGGCTGACTTTAATGCTAAGCTGTTGTTTAATGCAGACCTTTTGGCTACAGGCCTGCGTCAGCGTTCAAATGTGTGAAAAATCAGTGTACTAGCCAGTCTCCGTCAAGTCCACCCACGCACACTAACACTATAGGTCTGAGCAGCTCCTGCGGAATAACTCATTTAAAGTTTCTTAGACATGTGATGTCCGATCAAACCCTCACAGTCAGCTGGATATGTGTAGCGCAAATTCACAAGCAGCTTGGTAACTGAGGCCTGAGAGAGTGATGCATCAGAGCAAGAGTGCATAATGCTGAAAATGTTAATAATTTCAAATGTTAATCAAAAACGCACCTTATGATAGACGGCCACTTAGTTCAATAGTACTAAGTAGGCTACTAGGGGTGGACATCACAGTAACTAAATAGGATACTATCATGACATGTTGCTGGCAGTAATGATGGTATCAAATACAACAGTTCTGGCATGTCTGATAAACTGCAAAACAATCATCTGCAATAACGTCATGATTTCTGTGTACCTGAAGAAGAAGAAGAAGAAATGCTCTTAAAAGGGCAAAAAGCAGGAATTGTGTTTATTTCCTTCATTGTAGGCTCAGATGAGATGAAGCCTCGTACAAAAAAGTGCAGTCTTAGCTTAGTTCCTCTTTAACACACACACACACTGTCAGCAACTTTCATGGCCTTGTGTGCCACGGGGTTTTTGTCCAACACCCACTAACTCCAGTAGTTCTAAAAAAAAAAAAAAAAAAAGTTGATGTTTTGCAGAGTTAAATACATTCCTGGACATGAATCTGGATCGGCATCAAAACGCTAATCGCTTGTTCACTGGCTGACGTCCAAGACACCTACCGAACGTAACCGAAACCAGGCAACAGATGTCTTAAATACGCTTGGAGCATGTTCACGTAGGCTACCTCTAGTGTCAATTTGTGCAGGTTTATTATCAGAATTTGTGGGTGTAGGCCCCATCTTTGTGTCTGTTCTGTGCGTGATGATCTTGGGGGGAAAAAAGTGCACAAGTGCTATCGAAGAGGGACTTTTCAAGTAGAAGCTCTGGAGTATTTTTCCAGGAGTGGTGGTAAGGGGTTTGGTGTGGGTGCCTGATTAAAATAAGTGGAATTTGACTACGCCTGTTAACACTTAAGTTCCAAAAGCTCAGTGTTGGTGAATGTAAGAAACTAACAGAACAAAACATGTAATTCATCCATTCACCTACCAACTGCAGTTTGAACATTATAATGCAATATAATGCAAAAATATGATTATTTGACCAGCTGCCTCATAGACCTTCTGTGTATTCCTTATGCAGGGCTCTATGGCTTTTTGTGGCTGAAAGAATATATACCACAGTTCCTCTAAGTACTGCTCAAGTGTTAAAACAAACAAAAACACACAGCCTTGGCTTATTGAGGTTGTTCTCCAGAGAACCAAATAAATAGAAAACAGTGCAGACTGTACAGCATGGGGCTTATAGTGACTGATGAAGGTATTGCCTCAAACAAAAATGAGCAATTCATAGAGATGAAGTCATGCTGGCGAAGCTGTGCTGCTGGTGGCTCTGGCCTAATTTAACCCATGGTTATACCTGCTTTGAGGTTTTATAGTCTTGGAAAGATCCTGCATTTGAATTTTTTATTTTTTTTTTCAAAGGTTACTTAACGCTACTGCTTTCAAATTACTGGGAGCAAAAAGGTAGGTTATTGCTGTGTAGGTGAAAAGAGATATTTTCACACTAACTTTCCATTTTGCTCTAGTATCCATTCTGAGATGTCATTTAAAATGATATCATTCTCATTTTGCTACCTGAAAAATTAGTGTAAGCAAAATGTCCTGAAATTTGACTTCAAATTGGTTTCGCCATTGCCATCAATTACTACACTTACAGCAGGGAAATTGATGTGGGGGTTGGTTCTCAGGGTTGGGATGCTCATCAGTGTTATGAGTGATTAGGGATGATTCAGATAGCTGGGCTACCCTGAGAGCACAAGTAATCAGTCCGGCTGTGGCCAGTAGCCTGCTGGTTTGGTGAATCAGTCCTCCAGTGGTTCTGCACTGACATCAGTGACTCAGTGGTGTCCTGCTGGTGACAGAACAGTAAAAAAAAAATAGATTAGTTTAGGTTTGAAGTTTAGCTGCTGGATGTCAAACGATAAAGAAATAATAATGATTCAGGCCCAAAAGCAAACAGAACGGTTTTGATTCCTAAATGTGTTCAGAAACATTTCTTTCTTCCTCCGTAATAAATAATGATGGCTTTTGAGTTTTTTTAAATTTTATTGTATAACTTGACCTGATAGATATTGGAGAGAAACAGGAAGTGGGAGGAAAAAGAGTAGGGGGAAAAAAACGGCACTTTCATGGCTATCACAATAATGCATTTTTAGTTGATAATAATTGTTGTACATTGCAATAAATTATTTAATTATCACTTCTCTGTTCATTTTATGCCCTTGTATAGTATAAGCCTAACAATAGATGTTTTTTTATACACATAGAGTACTGTACACCTAATGAAGAAGGAAAAGCAATTTCTTTGCTGTGAACACTGGAACACAGACGAAAAATTACATTTCTTTTAAGCTTTGTAAACCAAATATAAAAAGCCTTTTGCCGAAATGTACAAATAAATTACTGTAAATGGCCAGTACAAGACAACAAGAGGATGTTGTTTAAAGACTGCCAGTCAAATCTTAAATGGTGGAAAAAGATCTCGAATTAGTGATAAAATCAAAAGACATTTCTGTTATTATCATAATTATTATATTCCTGCCTCAGAATGAGGTGGAGGTGGTACCATCCTGATCGTGCCTTTCGCTAGCTTAAGCTTTTCCAAACAGTGCAATTTATGAGTTCGAATAATTATATGATTGAAGAAAATGACAATTATCACATTTAAAAGTATGGCATCTGGTTTTCCTGCTACAAACGCTTCTTAAAAATCGGCAAATATAGGTCAAAGTTACTGTGATTGTGGATGTTTCCTCCCTACAGTTTAGACAGACAGCAACATCTGTTGGAGGTCTTGAAGAAAAAAGGGATCACTGTGGTAAACCCTTTGGCACCTTACAAGAAAGCTTAAAAGCCTCCTTTCTACACCAGTAAAGGAATAGTTCTTTGTGATGAAAATTACACCGCCAAATCGGCTGCAACTTCATTTATAAATGACAGAAGTTCACTGAGTGCAATGCTTGTTTGAAAAGAGTGTTTTCTATGAAGAAAAAAAAATTGATGGAGGTGGCCACCTCCTTAATTCTCAAATAATTGTGATAAGGAGATGTAATAACTATGACAGGCCTAGGCATTTGTGTCTATGTGGTCTGCACCCGAAGTCAACTGAAGGGTCCCCACGTGGATGAAATCCATCACCACAGTGTTGTCAGAAATATCCATTCACAGTGCGTGGACAGAGAAGAGCTTTGTGTCAGCTGTGCTTATTGTGCAGGGAAAGGTTTTGAAATCATTTTTCAAAGAGAAAATAGCCAGTCTATGTAATACATTTTTATGCAGCGAACGTAACCAATTTTGTTCCTGCTATACTAAATTAGTAGTGAGTTTACAAAAAAAAAACTGTTAAGCACTGTTAAGGTTCATGTTTCTGTCATACCTCAGTGATATAAGGTGATAATCACGGAGATTATTTCCCTTTGCCTTCTGATTTTATGATTCCAGTGTCTTCACTGAGGTGAAGTGATTTGTAAAGATACATGTGTTGACAGAAAAGCAGCAGCTTTTATCAGTGTAGGAGGTTTACATCTTGAACTGATATTTCTTATTTTACTTCACTCATACCATCATTACAAACATAACCTTCCCAGAAGTCAACCCCCCCCCCCAAGTCCCTAATCAAGCAAACAAAGTACAGTATAAATACACGGCAGCTATATACCAGACACTGCCAACAGTCACTGCAGCTGTCAGACTCTAAGAAGTTCTGAATCAATGAAATCATAATGAGAAATTTCCATATATAAGGAGGCTTGCACTATTTATCTCAACAATGTTCGCCTCAGCTTACACCTGTGCGCCCTCATTGTTGCAGAAGTGTCATTATGCTGGAACTAGTAATTGCGCATCACTCACTAGCCAACATCTTCATCACCGTCTCTGCATTGCACTGACGGTTTAATGAGACAAACTTTGCAACTTGTGTCGTAAAAAAGAAAACGCAATTTTTCTTGTTGGGTGTTTGCAATTGTTTTCAGATGTGGCCTAGTTTATGATTCAACTGTATTCAGCAAGTTGTGTTATCTGGAAAAAAAGGCCACGCAGTGCTAATATAGCTTATAGGCTACAACCAATTAATCAATCGGTAATTGTTTTGTCTATAAAATGTCACCTAACAGTGATTGACTTTACAAGAAAAATGGAAGGAAACAAGTTGCCATGTTTACCGTTAATAGTTTGGTTTTTTTGTCCAACCAATTACGTTACTATCACGTGATACTAAGAAGCAAATGTTGATATCTGAAAAGCTCGAACACAGTTAATTTATTCTAAAAAAAACCCCCAAAACAATGACTTCAACAGTTAATTAGTTATTGTATTTTTTGCCAATCGATCGCCACTGTGCTTTTCTTTCACTGTAGAATTCAATTAGCCGCTTTCTGTCTTGTGTGACAGACAATAAGCGACATGTAGACCTGCCAGTTTGACGTGATAATTTGCTGCGTCCTCCTGGTGTTTCTCTCAGTCATCAGGCGGGTTTGGATTTACACAGCTCCCTTGATCCATTGCCCTCTGTGCACCTGCGTGATTGGCATCCTAAAATGTGTGTGAACTGAGCTGTAATGAAACCAGGGGGTCTACGGGAGACAATTAGTTGACCTCCACATACATGACCTTGCCTCTGACCTTGTGGCCCTTATTACTTGAACCATTTCTCTGTGTGGCCCTGAGGTTTAATCCTTATTGATCAATACCTTTAAGGCGTCTTAATATCCCTGAAAGTGGAGGCCAACAGTATAGATTTCTGTAGTATGACGCGTAAGCACCGAATGTGTTTTTCCCCGATTGTTCCACAACTAGAAAGAACGCATGCTTTTTTTAGGTCCCGAATCACACATATCGTGCAACGTGTGACGTAGGAATGGATTCTAAATTCCTCTTTTTTTGATTGGACTAAAAATAAATTTAGCAAACATACCGAAGTTTATGTGAAAAGTCAGTAATAGGATAAAATGAATTGGAAAAAAACATAATCCACTATAGGCCCGCATGCTTATTGCCTCTCTGTTGGTTATGTGCGGGGGGAAAAAAAATGGCAGTATTTCCCTCTGCATTATTTTTTCTTAGTGTTTCCTCTTGCTTCAGTCTATTACTCATGCTGCTTGTTGGTGTTGCCAGTTTGCTGTTCCATATGTGGTGATATAAAAAGGGTTTTCTTTTTTATCCTAGCTGTCTCTCTGCTGCAACTCTGGAAAACAGATCTAGCTTAGACAGAATCAGTGCTGTGGTGACCAAGGTCTGATTCTAGCTGGTGAAAACAGATGAATTCTATTATGTACTGTATATATTATTATTATTGTGCAGTGTGTTATTGTAGCAAGCTTAACAGTCCAATACCTATCTGCAGCACCAGTCATGACCTTATGACTAAATCACATTACTGACAATAGGAAATTCTTGTCAGACAATGCTACTGCCTCTACATCATTACAAATAAAGTACAGTAGCTGCAGACACTGGTCTGTATTTTTGGAAAAATTTCACTTGTTGGCATCTTTAGATTTGTCTTATTTTTTATTTCATGATTTCGATAGTTTTTTGTGTCATACTGGCCATTTTCATTTTTAATTTGTTTTTTTTTTTATAAACGCACTGTGGCACAATTTGTCTTGTTTAATTTTTTTTAGGTGTTTATTTTGTATGTATCTGTTGCTGCTTGTGTTGTTTGTTTTTTTCTGCCATCGATTTCTTTTCTGTATAAATAACCAGTACTCCTCCCACTTCGACGAATGATGAATATTCCACAACAAATTACATACAAGTTCTACATTTTTTTCCCATTAATTTAAATTTTAATTGAATGTTCTTCCATCAAAAAAAAAACAAAACAAAAAAAAAAAAAAGAGGTAGCAGCATTCTGATTTGTTCAGTGAAACACAATAGTCAACCTCATCTCATGTAAATGACGTCCTGTGGGTGCCCGTGCTCAGCCCTCATGACAATACTTGCAATCTCATTCACTTCATCACTCCCACTTCTATTGATATTAGTGTTCCATATTCAGCATTTTATTACTTATCACCGTGCAGTTATTCATATCAGCCCTTGTGAGCTGATCAAGGAGCGTTTTTTGTTTTTTTTTTCTTGCAGTGAGGGCTCTGTACTTTGTTGTTTTATCTCGTGCGCACGTATGAAAAAGGGCCTGAGGGAAAAAGACAATGCTGTCTGCTTTAACTCATCTCGCTGCCTGACACTGAGGTATCAGGCACCGGCAGGGGAGAGAGAATATTTTATCTGACATTGTCACTCTCTGTAGAAACCTCAGGGAGGCAGAGGCTGCTGTGACACACTTGGTGGTCAGCAGCACTGCATATGATTATGACAAGCTTTGTTAGACTAGCTGAAGCCGCACATCCTGGCGTAAGGAAAGAAATTCTCGCAATGTTTGTATTTTGTATTTCTTAAATCGTTGTAGCAAAAAAGGATCATTTTATAAGATTTAGGGGATCTAACTGCAGAAATGGAGTATGATATTAATAGTTATGTTTTCATGAGGGTAGAATCACCAAAATATTAACATTTATGTTTTGTTACCTTAAGAAAGAGCCATTTATATCTACAGAGGGAGTCCACAGAGTCCTCCATGTTGCTGCAGTAGCTTGGAATGAACGTCTTTTTTTCTGTTTTATGGCAGGTGCCATCCATTACGGTCACTTACGCCGTTGGATTGTGAACCAGAGTTATTCAAAAAGGCCAGAACACACAAACCAAACACTGGGGGTATTTTACGTTTTTAAGCCACCGTAGGGGAGGGTGAGGCAAGGTTTTCAGTTGGTTTCAGCCTGTTACCCCACAGAGAGATGTCACTAAATATCACACACTGAACATTTAAATCATCTTTTGTTGCAAATTCTAAGCTTTAATAAATATAGGAAGAGGAAGACACTGACATGTAGATATTGTCTTCCTTTTGTAAATTATTAATCAAAGTCTCTCTCGTCCCCAGGTTGTTTGGACTACTTCTTTGGGTGACTTGAAGAAGCATCTCATGAAGTGAAATACAAAACTCTCGCCTCAGGTATTCTCCAGAGGATGCAAGTCATGCGTAAAAGGCCCACGTCAAGCTGGATAAAATAGTGAGATAGAAGAAACATGGGGACACCGCTGTTTCATGTGATTGCTGTCTTTACGACCTTTGTGAGCTGCATTGTCCACATGAACCACTGTCAGACAGTTTGTAGCAGACAAGCTGCACTTGCATGGCATCCTAAGCAACACGCAGTCGAAATGAATTGGACCCTCATAGGAAATATCTGTAGGAGTGTTTCTGAATGTTGGGAGTCTCAAAGGGGAGAGGATTCAAGTGAGCAACCTTTCAACTTCCCACAGATATGCCCACTTCAGCTGCAACATGGAGACAAGCTGCTGATGTCTGCTGATGAAACACTGAAGTTATATGGCATCAGACTCCTCAATGTTTCAAAAGACAACTTTGAAAGCTGCTCCACAATTGGACAGATAAAAGATCAGTTTCTTTTCACCCACAATATAAATGAAAGTGAACAAGTTGAGGCCAAGTGGCTGGTCCCGGGTCATCATTACTTCATCGCTGTACATGAGGGAGACACGCAGCTGTGCAAGCTTGGCTTAAGGCTCAATGTGTCCGTTAAAACTCAACTTTGTCAGGCTTCTCCTCTTCTTCGACTTTGTTCTGGGAATGGTATTTGTCAAACAGGACTCTGGGAACGTACATACCACTGTCAATGCCATCACCACTTCTCTGGGAGGTTTTGTGAAAAGTTTGATGCATGTTTGGATAACCCTTGTGAAAACAAAGGAATCTGTTTGAGCAATGGATCCACAGATCCAAACCACAGAACATATAAATGCCTGTGTCCTCCACATTTTACAGGTAAGGATGAAGGTCACCGGTCACATTTGTTGACTCTCTTCTTACTTGTTCAAACTAGAATTAGATCAGACCTCTTTTATGTTGGGTAGTGAATTTGCTACAAATCTCTTTCTTTTCCTTGTCTGCAAGAAGAAAATTTGCATCAAATGCATACAAACATTTCTCAAATGCAGATATAACATGAGCATTGTTAGTAATACTGTCAACATTAATTTGATGTGTAACTTAACTGAAACAACAAGGTGTTATTAGCAAAACGCAGTGTGTGTATAGCATATATAGAACACAAAATAAAACCACCAGTGTTTTAAATGACTTGTATAATCTCTTTGCAGCCAACATTTCTGCATTTTCTGCAGCAGAATTTTCAACTGCACTGATTCAGATTACTTCTTTTTTCCAATTGAAATTATAACCATGGCTCCATGCACACACATAAAGTCTAATTTGTATTTGTTCTGTCTTGGTATATTTCAGTATTGTGTAGTCAACTGATTTGCAATTTGTTTCAGGAGTTAACTGCTCAGAAATCATTGGGAAAGAAAACTGTGACAGAGTTTGTGAAAATGGGACATGTGTTCAAGTGTCGCCTACCTCCTTCAAATGCATCTGTGACTCAGGCTTCTCTGGTAAGCAGCTCTGATTCAGTTGGTTAATGTTACAATAATTTTACCATGCCATTATGACAATAAAATCTCTTATATAACCGTTTAACGTTATTGACAGGTCATTAATACATAGCTGAGTTTTGCATGATGTTTTTTTTTGGAAAAGTTAGATTGGGCTGCATCCTGGTTCCATATGCACAACTATGTCATTTGCCTTGAAGAGGCAACTGTCTGTGAAATGGTCAAAGCTGCATATATATA
>JAPQRN010000008.1:8061262-8093424 GCA_037367275.1 Coranthus polyacanthus | reverse complement strand
AGAATGTTATTCCGTAACACTGTAAACATCAAACATCTTCTCACACTATACGCCTCACACCTGCACATCAAAGAGATCAATACCTCTACATCACAGTACACGATCTAACACCTCAGCACGACACGTTTATGACCCGAGGTCGACCAGAGGATCTCAAAAGTAAAGACGACACAAGGGTTAATATCGGACCACTGGATTCATTCACTGACAAATCTTTTAGATCGGCAACAAGAACATAATGCAACAAATTATTCGGTCATTTGTCTTTGAATACATAAAATCTCAGCAGTGATATAATCTATAGAGTGCATCAGGTTTAAAACGCAAAGTGGGCTGCTCCATGTCTCAGCGTCGCGTTTGGTCTCTTAAGTTCTGCGCAAAACCAAACATGTCATTAATAGAAAGAAAACGAGAACAACAGAAGCATCAGTGGTTGAATACGTCTACAGACAGCAGTAATCCAATTCTGGCCCATTAATCATTGTGAGCATGTGGACGCAGTGCTCAGACAGACAGGTTCTGGTCTAATTTGCCTCTCTATTGCTCAGTCTTCTCAAACGTATTTTTTACAACACCTGAGACTGCTCCGTAATGCCCCATAGCTCCTAATTATTCTCCATCAGTCGTGTTCCATTAGACCACAGAGACTGTTCTTAATCTAAAATCCACTTTTAGATGCTTGTGTAGGTGTCCCTCCAACCTGGGTCAGACATAATCACAAACGGTTGCTCAATGCAAATGGGTCATTTCCTCTTTTTGTTTAATACTGTGTTATTACTACTTTTTATTTTGTTTCTCCAATCGATATAATATGTATGTTTTAGACGGTTTATTTTAGACTATTTACTTTATTCCTGTTAAAAAGAAGATCTTCCTAT
The DNA here is from genome assembly GCA_037367275.1 of Coranthus polyacanthus. Taxonomy (NCBI): domain Eukaryota; kingdom Metazoa; phylum Chordata; class Actinopteri; order Kurtiformes; family Apogonidae; genus Coranthus; species Coranthus polyacanthus. Next base: position 8,092,546 of record JAPQRN010000008.1, on the reverse strand, counting down.
AAGGACAGTTTTGTCTGTACTTATTGTCACTGGCAAACAGTACCGAGCCTTGCAGGTCGATTTGGTGTTGCACTGTGAAATGTCTGTCTCTGCGCACAAAAATATCACTATCATTATCATTCCATACTCATGCAGGACCTCTCAGATCACGTCATGGATTTTCTTGTATCATGTAAACACTTCTAATAACCTTGCAAAATCTTTAAATTCTACTCCAAATACTTTTCAGTCAGGAATGTTTTTAAGTTTGGCCTCAGATCTAAATTTCATCATTAGCATGTGGATTCCAAACCTTAATATATCTTGCTAAATATAGCCTCAAGTGCAAAATATTACCTTCACCATTATCACTTTCTGAACATAGAAATATTTTCATAATTTTTGTGCGGTAGTATTACATTTAGTGCTTTTTATTTCATTTATGTAAGCGTTTATGTTATTTTCACTTCAGTGTTTTCTATCTCTGTGTGATGCCTATTGAGCCTCTTTTGTCATTTTGTTCTGGACGTTTTCAAGTTCAGTTGCTCAATACATATTATTTTGCAATTTCAAACTTTTCTGAACTAACCAGCTAGTAACAATGGTAATTAAGTGAATACGGTCAGACTATACCTGGGAATAATGATGCTGAATCAGCCAGACCCTCTTAATGGTGAAAATAACTAACATTAACCTTGTGTTTCCTTTCAATGGAGACAGAAGAATGAAATACATACTGCACCACAGACTCTACGTCATACATTTTGTTGGTCTTAACTAATAGGTTCATGTATGCTGGTCCACTAACGTTGGACAAATATGGTACTGTTTTGTTGCAGTGTGTCTGTGCCCCAGGATGGACTGGAGAGTTTTGTCAATATGTGGCCGATGCCTGCCTGATGAACCTAAACAGCTGCTTGAATGGAGCCACATGCATTACAACGAGTCAGCCATCATCTCCCCCACAGTATGTCTGCAAATGCCCCCTCGGCTTCACAGGTGAGATGACTTTGCTTTATTTTCTTTTTTTCTCCCTTTCCATCTGTCTGTCCGTCTGTCTCTTGGCAGGATATCTCAAAACAATGGATCAATTTGCACAAAGCCTTGTGGGAAAGTTGGTCAAGGGGCAGAAAATGACTGATTACTGGTTCAGGAAAGTCTGACTGGCATAGTTGGACAGTTGCACGGTGTGACCAAAGTTTCGCATGCTGACATTTACAGACTTTGTTATGTACGCATCATGCCAATGCAATAAATAAATACTCCTCTATGTGGAATGTGAAGCAGACATGGAATAGAGGCAATTTCTGAATATTTTACCCCCTTTCGGATAGTGAATCACACTCCTTCTAAGACATTTGACATAAAGTTCAAGCTGAGTGCAGTTCATCCATTTCCATAGTAAATCCATTTGCCCTTGGTTGGTATTTCAAGGCAGCTTCCGTAACGATGGTTTAAAATGTATAAACAATTTGTCAGAAACACATATTCTCTCAAAAATGCATCATTTACAATATATTATCTTATTCTGTGATCACAGAAAATACTTCTGTCTGATTGGTTGACAGATACATTAAACCTGAATGTCAAGCAAAGGAAATGCATTCTTTTCAGTCGACTTTTCAGTATAGTTAGAACACCTTATTATGTATTTCTTATATAAAACACTCTTATGTATATTTATTTTGACCTGAAGACAGTGGTGAACTAGTTTGCGTGCTGCTTAAACTAACTAGTAAACAAACTACCAACTACTAAACAAATGAAAATAAAGAACTATCACTGTATTAATATACTGATTTGTTGTTGCAGTGTTATGTATAGATGACATGGAGCCAACCAGTTTCTAAATAACACAGTGCCTGTCATATCTGAGAGTCTGTATTGGGAAGAGGGGAGGGGGTCACATTTGGGTTCAATCAAAGACCATTAACGCTGTACATTGATTGTATAGAGGTCAGCAGAGCAGCATAGTGATAAAGGAGGCCGCGCTTCAACCAATAATGAAAGGAGGAAACCGCCATGTTTTTCAAGAATCTGCTGCAACAAACGAAGGCTGCTGCCCTATAACTGACCTTTCACCTCTGACCTCTGACTACCCTACAATAAGCATAAACAGAAACACCCTACAGAGCTTAAACTTACTGTGTAGACCATCTCAGGAAAACACATTTCTATTTTATCTGATTGTGAACAAAGAACTGGTGTCATATTTAAGGTATAAGTGAATATCTTGGAAGTCCTAATGAAATGACAAAAATACAATTTTTGCGAAATCTAATTTGCAATCTGTTAAACCTTGATGCTTATTTAGCGGCAGCCCTGTCTGGTTGACATTTCTAAGGCCTGCTGCTGATTGCATTTAATCCAAGTACTCTGGCGAACTGCTTTCTAATTAGCTGCCAGCTCGGAACATGGCCGAAACTTGTTAAGCCATCAATGGGAACTGTTCTAAAAAACATGGAAACAAGGGAGAGACACAAAAACAAAAGGGGTTGTTGCAGAGTATGAGATTAAAAAGAGGGGTTTCCCTTTTTTTTATTTCTTACTTGAAAAAGATAAAATACAATTTGTTCTAATTGAAATAAAAAGACAAAGTCAGTAGAGATTTCTTTGCAGCTTTGGAAATATTTATTGGCCCACTGTGGCGTGGTTTTGAAGTGTGTTCTCTGCCTCTTTCTTTGTGGATCTTGGTGGAACCACAGTGCATGTTCTTCTGGAGGTTGTAATAAAGCAGTGACTTAGCAGTGACTCTCACTGTACTCCTGTTCATGAAACACCAAAATGTCTCCTCCAATTCTCTCCTCTTGGTTGAGTTATAAATTACTTTGGACTTTTTTTTTTTTTTTTTACATTTGTGCTTTATTTAACCCGACAAGTCACTAAAAACTAACAAATTCTTATTTACAACGGTGGCCTGGCAAAAGGCGGAGCAAATGGCTCATCTAGAGTATTATTAGGAAATGTTGCCATTTCAATATCCATGTTTTTATACATAATTTACTGAATGTATTTTGCTATTAGCAGATTTTCTCATGTCTATTATAAATTGCTGTAATTATTTAACCCATCTGATGAATTTCAAACAAAATTATCAGTGTTCAAGGGTTGTGTATCGAATTTCTACAGAAAAATCACAGGTGGTCTAATAATAATTTCCAACGCTATACGTGTATCATTGCGTCACACACACAAATGTAGTGTGACTTCAAGAGCAGGTCAACTGTTTAACAACTGTCATAGATAAATTTGGACACCTCCTCAGTATAATATCACACATTATGTACACACAATGCCAACACTCACTATATGTGACAGAAAAGTGACAGTATGGATTATCACACAGAGTGATACTTGCTGAACATAGTCATTTATTCTGTAAGGGTTATTGATGATACTACAGAATTGTTTTCTTTTGTTCTATTGCTTAAACAACAGTGAATGTGAATGTTTTCCTCCCCAGTGCTCTCAGCTTTTGGCCTATAGCGTATTTTCCCATCTAGCCTTAAGTCCCGACACACTCACCTGTCAGTCAGATAAGCCCTTACATAGCACTACATGGACATGATTTTTTCCCTCTGTTCAAGCTGAAATCTGTTGCCACTTCAGTAATGGAAAATTGTCTCTTCTACCATGGCAGGTCTTAGTGACTGATAGAATTCATCATTTTCTGGCATCTTGGGATTTTTGCTTTGGAATTCTGAGCCTTGCAGCATAGAAAGGCCAATTTAATTTCAAGCTTAGCCCAGAAACCCCACAGTACTCTATCATAGATCATAACTCAGGATGCATTACTCAAACCCTGGCATTCCAGTTTCATTTTAGAAGGTTTTATTTTTCATTGGACAAAAACTTTTGGCATGCATCGTGCTGGTCTCATGTATACAAACACTGTGTTTTTTTAATTATATGAATCACAGTAATATGCAAGTGTAGCGGATCGTGTGCTTAAAAGACACTAGTACGTTTTCATGAAAAATGCTCTGTATTTGTACTTCATTTTGACTGCGTTTGAACTTTTAACTGGAAAATACGAATCCACCGGCTTTAAGGAAACTGGAGGTAAGTGATGAATGTGCACAAGAGCGAGTATTGTTGTGCTAAAATTAAATGCCCACAAAATCCCAATAAAATTTAACACATACAATATAAAGATAAAAAAAAATACATTTACAATACCAATATGTCTATATCTTTGCAACCTAACTACTATATTTCATAGCATTACAGTTTCAAAACAATGCTATATTAATGCATAACTGATTTTATTCACAACCATAAATGAGCGTTTTGAGCATAAGAAGCGTTTCTCAGATTTTAGTAGGACAAATTCGTATAATTTGCTGCTGCACAGCGTGGCAGATTTTGTATATAATGACCTGTAGCAACTACTGTGCAGATGATATCAATCATAGTGTTTGTGCTGTAGCATGAGGTTGCTGCTGTCAAGAAGGGATTTTCACTTCATGTCATTGCTGCTCTGTTATTGATGATAGGGCATTTTAAATTAATAACCTGCACCGGAAGACACCCACCCCCAACCACAGCAGCAGAACTAGCAGCTGCTGAAGCAGCTGAGCACCAAACAAATCTCTATCAAGAAACATGCATCCCCCGCTCATCTGCTCACTTCAGCCAAGACAGAGCTCATTATTAAGTGTCTGTTTTCTTAACAGGAAGTGAGCCCTTCCAGCATGTGGTGCATTTTAGAAACATCTTTATTTGCTTTTCCTAAAACCCACATCCAAATCCTGCACCATGTTGGTGAAGGCCTGCTTGTAGGCTTAATTGATTCAGTCCAAAATATGCTCAAAGAGTTGCAGGCATCTTTGATTCAATATGGGACAAAAAGACTCATAAAGAGCTCTCTGCCTCTCTAGAAGTGTTTTATTCCAAAAAAACCTGCTCTGAAAATCTGACTCTGCAGACGAGTCAGTGGCCAAACACATCTGCCAGTCAAAGCCAACATCACATCAAAGCCTTCTGTTAGCCCTAAAATGTCATTAACAGGGCAATAATTTACTTAAGGACCTCCAGTACAAATATTAGATGGTCCAAAAAAAGCAAATGATGTGATAATTACTATTGGAAAACAAATATTGACTTAGCATTTCTAGAGTGAAGTTCAATAGACGTCTAAAGGAGCCAGGCTGTTTTGAAGTCAGCATCTAGCAACCATTAGTGGTATTACACTTCTATACACTTCTGCATTGGCTTAATTATCAAGCTGCAGTTGTTACCCATTGATCAAGACAGAGATGATACAAACGATTCAAATAATGGTACAAATCTAATTGTCTTCACATTTTACTCTCTGTCCTAAGGAACAAACTGTGAGACTGAGATCAGCGAGTGCGACTCCCGTCCCTGTCAGCACAATGGCACATGCTTGGACTTGGTGGGACACTACAAATGCCAATGTCCTGCAGGTATGTATGGCTAAAACCAGCTTAGTAATAGCATTTAAGTAAAGCCTTTACTGTGGCAGCAGACCTTTTAAACCTCGTATGCAGTTACTCTATGTAGCCTATGATCCAGGGCCAGGACCCCTCTGGCAGTTTTAGTACACAGTGAAAACCAAAGGTGATTAGCATTTGCGAGTGGGGCACCTTCACTGTGTGGATAATCTGCCTGAGGTCTACAGAAGACACCTTTATGTAATTAATCACGAGTCTCTACTAAGTATAGAATTTTCCTGTTCTTTTTCTTTTGCTGTTTGTTTTACTTTTACATGAATTGTACATATATAAAATGAATAATGAACTGTTTTAAATTTTAAAACATTCACATTTCTACTTTGTGCACCTCCAAATAAGGCCGAGTCAGGGTCTTGGTCACATTATTCGCTTTATCAAGTTTAAAGTCTTGAACTGTGATTGACAGCTGAGAAAAATCTCTAAGCTCATTGCCAGAACTCAACAATGGAACCAAATTGTGCAAATATTATATTATGAAACTCTCATTAATATAATTTTCCAGTAATTGCTTATTGTGCCTCACCGGCTGAGTCTGAATTTACATTCACTGATGGACAGTTCCCGGGAGCTTTGTGTTGTTGGCACTGCACCGGTAGTGTGTCTGGCAATCGCTCTGTACTGAAACCTTTTGCTGCATGCACAGACTAGGACTCGGTGAGCAGAGCGTCTTAGCGGCCAGGTGATGTTCGTCTCACAAGAGTTTTTATTTTTAGCAAATGTTCGCAGCTCTTTAGGGAAGTGCATCGTTGATGGTGATTAAATATTGTGCTTGTTCATTTATGTTCAATTAAACATTAAAGGACAGTACCGGTGTTAATGACACATGGGTCACAGACTGTTTGCTTCATCAGCTGCCGAAGCAAGGTACATTAGAGTGACTATTTCGGGTGACATTTAGAGGGCGGCGTTGTATTTTCATCAATAGTGTCAGCGATTTTAGTGTCTTTGTTGCAAGAGGACTATGAAGTGAGTTACTGTTCATCAGTGAGTTCGTTTTTCCTTTCTATATCACTTATGAGAGCCTCACCCAGCACGGACTGGGTGAGATGCTGAGTACACCCTTGACAGGCTGCCAGTCTATCTCTAGGCTTGCGCACAGACAGAAAAACACAGTCCTCCTACAGGGAATTTAGAGTTTCCAGTTCACTTAACCTGCATGTCTTTGAACTGGGGGGAGAAAACTCAACAAACCTTTGCAGACATTTTGAAAAACTTTGAACCCAGTACCTTCTTGTTGTGAGATGACAATGCTAACGTCTGGACCACTGTGATGCCTGAAAATTGATTAATATTGCAGTAAGAACATCATACATCATCATATGAAAAACTAACTCCTCTTCACTTTAAGTAGGTAAAACATATCACAGACAGGGCTCGGATAGCATTCTGCATTTCCCACTACACCAGATCTGAAATAAGTGTCTTAAAAATGTTTTTTTCTTGGCTGAGGATCTTTGTGGAAATCTGTCTGGCATGTTAAAGCACAAGGGGGTTATCTCATGGCTATGTCACTTGGGTTACTGTCTGGGGTACTCCTCTCCACAGATGTCAACTTAAATTAGATCCAGGAAACAAAAGACTTCACAGTTATCATGATCCACCCCCGTTACACATGCTATAAACACTGAATCTGGTGCCTTTCTTTCAACCATAGCCATTGGTTGCTCTTGCTTCAGCTGCCTTTGAAGCCTGTCATAATCCCTGATCATGAATGCTCAACTCCCTGAGTTTACTGGTACTAGATGTGGCCACAGGTCCATGGTAACAAAATTCCACAGGGCATACCCTGTCTTTTTTGTCCATCTATCAAATCTCATCTGCTGTCTCAGTAAACCTAAGCCTCTTCCAGTTATGTGCCTCAACTACAGCATCTTCTCATGCCAGAGTCAAATGCATAAAATAAAATGTAGTCTGTTCTGTGCTGGATATATATATATATATATATATATATACATATCTATATATCTACTCTGAACATAATGTGACACCAGTACACAATGCTTAACATCCCAAGGTTTGCAGAATTATTTTACAGTTCATTTTGAATGTATCTGTGGAAACAAATGAGACATTATATCAAATTATGTCTCATAAAGTAGGGCAAGACAAAGTGACTGCTGTTTTAAAACTATACTATAATTTTTCTGTCTCATACTAATAATGGTTGCAGGTAAGTAATGAATTCAAAAGATTAAGACGTGAAGGAATATGGTGAGAAACCAGGAGAAAGTACAAACACATTATTTCAAACTGAAGGTAATATTTTTATTCAGTTCAGGTTGAGTTTTGTTTTAGTTCAAGTACAACACAAAAGCAGATCTTGTTTTTTTTCCCCCCCTCAAGTGTAGCATCTGAGATGATACATGCACTTCATATCACCTTGCAGGTTTTCTGGGAAAGAACTGTGAAGTGGATATAGATGCGTGCGCTCTACCCAACCATACATGTCCGCCAAAGACTCGGTGCTTGGATCTTCCTAATGGCCTTGAATATACATGTCGTGTACCATGCCCTCCCAGCCTTCAAGTGGGTAAAAAAAATAAATCTTACAGAGCATTATTTTCTGATGATTTCATCTACTTGTTAGCTGTACCTTTTTCCTACACAGTACCTTATTGCACGTTTCAACCCAGCACCTACAACAGAACAGAAACAGCAGCAAACATGACAAGAAATTAAAGAACACACAAGTTATGATTGTCCAGCCAGATTGTCCATCTTGTTTAATATCACTTATGTTGAATAAGTAAGTAGAAATTTCTCACAATTATTTAACTACTGAATTATAACACTGAGAACTAAATCTTATTTATAAAATATGGGATAATCCTTTGTTATACATGGGGATACAAAATAAGCGCAAGTCCCACAGGAAGATTGACAGCAAATGTGATAATCCATAAACATAGCAATCAGCTGGTGCGAAAGCTGTACAGTATGTTGATTTGCTCTGAAGGAAAAGTATGAAATTGCTTTGTGATAAAGTGTGAAACAATAAATATGTACATAAAGCCCAGGAAAGTAACAGATTCTTACATTACGTAATATAAATCTAGATAGTAAAACACAGAGGAGTCTCTGATGGTTTTATTCTAGAACAGACTCACAGTAAACAATGTTTTTCAAGTTCAGCACATTTTATTATCCCCTTTTTGAATATGGTGGCACATCTTCCAGAATATAAGCAGTCATGGTGACGGAAGACAAAGCTGGCATTGTGTGATTGTTTGTCAGGGTTTTTGCTGTTGGCATGCACGAGGGGAACACATTTACACGAATGAAAAGGACTCCACCACCTGACATGGATGACTGCTGCTGAAGATTTGGAAAGCTGTATTTTTGAAGGCGCGGGTTGCTTTATGTGTGGATGAATTGACCCTCTGCATTCAAAAAACAAAAAGAAGAAGAAAAAAAAAAAAAAGCACCCACACTAGAACAGAGATGCTTCTTCAGATGACAGATGGAGATGATCACTCACTGCGGAGCTTGGTTTGTTTTGGCCCCCTTACAAGAATGCCATGATGTCTGCATTATACACCTTCCCACAAGCCAGCTCTTCCTTGTCCCTTTGTTTCACCTCTACTATATATACACATGAACCTGAAATGTAAGTTGTAATTTTCTTGGCCGGTTAGGACAGTAATTGGCAGCATTTTTGTGACTTTACTTTAATGTTAAATTCAATTGTACATTCGCAAACTATTACACAGGCTTTTACATTTCGCCAAGATACAGGACTGTCTCTCGCTGTCACTCAAACAAATCTCAAAATCAAGTGCTCCAGGACACAGCTTCTCTGCGCTAATAAAATCCAACTGAAAATACGTATATGGCAGTTTCCACATTATTACCTTCGCCAAGGAGTGCAGTTGTGATGTGATCACTCTTGTCTGTCTGTGTGTCTGTCAATGTCAGCAGGATTACACCAAAACTACTTTCGGAAACTTGGTGGAAAGGCAGGGCATGGGCCAAGGAGGCTCTAATTTTTATTTTTTTGCAGAGCTGTAAAACATGAATTTTCGAGTCTCATGGGGTTTGGTTGAATCTGTGAACTTGGCATAGGCGGGCACTCTTGCGGTTACTGCTATGTCACTTCACCAGCCTTCAAGTGGGTAAAAAAAACCAACCTTTATAGACTTTATGTTCTCATCCGATGTTTTCATCCACTTGTTAACTGTGCTTTTTAAAAAAAAAAATACAGTATCCCACTGTCCTCTATTAGTTGTACATCAGTTTCAGTGCAGTATCTACAACAGAACAGAAACACTGGCACAAAAGCAGCAAACCATAACAAGGAAATTAATGAGAATATTTGAATGTCAATCGAACAGGTGTTATGATTATTGCTCATCGTTTGATCACATGGTTACACAATTTAAGAACACACGTGCCACATTTGAGTGCTAACCAGAACAATCGCACTGTTGTGCCACTCTTTGGAATTAAAACAAATGCAGAAATCAGTAAAAATAAAAAAGAAAAAGAAAAAAGGACTGTAAGTTCAAACGTTCAGATGTGTCCTCTCTCTGTGCATCCTAATCTGTTCGTGCAGTTCTGTCGTGTTTTGCGAGGTCACAGCGACCTGGACCCTTGAGTCCAAGTGAATGTTTGTGCCAAATGTGGTTGGGTATCGAAAAATCAAAAGCAGTCTAATGTTACTTAAATTGAAGAAGTAAGTAGAAATTTCTCGCAACTACTAAATTAGAACACTGAGAACTATATCCAAGTATGCACACACAGGGTTACTGCTGTCATTTTGTTATTTATGTGTTGTGTGTTGTGTTGTCTTCGTTCACAGTGAAGAACTTCCATGGTGATGACATGTTGGCATGTGTCTGGTTGTGATATTTCTGTTGTGTAGCTGAACCATCATGCGGTTCATGCATGTAAATGTGACCGGCACAGAATTGGATATTTATCTGAGTCTGCTCACCTGCCATGGCTGACCAAACTGAAAAATGTAAAACTGAAAAATAGTATGAAGTAGTATTCGCAATTATGTCATGTGGCTCTCCTGAAGTTCATTTTCAGGCAGCCAGACATCTAAGATATTGTCATACAAGATGAAGCGATAACATTTTTTCTGCATGGCACAACATATTATGTGATGATTCATGTATCTAACAGCTTTATCTTCTATCAACAGCCATGTGCCAATGGAGGACGCTGTGTGCTGAGTAGTGCCAGTACCTACACTTGTATCTGCGCACCTGGTTGGTCTGGTCAGAACTGCCGTATAAATGTCAATGATTGTGTTCAACATTGGTGTCAAAATGGAGCCACTTGTGTGGATGAGATTGATGGTTACAGGTGAGTGTTCAAATCATGATTGTCTTCAGGCCATTCAGGCAGCAGAATGTCAATGATTGTAAAAGCCATGACATTTACTGTTCTTTTCCTTCAGGGTTGAAAGAATTCCTCTTACTCTGTACAGTAATAAGAAATTCTCTGTAATCTGTTGCTAGCTGCCTTTGTCCCAGAGGATTCACAGGTGTCTACTGTGAAGAAGACATTGATTACTGTGCTGGCCATCACTGCTCTGAGCACGGTGTTTGCTTGGACCAGCAGTATAACTTTACTTGCCGCTGCATGCATGGATTTGAAGGGTCGCTCTGTGAAGTGGAAACAAATGAGTGCAACAGCTTCCCCTGTGCACGTGGCGCCACCTGTGTGGACCTAATCAGTGATTATCGGTGTCACTGTCCCCCGGGGTTTGAGGGTATGAGACCATCTGATTCCAGAATATTTATAGTTATTACTCTGACCAGCCGCAAGAATATCAGGTTTCTGAGTGGGTTTGGGTGTTTAAATGTTAAACATAGGGATTGTAACTTAAATATGTATGCAGCATTCACATGCTATCAGAATTTCCTTAGGTTCTTTTGCTGCATGTTTTTTTTTCACATTGAAATTAGGTGTACCTGGAAGAATTCTTTTTTTTTTTAATGTTTTTTTTTTTTTATTATTGTTGCAGCTTATTATCTTTTATTAGAACAGAAAATGTAGAAATGATATTACTATAATAATTGGTGCTATTTAGAGTGAAATTAAGTTTGAACTTAATAACATACATCAGTCTTTATTATAGAGATGTAAAAAAAAAAAAGTCCTTGGCCTATGTAATAACAATAATAAATAGTTTTATGAAAATACTTCAGTAATAAGAAATCATTTCAAACTTGCTTATACTTATAACTTGCTATATTTAACACATAAGGTAGCGGTACATTTAATTCTAACTGTTACATGAAAATGTAATTAATCATATGTGTATAGTTAAAGGTGCAGAATGGAAGATTTGGAAGTGTGTTTTGGTGTCTTTTTGGTCCTGGGAGAGGCTCGTTTGTTGACATTAGGTAACTCAAATAGTAAGCTGAGAACGGTCTCGATTGCCTACATCCATGGTAACGGCCTGTATATATTTATATGTGGTTTCCATGATTCCTAACGCTCGCTCTTGAGCTCTTCAGTGCCACTCTTCTGCTCCTCTACCACTGCAACAGTGTGCAGCACTAGATACTGCTTCGAAACGCCGCTAATGTGAACAGACACACGACACCCAGCACAACACATGCTCCAACACAAACTTCATGTTAGCACGCGAGCAGGCGCAAATCCTACACAGAAAACCTTTAAATTTGCATTTGTGAAAAAATGTGACTTCATCTCTTCTAATTATATAACATCACAAGCAAATAAAACCCTGTGCGATCCAGACGTGCAGAAAGTGTGCAAGAAGAAAATTAATTAATACTGGCTGACGTAAAGAGTTGGCTCAGTATCATAGCAGTCGCAGTGTGTGTAGTACAAAGAGTGTGTTTTGAACAGTATATTTAGGCTTGAGATACAGTCAGGCAGCAGCCATCTTAATTATGTGAGTATCTTACAGTACATGATTAACAGAGCACTTGCCAGTGTATGGGGTCATGATGGCAAAAGTACAATTACTGCTGCTGCAGACAGCAGTGCAGATAGAAGAGGAGCGCCTTAGGATGTCAGGCTGTTAGTTCTATGAGCTCTCTGCCTCATAGAGAACTAAGAGGTCTGAAATATCGCCAGAGGCCAGACCTAGTGGAGCTTTAAATTTGTCAGTAAAATCCTAAATCAATTCCATATCCAACTCTTGCCCAGAGGAAAGATACTTAAATTGAGGTTACACCATCTATGCATACATACAAGCTGCAGCAGGCTGAACACATAAACCATGCAGAACAAAATTTAGAAGATGATGCTGAGGTATTTTGGTGAGAAGCCAAAAGAATCGGTGATAATCTGCAAGTTTTTAGTTGAAAAAAAAAATACATTAAAAAAAAGTCTACAATAAGCCAAGAGGCCGTCTGTTGGGAAATATATACATAGATTTTGGCTCTAAATATTTGTTCGGAAAGCTGCTGTAGTTTGAGTTAATAATTATGTATAAGAGCTACTCCATACAACTGACAGCTGAATTTATTAGTTGTAGTTTCTGAAAACATATCTTCACCTGTACCTTTGTGACACCAGACAGAGTTTATTTGTTGCTCTCTCTTATCCTACAGGAAGAACTTGCTCTGAGAACGTAAATGATTGCTGGTCGCAGCCCTGTCTAAATGGAGGCTCGTGTATGGATCTGATAAATGACTACATTTGTCATTGTCCTCTTGGTAAGTACCATCTACTTGTGTATTATTGAGCATGTTTACAAAAATATCATGCTATTAATTTTCTCTATACTGTGCCTGGGGAATACATGAAAAGTTTATTTCTAATACATGTACATACAAAGTTGTTTGTTCACTCGGATCATTTTTTTTTCTCCACTTTTTACATTTCCAAAGATAGCAGGACAGGAATTATTAGTTACCAAGCCTTTTGGAAGTTTGAATGCAGGCTACCGGTTAAAATAAGCGCTTCTTCAAAAGAAACAAATGGAACAAAATACAATATCATAAACACAACAAAAGCCTGTGCGGTGTTGATGTTTCAAATTAAAACAAGTTATTGCAGTTTTTTTTTTCTCTTCACGTCTCTACAATTAAGGTTAAAATCCACAGTAGACCACAGTAGACTTGAAAAGAAAACAACATTCTTTTCTCAAAGGCTTGCTAATCACTGATGCATGCAAACACGACTCCCCTAATTAGATGGAGAGATACTGTTTTCAGGATTGTCCTTTAATCAAGCGACAACCTGTTTTACAAATTTATATATGTCAGATATTTTGTAAGTCCGCTGTACAAAGGATCCACGGGCGCCCAATAATGGAGGGAAGTGCCGCATTCCCCAGTATGCAGCTGATTCGACTGAACTTTCTGGTAAAACATACTTAATCACCACTTGATTGCACAAGTCACTTTGTGGCAGGCGACACTTTGCATCACAAATCCAATGTCACATTCAGAGGTAAACAGCCACAATCCACAGAACAGGATTTATGTACGCACAAATATTTGAAAAATAAAATCCACAGAACGTAGGTGTTGACAGGACACAGAATACACTCTGGCACCAGGCATTGGGTCAGTTTTGGTAAATTGTTGTCTTAATATATTCCACAAAAGCAGAGGAACTATGCAGGATGTGCTGTAATCTTCCACTTTTAAAAGTTTGCCCTTCACTAAATAGAATTTAATGTTGTGTAACAATATCTCTGCTGTTTTGTTTTGCTCTCATTAAGCATTATGCTTTAGTTCTCTGTGCCAATCCCTCTGAAAAAAAAAAATACGCCTCTATTTCAGTGAACAATAAATCACCATGAATGTGGGTCAAGTTATTAAAACATTTACAACCTTAAAGCACATGCAACACCTGTTACATTGCTTTTATGTGGTGTTTTTATGACATTATACAGAGGCTTTTTGCTCAAATTAGATTTGGGCAAAAACAGAACGCCTCTGTGTAAGTAAAGCCTCCATTATTGTTTAGATTTCATTGACAGATTTATAGGCAGGTGTTTTTGATCTCTTTATCTTTTGGGGAATTTGATTAGATAAGTGGTCCGTCAGGCTTGCTTGTTTCCCCGCACTAAATCAAACAAAAAATGTTTAAAGACGATCACTATTTTTTACATCCTGCATTCATACCCGTTCCTGCCATCCCTTCTTGTTTGTATCTACGCTATAAAGTGTGTTTGTTCTCCGTGTACATTCGCTCTCAGGGCACATACGCCACAAGCAACGCCGCGTAATCCTCTTTTTTTTTTTTATTTTACTGACAGAAAATAATCATGTTTAATCTCCATCCGCATCAAAACACACTCAGTGATTAGCAATAGTGCTAATTGGTTCACGGCAGCCGGTGTGTTTTTTTTTTTTTTTTTTTTAGAAAGCTTTAATTCTGTCACAGCTGAGTCAGACTAATGACCACTGATTTATGACCATTTAAATTTATCATGTTGCTGTAGTGCCATGCACAAGCAAGGTGCCGTAAATTTTGCAGCGTTGCCACGACTTCAAATGCTCACATGATTTAAAGTGGTTGGAAATATCTACAAGAAGTTTGGAAGCAATACCAGGAGTGTGTTTGGCAAGTCATTGTCACCGGACTGTTTCTGCCTCTCATCTATTTAGTATACCAAACTTAATCAAGGTTAAATGAATATGAATTGTGTTTAGTAGATTTTATAATATATAGCTATATATTGATTATAATCTAGGGCACAGAGCAGTTAAAATAATTGCGAAATACATCATCTTTTTTCATATGTACTCATCAGTAAACATTGGCAATGAAATATAACTATATATATAAACATTGGAAACAGTACTGTTTCTTCTACTGCAGTCACCTAAATGTCATGCCTAATTAAGCTATAAACTGCAAACACGTCTTTGGCTGTGATTAAAACTGCGATGATTCAGTTATAAGAAACATTATGAATTCACACATACCTTTGCCATAACCACGGACATAAAGTTATGCGTGTTTGCTTGTTATCATTGATCCAGATAAAAGCAGCTACAGATGTCGATGTCCACATCCAGTCTCAGAATATGAAAAACAAGACATCTTTTCATTTCTGTTTTCTATTGATATAGATATTTGGTCTACAAAGTAGTAAATGAAAATCAAACCAGCTTTTAAAATTTCACTCCTTCCCTTTTGGCCATGAAAAAGAAAGAACAGTGTGTGTTTTAAAACTGATTCGGTGATTTCTGTTCACATGATTTTCAGTTCTTCAGCTCAGTGAAGCAACCAGAACGTCGTTGATGGGACATAATTAAATATGCTGACGAACAGCAGTTCTCAGAGCCAACGAATGGTTACGACCCACAGCTGTTATAATTATCTCTCAAACAGGAGTACATGGAGTCATGACTTTAATGTGTCCAACAACATTATAGCGCATCTCGTTACTTTGTGAAAAACATTGAGTTTCACTTTCTGTCTCTTTCTGCAGTAGATTTGCACTGAGCCTTTACTAGCTGTCAGATAGAATAGGAAGTCCCATTTGGAGATGGTGACACTGTAAATGTGACATTCCTTCATGCAACATTAAGCTCAGAGTGAATTGCATGCACAATTGGTTATTAAACACTTCTGAAACACTCTGTTGGAGGCAATAGCTGTCCATTAACTAGTCAAGGCAATACATTATATGACGGGGAAAAGGGTAGTTGGAAGGTCATCAAACATCCAGATAGATGTGTTGATGTAAAGTGTGCTGCTCTGAATACAGGTACGGTGTAAAGAATGTAGGGACCTAAGCTAAAATGAAGACATAATCTAATATAAACACTGTCTTATGTGTATATACAAGAAATGATGAAAGGGCTTTACATTAAGAAGTGACGTTTAAAATATTTCACTTCGCTTTGCATTCACTGACTGGACCAGATTAAGTTGACGCAGACAAGGGCACATTCCTCCTGCTTAGAGTTTAGACTCTTAGAGTTTAAAAAGGTTTTTTGTTAGCATGCATATGCAATTCAATCATTTTGTTGTTAAAACATGAACATACTTCTGAATCCATAAAGTTAATGAATACAGCAAGCAAATGCATTTTCGAAATGTAAAAGTATTGGTCTCTGTTTTGCTGTTATTGGTGTCTGTGCTGTGGCTGATGTGTGGACTGAACAGTATGATGTCACTGAAACAAAACTCATGAATCTATTTTAGGATTCTCCCTTTAAGTCATCTTTATTTGTACGAACACATGTAATGAGTATCAGTCTCACCATCTGTCTGTGCTTTATTTACAACAATAGATATTGACATGGGTATCTATCAGTGACATGCAGACCTGCATTTGGTGGGGCAGATAAATGTGATATAGATCAGTTTGGTAGGGTGGGAGTCTGTCAATGATTCACTCAATTAGCATACTGCACAGCAGGTAGATTGCCAGGGGAAGAATCAATACTCTCATTAATCCGCAAAAGAAAAGGTGTCTTTACCTAATAAAACATACAGCCACATAAATATGTGTTATGTAATGTTTGTTACTGTCAGTTTATTTATCCAGAACTTCACTTTTCAAGGTTTGGCTGTTTTACTGTGTTGTTAACTCAATTTTCATTTTAGGATTCAAAGGGAAGGATTGCTCTGTGGATATTGACCTTTGCTCTTTTGGAATGTGCACTGAACATACAATAATGTGCACTGAGACCAAGGATGGACAGGATGTATCTTGTACATGTGCAAGAGGTGAGCAAGACTATTGACTGTTACTATATTTGTCATTCCGGTATATTATCAAATAAAAGAAGAGAAAATGCGTAAGTCCTCACATGTTGAGACTGAGAACTCCAGTCACGAGTGTATAAAAATCCCCTTCATGTGCTGCTCACTGTGTTCTTAGAAGAGCACGTGTTGTTGAAAATGCCAGTTCTGGTACCTTAAAGATGTTTAAGTTTCAAAACTGAGCTGACAAACTTAACTTACGCTGCAAAACTGAATGTTGTTTTTGTGTCAGTCAGCCCTCCGATGTGCCTGCATGAGGCTGACTGTGCTACAACAGTAGCTGCCAAACTGACAAAGACAGCACAGGAGCAAGTAGTAGAGACCTGGCTTGGCAGTGGTAACCAGGCTTTAGGCTGTATATGCAGATATAATACTGTATATAAATGTACATAAAAATGTGTGAGTATTTGAAGTGAAAACATTTTTCCTGACAATTCGACCATTATTCAGTCCACCCTTCACCGCAGCCGCTCTGCTATCTTTTCCAAATGAATGGCTATTACATACAAGTTCTTGTAACCCAATCAATAACCGTAACTTCATTACTCCCGTTGCACTTATGCTCGGCAGATGTCAAAGTGAAGAATTGTGAGTGATTTCTTATGTAAATGAAAGCAACCTGCAGCGAACTGCTCTACCTTGATCGCTTCTCAAGGGCAAACTGTGATGTTGCCATGTCTAGATGTTTCACATCGGCAATCTTGGCATCCATATTATCTAATGCCTGCCAGCTTAATGTGATGCAAAACATGTTACTCACACACTCCTACACAATATATCCTATGTCAGCCTGTTGACCTAGTATTTAGTACTAAATCATGTTTGGAATTTGTTTGTAGCAGATTTTCATGTAAAAAATGGAATAAAGTTATGTTGTGTAATATATATATATATATATATATACACATAAATAAGTCATTATGAAAGAAAGAACAGACTTTTAAGACAATAATTGTGTTTTTTGACAACCTGAAACTGTGTTTGACAAGCATATATTTTTGCTTAAATTTTTTTTAGAATGCGGTGCAAGTCTTATTTTTGCCATAAAATGTTGCTCTCCAGAAGCTGTTGTTTCATCCAAAGCCCCTCTTGGCATGAGACAGTTTTTGCAGTGCAGCAGCTGTTTATGTTTTGCTTTTGTTCTTGTTTTTCTGTAATGCTACAGTTTTATTTTGGAATGAAACTGCTTATTCTGCAGTAAGCCAGCTTCAATGGCTGTTCCTTTTATACTCATTGTTTTCCCACATTGCTAATTGTGAAGAGTATCACAAGACCCTTATGTTGTGTTTAGTCCTTAGCTGACTGTGTGAAACATTCACATTGCACACACATAACTAATGCCGTAAGGTAGATAAGTGTGAGGTTAACTCACATAACAGCATCTGTAGCGCCAGCAATAATGTTCTTTAAACACTGACATGTTTCTTTTTGTTAATGGATGTGCGAGCTGCGTGTAAGTCTATATATATAAATATATATATATATATATGGTGTGAGGTTCCCTTTGTGTATAGATTGACTTTGATCTTAGAAATCACTAGAATTTGACTTGTTTAATGTAATAAATCAGGAGGGCAATGACTGGCTCTTATTAAACATGATTAAATGATCCAGTGAGCTGAGTCTGCATGTGCCCAGCAAGCTCTTTGAATCAATACTAGCTTTGAAAACCTGCTTTTGTGTGTAAAAACAAAGTCATGCT
The DNA here is from genome assembly GCA_037367275.1 of Coranthus polyacanthus. NCBI lineage: Eukaryota > Metazoa > Chordata > Actinopteri > Kurtiformes > Apogonidae > Coranthus > Coranthus polyacanthus. The sequence continues at coordinate 8,073,727 of JAPQRN010000008.1, read as the reverse complement.
GATCCTAATTGGCTGAGGAATGAAACCAAGCAAAAGGAATCCAATAACAATGTTTTTTTGTGTTTGTTTTACACATGCTGCAGGGTTTGGAGGGTCATTTTGTGAAGTAAATCTCAATGAGTGTGAGTCAAAGCCATGTCAGAATGGTGGTATTTGTGTGGATGGCACTGACCTGTATCAGTGTGTCTGCTCAGAGGGTAAGTAGAAATACAGTTAGATCCTGCAATATTCAAGCTAATCTGACTATGTGGATAATTCAGGTTTGTAAACAGCCAATTTTAGCCCTGGAGTTATGACCCTTGGTTAAATGAGCATTTAGTAAGTTGTATGTTGTGATGGCAAGATGGACAAACACATGATAAGAGCGTTTTTTTTTGTTGTTGTTTTTTTCCACTGCAGCAACAAACAAAATCGTCAAAATCTTTCTTCTTCACTGGTGCTGGTGTAACACCCCATATAAACGAACATAAAATCAAAAAGCAATGAAAAGCTTCTGAACCAAATGAATGTCGGTATCAGTAATATACATGCTGATTTCATTAAAAGTTACTAGGTACACAAATCTCAAATCGTTCAGTCAGTTTATACCAAGCTATCCACATTTTATTGAAGAGTCCAGTTTTCCAATGGGACGAATAGCCACAGGAAAATATTACATATACAGTATAGTATATATATATATATATATTTGTCTGTCCACTGTTTACTTAGATTTCATCAAGGACTATTTGAACAACAATAACAACAGCTGCAATACAACTGCCGGCAAATCAACACCAATAGCATTCATTTAACAATTATTTTATTTATGTGGGTCACAGCAAGTCCAGGCAAAAGCCCTTCAACGTGACATAGTTACACGTCCGCTCTTCTAAGCACCTTCTATAATTTAACTTCTTAATAATAAAACAGAGCTGTTTTATTCTTTGGAATGAAACGCAATAAGATACCAGATTTCATAAGAATCTACCGTGTTTTTATCGTCTCAACAATTACAGCGGAAATGTTCTCTATCTTTATCTCACTCCCTTTCCCAACTCCTCGCCTCCGCTGAATAATGTCTACATTGTATGAATTGTTGCTACCAAATGTACAGACCACTTCTTGAGCCTTACCTTCAGTACAGACTATTCCTTATCTCTAAACCTGATTCAGTGCAGTATATTGTGAACAAACACAGGTAACTGCCATCATGCAAGTGAGGAATGTAAAAGGATTCAACCATTTTGGCACAATTGGAAAAGAGTCCTGGTCCTTATCTGGTTGTTCGACCAGCTGCATGTGTTCAGTCTGACAGCATTCAAAACGTGTCTTAAATCCCTGCACAGCCACGTGCCGTAGAGTTTTGGGATAACATCCAAGTCAAACACAACGGGTTATTTTGCTGATTAGCAGAACGTGAGCCAAAGAGCAGGAACTAATCAGTGAACTCTTTGTATTTTACAGTGTATGATGATGACTAATAAATTTGTAAGCCGTGATTTATAATTATATGGTTACGTTGCTTGCTGTTCAGTATAGGTTCGGAGATATTTACTTTACATTTCTCTGATCACATATAATTATGGGAATGCTTCATTGCTTCATAAATTGTCTTTTGCAAGATTAGAGTTAAGTAGGAATAAATCTTGGCTATTTTTCCAATAATTTCTTGGTCCAGTTGACATCTTACCTGTGAGACATACCTCTGATTAAACCTTGATTGCGGGTGAAGTCTGTTATGCATTTTTAATGAAGTCAGGATAATCGTCAAATTTTATGACATGGAGAGAGGTGGAAATTGGTTCCATGGTCAGTCTGAGAAATGATGAGAATTTGACCTGCACCGATGGTGCTGATAGCCAAGCATTAGTCATGGGCCTCCTGTAGCTGCAGTGTGTGACAGTGCTAATGATAGTCATTTTGTAGCGTGACCATGCGATGGAATGTATTTATGGGGGACTAAAATGCCAGAAATTGGCACCACTCACTTTTACCTCATGACATTAACATTTTATTTTTAAAATATCAAAAGTGCTGATACAACTTAGAATTAACCATCAAGAAAAAAAAAAAAAAAAGTTAATTGGGTGGACATTTAAAAGAAATCTAATTCATTTTCTCAAATACAGGACGTGACACTGAACCTTACACTATTCTCGTGTTTTGACGTGATGAGCTTTTTGAAATTCATGGAAATTTCACAAGAGCAACAAAGTGCTGTTGGGTGTAATTTGATACAAATTAGTATCTTTTCACATTTGGTGTTCACTGACATTTAAACAGCACTTCTGAGAATTTTTTCTTTTCCCTTTATACTAGGGTTTGAAGGGTTGAACTGTGAAATCAACTATGATGAATGTGCCCATGGATACTGTGCCAATAATTCCACATGTATTGACCTGGTAGCAGACTATGAGTGCATCTGTCCTTTGGGCTTTGCTGGTGAGTTATCTGTGTCATCATCATTTTCAGAGTTTAGACTTTAATGAATGGAGTGTAGATTGATGACTCTTCAAATGTGGTAACTGTCAGAAATGGTCTCATTGTCTAATGTAAGAATTCATTCTCCAATTCCAGACTGACTACAGCTGAATGAGCATAACGTTATCTTTCTTTCTAGTCAGGTGGACACTGAGTATAGCACATTCACCCTAGGTAATCATACATCTGTGGACATATTTGTGTGTCAAGCACTGGATACGTTTCATTAAAGCCAACAAAGGAGCATACTGTATAAATATATTAAGAGTCTGGCATTAATATATTAATATTTACATATATTAATGCCATGCTCTACATAAATAAGTTAAAAATAAGTAAGCAGTAGTGACAAGGAATTGCGGTACAGGAATCTAAATATTGTTATGCAGTATTTGTAGTTTTGTATTAAAGGTGCTGTGAAAGGTTTATAGGTTTATATAATCTCTGTGGTTTAAAATAAAAGCTGTGAAAATATGAACTTGCTCAGTGCTGCCAGTTGTTGGCCACTTGACAAAACAAGCCAATCAGAAAATCCGTCGCTTGTGATGTAGTAAGTAAGAACCATACCGGTAACCAGTCATATTCAAGGTATTTGATTTAAACGCGTTAGCCCCGCCCCCATCAGTTACTAGCAACAGAGCAGCGACCGTGTCAAACTTTGTAGAACTGAAGAGTAAAGATTTCAATCTTCAGGCGTAAACATGTCACGGCCTCGGGGGTCTTAGGAGGGAGACCAAAGGCTCTTCTGTTTGAATGGAGTCCTACGGGAGACGTGGCTCAGTTCACCGAACAAAAAACTATTTTATGAAAACTGTTGGTTCCATAACAATCAGACGACCTTTGTGAGTATTTTTAACATCTTATCCTAGACTAGCAAATTACGATGCCACCTGATAAGATCTGAAATGAACTATGTGATGGTTTCTTCTAGTATTCTATGCGATTCTATTCTATTGTTCTAGTTAGATCGTCTTTGACCTTGAAAACTAGCCATGAAAAGTGTATTAATCCTGCTTCACTGAGTCAAAACTACTGCACAGCCTCCGATGGAGAGAAATGTTACTTGTTGGCTCATCTTCAGTGTTTTTGGATGATGTCCAGCACATTAATGACTGATAACCGTCGACACCTGTTGAGAATTCTGCTGTTGGTAACGGTTGCTAAGGGATCTGTGGTTAGCCAATCAGAATGTTTGCTAATGAAAAGTGGGCGGTGACATTCGCCTCCCGGTGTAATATGAGCCTTTTGTGGCAGAGACACAGAGAAGCATCATAAAAGTGAGGAAAAATCTAATCTATGCTATTTCTTTTGGTCAACATCATTACAAAAGTCTTTAAAATACACATATACATGTTATTGATGGAAGTTTAAGTGTTAAGATATGGGACCTTCGATATTAAAGTATAGAAATTGTATGTCACTTTGGCTGTGGAAAGAAACTGTGGCAGTAGCTAAAAGTAGAAGATATGTGAATCGTACTTAATCTGGTTCCGTTAAAGGACACACACATCACACTACACCCATCATGCTCCTTCATCACATGAATGATCATTACTCTCCGCGGTAAACATCACTTATGTGATGAGGTAACGTAATGATAATGGAGTGATCTTGTTTTTTTTGTTTGTATTATTCTTTATAGTGCTCATTTAACAATCTTTATTTACCTTTCAGGTAAGAATTGCTCGACAGATGTCTCTGCATGCTCTTCAGATGTTGAGTACTGTAAAAATGGAGGAACCTGTTCCCATAATCCAGCCGGAGAAATACAGTGTATCTGCCCTCCAGGTATTTTCAGTCATAAAAACAGTGTATTCATACAGTAGATTTTTATGAATATGTTAAACTCTCTCTTTTTTAAATTAATATATTAAACTTGTCCATCTGAACTAGGCATGCAACAGTGCCGTAATACTAAGCCGTATAATCATTATAGCCAGAGCGCGCCGTGCACTTTTCTCAGCTTATTCTACATCAGTCCTTCTTCTCGTAAATTCAGCCCTAAATGCATGTGGAAACATATTAGTGTTGTATAGTACTGTGTTATCACCCAAACAGCTTTTACCTCCAAGTGAATAAAATTAGAAAGCACAAGTACAAATCCAGAAATTAGTTACAATTGCTGAAATAAGCCACACAGTACAGTTTTCCATAGGTTTTATACTGTTGCCGAAATCCCTCCTTGGTTTTACTGCTTTAGGCGCTGGCTGGATAAAATATGTAAATCGGCAAAGGGGAGAAACACTAGCAATGACAGTATTATGTGAAATCACAATCCATGATGGCTGCCAGACGTGGCAAATCAGGAGGATACTGTACACGGCACAGCACATCAATCACTGTCTTTGATCCCACCTCTTACAGGATACCATGGAAATGACTGCTCCTCATCTGCGAACCGATGTGTGTCTCATCCCTGCGACCCTGAAGGGACTCTCCACTGTGAAGAACTGGCAAACACTTATAGATGTGTGTGTCAACATGGCTACACTGGACTGCACTGCAAAACACCTATAAACAACTGTGTTGAAGGCCTGTGTCATCAGGGTTCAGTGTGTGTGGATCTGTCACCAGGGTTCAAGTGTGATTGTTTACCAGGTAAGTTCGCCATCCAGCAGAGGCTCGTCTTAAACGCAGGCAATTTCTTGAATGATCGTGTCCACAGTAGACTAACTCCTGGTCTGATGCTTTCACTTGTTTGCCTTCCTTCACTGTGGGAGTCTAATCTCTTTGGCCTTAAGCAACAACACATAACAGCCTTATAAAATGTGTAAGTCAGTGCTAAGTTGTGATCTGACTTCAAAGCAGTGCAGACGCTTTAAATGTCTAAATGCCCACTTAGGGTCCAAGAGTCTGTTTTATTAATGAAAGAGTTAACCATTAAAAAAAATATATATGCCCTTTTATTGGATTTAAAATTGAAATGAAGCTCATGATATTTTCTGTGTAAGATGTTTACTTTGTTAATCTAGTTGCACTTCACTGCAAAGGATAAAGTACTTTGTATGTATTAATAGGTGTTATTAGGGACAGTTAAGTAAGAAAACAGTTTGACATTTTGAGAAGTATAATTTCTTGCTCACTGATGTCTTACATCTGTTAAATAAAGCCTATTAGCTTAATGACTGGAAGACAGCTAGCCGTCATGGCTCTGTGACTAGGAACAAACGTCTAAACTTACCTATTAGCTTATGTGCTAATGTGCTAATAGGTAAGCAGATGGTTTGTTTAACCCTGTAAAATGAACAATATGTGTTTCATGGGGAGGGGGAGGGTCTATTGTCTGATGGGTTAGAGCAGTAACTTTCTGTCTCCTCAGGTTGCCTGGCAACTGCTGCTTTAATTGCAGCTTTTGCTTTTGCCTCGGATAAAAGGGAAACATTTAAGAAAATTAGCAAATCATCATACAATACAGAAGTTATTCCTCACTGTTAACTTAGTCGTAACCATAAATGAGAGGTTTTTAGAGAGAGTGCTACCAAAGGTCCGGCAGGAATAAGCCCTTCTTGTTCTCTCTCTGTAGGTTTAACCGGACAGTTTTGTGAGATAAACATTGATGATTGTGAAGAACAACCGTGTGGAGTCCTGAGCATTTGTAAAGATGCTCTCAATGGCTATCATTGCTTTTGTGCACCTGGATTTATTGGTAAGCGACAGCTATTAAGCAGTTATTGTTATAGGGAGACATTCGCGGAGGAAATGTGTCAATATGTGCACCCTTCATGCTTTTCTAGGAAATAACTGCGAGATTGAAGTAAATGAATGTTTCAGCCAGCCTTGTCGTAATGGAGGCTCCTGCATTGATGAGCTCAACTCCTTTAGCTGCCAGTGTCCTCTTGGAATAACAGGTATTTTATATGCTTCTTACCGTGACTGCTCAAATTTTATGTGACGAATGAGAAATGGTCGTCAGCTTCAGACCAGTATCTTTTCAATGACGGCCCTAAAAATAGGTAGTGGTGAAAAGTAGGGAAAAGTCAACATTTGTCACTTCTTTACAAATTTAATAGAGAAATAAGCTGTATTTAAATTAATGTGAGCAAAAAACACCATTTTCTCAGCAACAAGCAACATGTAAATTTAGAACATCTGATGGTGAAAAAGAGTCTAGAAAAAATTAATATTCAAAAAACAGAATATTAAACGGCAATTAGAGGGACTGTTATATTGAATTTCTGTAGAAAGTCACAGGTGGTCTAATTGTTATTTCCAAAGCTGAAGAAGTAAAACATACAGTACATCCAGGATACAGTTCATTTTAACAAGCCTAAATACTTTAAGAAGCATGAATGAACCAGATTCGGATATTGTGAAAACATATAGTATCTGTAAGAAATGTAATTTATTCTTGCCCATGGTACAGATGCAGGCGGGAAATTTGCATTAAGGAACACAAACAAACATGTAGGAGAGTGTTTGAGACATAGAACAGGGTAATTCTGAACAGGAATTGTTTCAATAAAAGTTGAAATGAAAGAAAATGAGATGAAGTACAGCGCGGTTATTTGAAACAACAATTCTTACTATAACGTTAAGTTGATATAAAATTACATATACAATGATAGAAGTTTTGGGCCATATCACCACCTCTACTCTTTAAGTCACTTATTATGTGCCCATGTAGGTTTTTAGTCATTAAATACATGCAGTGTATATAGTGCACCTGCTTTAAAAGTATCTTCATTTACTCCATAAACGGGTAGGGCTGTCACAATATTGAAATTTGAAAAATAATTAACAAATATTATTGTTACTTCATGCCAAAACTGTAGTAGAAGTTTAATGATGTTTAATTATGCACATACACCTTATGCAGAAAAAGAGCCATCCATTGACGTGGAATCTTTGAACATAAAAAAATGAATTGTATTTCTGTTTGCCTTTTGCTAATAAAAATGGAACATGACATGATATGACATGATTAAAATATACAACGCCTATTACTAAAAGATTCAACCGAGGTACAAAGTCAGAATAAATTGCTGCAGCGCTAGTTTTCCATTGAACTCAAAGCAGAAGAAGAATGATGGAGACGATGTCATTTAGAGAGCGACAGTCAATGGTAAACAATGTGGAAATAATGATAAAATATGTTATTCCTGTCAGTTTCACCCAACTGTTTTTATTCAGGTGAATGGAGACGATTACCGCGATGATGTAAAATAATCACAGTTATTTCAAATAAGTGCGATATGGCGATGAGGTAACTACTGTGACAGACTTCCATGCCAGACAAATGCTGCGTACATATGAAAGGACAAACAGTATCTTGCTCATGCTGCGACAGCGCGCGTTCTCTACAAACACGATATGACAGTCGATCTTGATCAGTTTTGAGGAAAAACAACTGTAAATACTACGGTATTTCAACCTACATTTCATCTGACCTTGAAGCGTCTCAATAAAGAAAAGCTTTTGTGGAGGAGCAGTTACAGAGAAGCCACAGAAATCCCATCAGAGTAATATTTTTTGCATTAAAAATTTAAACAACTGTCTGTGGTTTTGTGTGTAGGAAATAAGCTCGGCCAAAAAAACACATTCTTTTTGTATCTTTCTGTGTACTAATGGAAAATAATAGTTGACTCAGATGATAGCCAACCAAACATGAATGTCCATCTAAAAATATCCCAGACTCATAGCTATTGAGAAAAATGCTCTAAATCAAAATGGAATGGCCGTTCAGCCATCGTTTCTTGTAGTTGCTGCCAATAATTCTGAAGCAATCTTATAAGAAGACGGAGGGGGAGTCATCCCACTTCTCATGCTGACATTTCTGGAGATGGGTTGTTTTAAACTGATGATTAAATTAAGAAATCCAATCCAATTTAGCTACTGACATAGCTTTGTTAAAAATAGACAAATTGATAATGATTAGTATATATCCGACATGTAAGTGAGCCACAAACCTGCAACCCCTCCATAATAACGCATTTGCTAATACTGCACTGTTTAACAGGCGGAATCTACAAAGTGTTACCGCAAAAATCGAAGCATTTTTTTGGCCACGGTGACCATCTCAAAGAGCCCCTCACTATGTCAAACACTTGACTTAAGCTAACCTTCAGGCCACATGAAGGCCACCTGGTAGGATATGAGGTTACAAAACAACCTGTATTTTAAAAAGGGTGAATACAAATGTGTTTGCAGTAAATACAGTATATTGCACACAGTAAATTATTATTGCTAGTTTTAGCATATTTATTTTGGTGCCTTAAGTTGTGGTTTGTGCTTGTTGCTCATGAAGCTTTCTCTAAATAATTACTGGTGTCAGGGTCAGTAGTTTAGTCAAGAAGAAGCAAATTCATTTACCCACGAATAACTTTAGGTTTAAACTGTTGTGGATTTAAAAAAAAAATTTGGCGTAAGCGAAGCAATTTTGTTGTGTTTTATAAAATGATATGCTTGTTTACATGTCGCATCTTCACAGGTAACTACTGTGAAGTCAACATAGATGAATGCATTCCATCTCCCTGCCTCCACAACGCCACATGTGTTGACCTTGTGCACGGCTACAGATGTGTCTGCAGTCCTGGCTTTACAGGTGAGTTATTGCACTTCATGAAACTAGTTAAGGGGTTTTTATGTTTTCATACGAAAAAGTACAGCTATTTGCTATGTAGCTTGCAATTGACATGCACCTGCAAATGACATCCTACACACATTAAAATTCATGGAAATATGTAATACTAGGTGTGAATTTCAATGCTGGTAACACAATGCACAGTCCCAGAGATGAAGCAGGGTTTTAACAATTATTAAATTTGACTGTGTAATGCTTACAGGGCTTAAGTATGGACCACATTATATGGTAAATGTGCACACACTGCACAGTCCATTTAAACATCTAAACACAGTTCTTTGAACCTGTACAACCTCAATGTACATTTCAGGTTGATTATGATCTACTCACACTCTGCAATCCACAAAGTGATGAATATTTTTTCAACCTACACGGAAATATAGAATACCATAGAAACAAGCCTTCATTGACTAGCACTACGGTTTTTCTCCTTTGTTTTAAAACGTGATCAAATGCTCATGTCTAATGTCATATGGCTGAGATGACAGCAAGGATCACACTGTGCTGCTACTTCATGTGTGTTTTATGCATGCATTAGGGATCATCGAGATAATGACTTGAGAGCAATCGACACATAGATACACTGACCTAAATTTGGAGTTTACTAATATAATATGTGCGCATCTTTATTCATGTGTAAGCTACTGTAACAGAGTAATGATGTCCCCACATGAGGTTCTGTGATACCACCTGCTCAAAGTACAGACATGAATAATGACTGTAGTTTAAAACAAACATAATCTATTTCCACCCTAAAATGTCAAATACGGGATAGTTTCCTAATAATTGCTAATAATTACCCGCAGAGCAAGATTTAGAGCACATCATGAACAGTTCAACTTGTATCTTGTCATTAAACCCCCTGGCTTTTCTGAATTAAATCATTTGTCGAGGAGATTTGTTCTGGCTATGATGCTGTTCTTTATCATTTTATACCTCGTTGCAACAACACTACAGGAAACTCTTTGGAATTTGAAATTGTTGCTTTGTTCAGTGGTACAATGTGTTATCATCAGCTTTCCCACTTTTTTTGTTTATGTTGAAGTGAAGAAAAAAAAACCAAACCAAATAGTTACAGGTTCGTGTTTTTCTAGTACATTCCAGCCTTGTTGAAATGTCTCACTCTGTTATTTTAGAAGCCCGTAGCATGGGCAGTGATCTCCAGTTGTTTTTTTGTTCAACTTGCAGTGACATTTTAATATAATATGTATGGCTTGTGTTCTTTTTCGTTACAGGTGCCAAGTGTGAATTTGACATTGATGAGTGTGCTTCATCTCCCTGCAAGAACGGAGCCACTTGCATTGACCAGCCTGGTAATTACTTCTGCCAATGTGTGGCTCCATTTAAAGGTAATAAGCACTGAGGGAATGGGGACAAAAGCAAAGTTAATTAACTTCACATGCTATTATTTTCCTTCACTTCCCTCACTTCACATGTCTTAACAAAATTAGTATGTCTTCATTTTCTACCTGTAGTTAAATAAAGAAAACCTGAGTAATTACTAACATGTTAGCCATGGTAGTTTGTTCTGCCTCGCAAATCGCACCCTCCATCATTTATTTAGAAGATGCTGCAAAAACCCAATCAGAGATTCACTGTTGGCTATGCATGCACGGTATAGAGAGTCTGTCGCGAAGTCTTGTTTCATAGGAGCATAAAAGGCTCTAGCATTAATAAATGGGAAAAACATTTGTCCAGCCAGACTCTTTCTAGACATATTCGTCATTCTAACAAACCTAGCAACCAGTCAAGAAAGACCTTGGTCAAAACCCAAGGACTACTCTGACAGATCTAATGAGATTGTTGGCTGTGAGATCTTCCTGGAAGGACAACACTCAGGGCAGCACTTCACAAATCTAGGCTTTAAAGTAGAGTGGCCAGAAGGAAATGACTCCTGAAAAAGATGGAATTTAGAAAAAGGCACTTCAAAGGCACACTGACAGCATAAGGAGAAATATTCAGTGCTGTGATGAAAATGAAAAAGGAAGTATTCAGCCGTAATTCATATAAGATTCATAACTATACAAGGTACAGAAGAAATGAAGCACAGTCTATATGCCTTGTAACATTATCCTTACTGTAAGGCATAATGTAAAGCTGCTTCTTCGTTCTGGAAATGTAAATCAAACAAAACTAATTATTACAGAAATTATTAGAATCTGCCTCAGAGTGCCAATAAAGTAAGGGTGTATACCCGCGTCTGTTTATTCTGAGCGTTTTTGATTATTTCGGATTATTGTAGCAACAGCAGTTTTGACATGCATACCAATAGATGAATACCATTAAAAAAAAAAAGAAAAAAAGACTTTGCGGAGACCCAGTCTGCACATATCACACTGTAGCTGAATATTTCAACTACTGTATCAAAGCTACATCCCACAGAAGCAAAAGCCTTTCAGATTATTGTCAGATCACACATGTGAGAACAAATACACATAATACACATTTTTTGCCAAAACACCAGCTTGTTTCCAGTTTTTCTCCTAGTTCTTTACTATCCCCAAGTGGTAGGTACAGTATCCTTGTTAAAGGCTTGGTAATATGATAATAACTTGACAGTGGAAACTCTTCACCAGCCCAGAGGTTTGTGACAGCCACTAGCATTTAAAAACACTGAAAGCTGCAAACAGTTGCAGAGTGGGTTGCTGATTCTCAGTGAGAGTGACAGGTCGGACATTTCTTTAATATACTGTACAGACAGTCATTTATTTCCGTGTCTATGTCACAATGATGCTTTGTGAATCTTTACTTCTTATATGATCGCCAGTTACGTAATGCATTCTTTACACCTGTTTTCTTTTTCCAAGCCCTGTTGTTTAGTCAAGAAGTTCTGTAAATTGACTAATCCACTATTATTAAAAGCCAGCAGTAGTCTTATGTGGTGACAGGAGTGTAGGCAATATCAACATGGTGAATTCAGTTTGAAAATTAATAGTCAGGCAATGAAACTAAGTAAATATTCACAGACATCATCACATGAGTTTTCTAAGCATTAGCTTTAACCTTTTGCAGCTCAACTTTAGATTCTCAAATAACTTCTGATCTTATTAATCAGCTGAGGCCACTGCTACCTACTCACAAAGCCAACAGCGATCATGTACCTCATGTGTAATTTAATTAAAGCATGCAAAAGCCATTTGAATGTAGTTTCTTTGCACACGCTTTCTTTTTTTTTTTTCTGATCTTTTTTGCAGTAGCTTTTCAAGAATGTCCAATTAATTTTCCTGTCAATGTCTTTATGTGACTTTGCTTTACAGAAATGATCAGAGGTAGGAAATCTTGTGTATTTCAATACTGCATATCTCTAGTTTTGCATGTTTTTACTTTAATTCATAAAGTGATATATATCGCCTGACTTGATTTTCTGTAATGGCTTTAACTTGCATCAATGCATGATCTTTCTTTGTTGTTTATATGCACTT
>JAPQRN010000008.1:8007257-8056340 GCA_037367275.1 Coranthus polyacanthus | reverse complement strand
TAATGCATGACCTGAGCACAATTATTTTTGGCAGTCCAATTGTCTGTAAAGTTCCAGCAGTGTGCTAAAACAAAGGTATTGTAGCTGGGCAAATGGTAATTTTCCTTTAGCACATTAGTAATGCAGTTAAGTGCTGCATAGCCACAGGTGTGCTTTTATCAGCTGTTTTAAATCAACATTGAGCTTCAGTTGCCCATCAGAACTTAGTCACTGGCATAAACGTTTAGATTTTTTTATTTAACAGCTTCAGTGCTGTGACCAATTAGCTTCTGATCTTCTGTCACTGAAATGAACCGAACAAAACCCTGGACCGAATCCACAAAGAATGGATTGCGCCTGCCATTTGCCCCATTTTAAGGACCTATTCACAAAAGATTTTGCGCTAATGATATGCTGGTGCAAACACGCCCATAATGCACCTGACTGCAATTTGTCCTTAACTTTCCATATTGAAGTTATTTATGTCAAATCTGCTCTGGGCAAATTTTGTTTACAAAGCCAAAAAGGAAAAACAGAAATGCAGTTTTTATTTATATGTTCTAGTGTTCGGTGGCTCTCTTCTGTAGATGTACTGTATGGGTCAGATCTACAAAAGGTTTGCATGGTTTTGTGGCCACAAAACTGGTGCAAATGAGACAAAAACATAGAGCATAATTCACAAAGCACCTGCAAAGGGCAGAATTCACTGCAAACTGCACTGCCAAGAAGATAGCCCCAGTGTTGCACCTGTGTCATTTGCATCAATGTAAATGAGGGAATATTCATACACTCGGCACAAAATCCCTTTCTATGCAAATAAGCCTCATTGCAAAAACACACTTTTCACAAAAGACCAGCGCAAATTGCCACACGCAGTCTGGCTGCCACAATTAATACCTGCAGAAAGCTGGTGTTAACTGCAAGCAAACTCACCTCTGACTCACTGTCTCTCTCTCTTTTTCCAAATTTTTGAGTTTGTGAGGCTTGAATGATATTGAATTCAATGATAACAAGCATGAAATCTTCAGTCAGATATTGGAAGGATCAGGTCCGTTTGGGTGTTATCTCTCAGACACCTTTATTAACACTGTTACTATTACTATTATTAACACTTAACCTTATTGTCCCACAATCCCAGAGTGTAACAGCAGAGGAACACACAACGTTAATGACCGTCAGACTGATCTGCTGTTAATAAAGTTATTTTTAGAGTCATTTTTAGAATTATTTTAAGAGTGAGACAATCAAACACGTTTCAGACCTGCCTGAATTAAATTAAGGCCTGGAGCCTATTTTGATGGACATTTCAGTAGATTGTGTTATAGAGCAAAACGCTATAGAAGCATGAAAGCTGTTGATTGTGGAGAACTCTGTGTGAGTGTGTCTCTGCTCATTTAAGACATGCAATTTGAGGGTTTTTGCAGTTCCTGCAGTTTTCATTATGGAGCAATATGTGTGCTGATATGCAAGGAAACACAAGGGCGTGTTTGCACCAGCATATCATTAGTGCAAAACCTTTGGTGAATAGGTCCCTAAAACGGAGCAGATTGCCGATGCAATTAGCGGACGCAATTCATTCTTTATGGATTCGGCCCTATGTGTATAAACTATTGCTATATTTTATATGCTGGATTATACAATGCTTGTGGCATAAAATTAACAGAAAATGATTGTCAATCACCATTATGTGTATGACAATTAAATATTTTAGCCATATAAGTAATTGTATGACATGTACGACTTATCATCACACGACATTCTATGCTAAAAAAAAAATTATTATTATTTTCAGGTGATTATACACTAATGGAAACATAATTAGGAATGTTATATTCCATTTCTGCAAATGCATTCCCCTAAATCTAACACATTGCACCTAAGAGGGACACATTTTGCACAATATTATTTATGAAATCAGAATAATTTTCTGTCAGTTAAGAAATTAATCAGGTGCCTCTGGGTTTGCTTTTGCTGGTGCACTTTTCAGACTTCTTGTGTGTCTATCAGTTGGCCTGTTTGTTTTTCTGTTCAGTGAGACAGAATGCAGTCTACAACAAGGACAGGTTCAAGGAAACAGACTTAATGGCTTTAGTGTATAATATCCCCAGGTCTACAATTCCATTGTATTTCTACACTGATTTTTGCCTGTTGTACGGTCCTCCTATGTGCGTTTCTTTTCTTCACTTCAGGCCATAATTGTGAGTTCTTACCCTGTGAGGCCAGTAATCCCTGCGAGAATGGAGCAGTGTGTGTGGAGGAGTTGGATCAGGACCATTTCCCTTTGGGTTTCCGTTGTCACTGTCGCCGGGGCTTCACTGGCCCCCGCTGTGAAATCAATGTGGATGAATGCAGCTCCAGCCCCTGTTTTCACGGTTTTTGCTATGATGGTAAGAAGCAGGCTTGCTTGCCAGCATGCTTAATAACAGGCACTCAAGACAGAAGCAAAGCAGCACACAGACACACACACCACCACGAATATGTCAAATTTCGTTTTGCTCACTTACATTTTGGCAGTTTTCAATTGGGTCACCACTGCAGCTTATTAGCTGCAATGGTGTTATTAGGGTGTTATGAGAGTAGAGTTATTCCATCTGATGTGAGGATCTAGGACATTACCTGCTGCAGTGTGCTTGATTAGTTCCTTAACATAACTGCAAAAGGAAATCAATTAAGCATCAGTGCTGTGTTCTAATTTGAATAATGGATGATAAATGACAAAATGAATACAATCAAATCCCACGGCTGAATATGGGATTTGATGGTGGCGATTGAGTAAGATTTTACCCCTGTGTATTCCATCTCTACCATAAGACATTAGAAAAGACATTGATCAAAATATGTTCAGGAATCTCTGTCAACAGCTGGTCAATGATTGTAAATTATTTTCACCTTGGAGACAAAAATTATCAAGATGCATTTATTTGAAAATATTTAGTAATAGTAATGAGTAATTATGTATGTCATAAGTGCGTATTTATGCTGTACCACACTTTATGGCATTTTTGAACTCCTGCCAGTGCCGTTTCAACTGGCTACTGCTGGAACACTATCACGATGGCAGTGGATCACAATCTAAGTATATCCTATCCTTCACCGTGCTACAGTAGACTGCGGCCAGCTGTCTTAACTAATCTTGAGTACAGCCTGTTCACCTTAGGTTAGTGAGGCAGGCCTCAGGACCTATTGGCCAGCGCTCAGCAGCAGCCAGGAAGCCACCAGGGAGAGCACTGCATAGCCACAGTGGCTGAGATGAGTAATGCTGCTGCCACCCAGGACCTAAAGCATTTAATGAGAGTAATAGCAGCTACACGCACCAAGACAGAGTGACAGCATAGATTACGTGGTAAATCTTTGGGATAATGAAGAATCCTGGGACCCTGACTGGGGAAGTAATAAATTCACTCCTGTAAGAACTGCAATTACCTCTGTCACTGGCTGCCTGTACACCAGTGTTGTGTTGAAGAAACAGGGTGATGCATCCCTCTTTAACATCATTAATAATTAAAGAGAGGAAGGAATGGATTATTAGACATGGGAGATTCTTACTTCTGATGGAAAAAATCGGCACATTTGTAACATCTGAATAAGAAATGGCCCTGGGATTGACTCTTTTCATCTGTTGTCTGTCTTTTCCCCTTATTCAGTGTGTTGCAAGTGTGCCTTGAGTGTGGAAACAAATGACAAGGCTTTCAGCCCTTCATTGGGAAAGAGTGGGATAAGCACAAACTGAGGATATGGAAAGTAGTTGGAGAAAAAAAAGGAGTGAATGGCTATTCCAGACAGGTTCATTTACAGATGGTTAGAGTGTCAACTGTGTCTGTCTGATGCAGAGGAACGTGACCTGCCACCTGATTTAGCAACAAAATGTTTGACACGAGGCATATTTTTAATGGTCATATCCATTTTAAAAAATGAATCACAGTGGAGGATTGCTTTTTTTGCACATAATCAGTACTTACCTGTATGCAGTATACCATTAGGACCTAAGAGAACTGTGAATTAATGTATGATGCAACGTGCTGTAACTATCCTACTGATCTTGTTTCAGTTGTAGATGGCTTTTACTGCCTGTGCAATCCTGGTTATGCTGGGGTGAGATGTGAACAAGATATTGATGACTGCGTGAACAGTTTGTGCAGTACCAACTCAATTTGTAAGGACCTCCATCTGGTAAGTAGACTGATTGTTTAGTTGGCCTTTAAAAGCTGTATAAAAATGACCCTGTGTCCTGTAAATCACATCACACACAATTCACTGACATAACATTTTTTCATAAAATATTGACAAAACTGATTGCTATTATCCTTGAAGACTGTTATGCAGGAAATGCTTTCAGCCGTTAACTATACAAAAGGACTATGAAATACCACAAATAGTGGTGAATTATTGAAATGAATTCATGCATAATTTATCCATCTTATGAGGTCATTTGTTCAGCATGAACTGATGCAAGCATGTTTCAGGTGGAATAAGATGAGGAGAGTATATGTTTACATAATGCATAATACATTAAACATATTAAATATGAAAAGCAATCTGAGAGTGTTTTACAATATGATTATTAACACGTTTCAACAGATTAAGCAGTTAACATACTGTACATGTGAAAAACACAACAACTTTGTAATGCTTTGTTTGCAGTGCTCGTTATGCCTTTGCATGTGTAGAAAATGATAAATGTACTCGTCAAATGTGTAGGAGAAGCAACAGATTGGGCACTAGGGTTAACACAGCACCCAAAAAATGACTAAAATTATAAAAACATACAGAAGATAAAGATTTCCTCCTACTGTTCCTGGCTCATATACTATTTGCTGCTCTCACAGAAGATGGTTTACCCTCCTGTCAAGAAAACACTTTATCTACAGCTCATTAAATGCAGCTTACATAGTTATAGCTAACCTGATATAGCCCCGCATGGATTAAACTATAGCTGTCAAGTATTCAGGAGAAATGAGCGTAGACTGATCTGACCTTCATCTACTGGGCTCTGTGATTCTGACTGAATGGTTGTTGAAATAAGAAATAAAATGTCAGTAAGAGAGTATTAGGGCTTATAAAACAGTGCATAGGATCCATAGTAGAAGTGTATGTGTGCACAAAAGCCAAAAAGTGGGATGCGCCAAAAATGAATCAGATTCATAAAAACACATGCACACCTGCAGGCAGTGTTCCCTTTATAAATCACAGTCCACCTGGAAATGTGCACATGCCTCATATCCCGCCCTCTACACGCCCATATTTAGCCATAAATGGTTAACGCAAAACACCTCATGAATGTCGATGCATAGGAAGGAGCCCGCTGATCAGTGGTCCATGGCGACAAGCAAGAGGAGGACTAAGAAAAGGAATTTTTCTGACACAGAAATTGAGGTGCTCATGGGTGAGGTAGAGGTTAGGAAGCACATATTGTTTAGTGGCCACAACAGTGGGGTCACAAAAAAAAAAAAGGAAAATGCAGCGAGTGGCAACATGTTGCTGCTGTGGTTAATGCAGTGAGTTCATCAAACAGAACAGTACCTGAAATAAAAAAAAAAAAAGTGGTCACATCTAAAGGTGGAGGCAGAAAAAAAATAATTGCATCCCACCTTTAGAGCATGTCTGCTGCTGGTGGGGGGCAAGGGCACATCCGAGCTGTCACTGCTGGAAACCTGAATGGCCTCTATACTCTGGGAAACAAGTGCGTGTGGCAGCCACTGCATTGTTTCCACTATGTGTGTCTGACAGCAGTCAGGTTCACGACAGTGATTTGAAAACAGTCTTAGAAAATATTACTGAAAACTATTGATTCTATTGATTATTGAGTCTTTACTGCTATTTTATGTCATCTTGGATTCCTAAAACCACCGATGATGATTTCATTTCATCGCCCGGTTAACGTGATTGGGGTGAAAACGACTTGAGATGACCATGTTTAATATTGGAGAAAAAGCCTGAATCCTCACTCGTCTTGTCACAACTGACCATTAGAGACAGTAGCATACAGCCCGGTCTTCTCCTTTGCCTTCCAGGGGTGGACAATGTAATGGTGAGATGATGACGACATGGGCAGAATTTGAGATTTGACTTGTCTTATATCTTTTACGACTGAAAGGTGCTTACTTGAAAGGAGCTCACTAACCCAAGGAGCTCACGAACTAATTCAACACCTCGTCTGCGTTGATAGTTTCCCTTGTCTCCAAACTGTTCGAAGGCATGGGCCAGAGTTTGTGTACAGGTGCACACATTGTCCCATCAAGTTTGTTTTTGTAGATCCATCTTTTGTGTGGAAAGTGGTGCCCGACTCTTTCAGGCCCCGTTTTGTGTGGACACAACAGTTATAAATGAGGCCCCTGGTCTCTAAATTTATACAGATTAAAACACTTGGGTTTCAAACAACCTTTTTTTCCAAGGCGCAACAGCTCTACTTCTGTACTTATTCGTACTTATTCAAGTGTTTTAAGCCAATAACATTGATCTGTTGCAGCTGCAAAAAAGGCCTAGGGAACTGCATGCTGCTCACAAACTGTGCAATGAGTACCAGGGGCCTTTTTCCAACAGCTGCTTATTTGCTAACAGATTGCAGTAGTAAAACAGATGTGTCATAGATAAAGTTTTCGGGTTTCTTTTTTTCCCCTCTGACAAAGACAGATAACTTTTGGTGTGCACTACACACCTAATGTTTGGGTTAAGAATAAGTCTGTGCTTTTGAAAATGAGTAGATAATTTATGTGAGAAATTTTAAATAACAATATGTTTTCTTTGTGATTCAGTAAACTCCTTTTTATTGAATTTACCCATTTCCCTTTCACCCATTTTCAAAATTAAGCGTCTATCTTAGCATGTGGTAATGATGCCTTTATGTTTTTTATAAATATATAGAAGTGAACCGTTATGTTCTCTTGTTGTTATTAAAACAACATTGTTTGTTGAAATTAATTATTCATTAGTTTACAAATGACTTTCAGACAATTCCAGGATAATTAAAGGTTAAATTCTTATATTTCTATGACTAATTACAAGGAGTAGCACAATGTAGTTTCAGAATAGTCTCAGCAGAGAATTATTTTAAACAATTAAATTTTAATATTCTGGCATAAACTAAGTGTTCCAATCCAAAGACAAAAGGACACTGGAGGAATTGGTTGTGATGTAAGGGAAATAATATAATTTTAACCAATATTTTTCTAGTCACACAGTTATCTGTTTTACTGCTATTATTTTCCCAAGCCATTATTCAAATAGGGACAGTTTTTGGAAACCCCTTCACATAGTCTTGTTTACAGTGCAGCTATTCCTCTCTCAGAACACTGTGTCCCACAGAGCTTTCGCTTATTTTGGAGAATTGCGGTCCCTGAAGGTGACTTAGCAGCAAAAATGAGATTATGTTCTATTGCCAGGGGTAAGGAATTGGAGTCTCCTGTAGGTATCTAATTTATCATGAGATGACGGCATTCCCCCCCACCACCATAGGGCCCACAGTGTACAAATTATATCAGACAAAGTTTAACGGCTCCCCCCCAGTGTATGAAATACAGATTAGCATGCATTCAACCAGCCGCACCCAGGACCTTTAGACAGGAAGTTGGCAGCGAGGAATCCTGAAAAACCCTTGACCATATGACTACCTTCATTGTGTATGCAAAGAGGAATGCAAATTAAACCACCACCTTGGTAAGTAATAGACAACAAACCATTCATCTCATGTGCTGTGGTTAATCATTACGATGTACCCTAGATGGAAATGATGAAATTAAAGGACGTCCACACAAAATAAAAAAAAATAAACATTTAAAAATAGCAGGGGTACGAGGTACACAATGCGTGAATTGTTTGTACAGTAGAAGATGATGACAAATATAAATAGAAAATGTTTTACATGTTTGCTTGGCCGTGAAAAATCCCTTCCACATGAGATTTTCAGTCATAATATTGAATGCTTGATAAAGGCCTGTAACATATACCTTGAATGGCGTGGAAAAAAAAAAAACAGGCTTGCATATTATCCAGAGGGTGGGTGGTAGGAGGAATACATCTGCATAGCAGCAATGTGAAAATTTCCGACAAGCATGACTCTTCCACAGTTTAAATAGATTTCCACCAAAAAACATTATTTTTTTTAATTTTCTGTCGAGTGGGAGGTTATATTCTGCAATATTTTTCCGAATACTGAGATACATTTAATAAAGTATGGTAAGCATTGCACCATTTCTGCTGTACAATATAAAAGCTCTAAATTAGCAAACAAGTAAGTTGCAGAATGCCCTCAAACCTCTCCAGTATACTTTGCAACTTAATTAACAGCAACTCTTAATTGCTGTCATAAGTATAGAGAATTACTATTTGAAGTATAAACAATTGTTTGTTATACCAAGACAAGTGTAGATGTGAGGTGTGAGTATATTTCAGTGTTTATCTGATGATGTTCCCTTTTTTTTGTATTGCAGAGTTATGAGTGTGTGTGTCACTCTGGCTGGGAAGGAGAGTTCTGCCAACAAGAAATTGATGAATGTTTATCACAGCCCTGCAAAAACAACGCCACCTGCACAGACCTTCTCAACAGATACAAGTAAGTGTGCGGTCTGCCCGAGGGCGCCGTCCTCACGAGGTGCATCAGTCACTTAATAAATGCAGAAAAAGAAGCCGTTAGAGATAGCAATATGTCCTTCCACTGGCAGCAGAGATAATGAATTGCAGATGGCAGGTAAAACAAATGAGTCAATCAATGGCTCACAGCATGAAAAGGTTTCAGGGGATCTGTGACTCATTGGAGGAAAAAGCTGGTGTATCTGCTTCAGCTAATGCCTCTCTCGCTGGGGAGACGTAAAACTGCTTCAGGTGGAAAAAAATGGGGGATGGAAAGGAATGTTACGTGGAGTGGTTGGCAGTGCTTGGGTACTCACTGCCACCAAGTGGAATATTCACCTGCCTTAAGAGCAGATACTTCACACACACACACACACACACACACACTGATTCCCTCTCAGATTTTTCCCCCCTCTTTCTCTCTGTCTGTCTCTTACAAGCATACATTTCCATTTAATCCCCACTCAGTGCTCTAACCTCCTGTGTCCTACATTCAGCTGTCCAGAATTAAAAGCTGCTCTGACCAGTGGTGCAATTAACCTGTAAAATCCTTTACAAAGTCTCATACACAGAACCAGGAGGGAAGCAATGCCAATACATGCACTATAACACTCTTTACTGCATTTGTATGTGGAAAAAATTATTATTTTTGAAAAAAGCGCCCAACACTACTACTGACTTTAACTGTTAGCACAGGTTCCTCCAAGGGAATGACATATTTAACCTTTACAAAACTACTAGATAAGTTGTAAGTGTTTATTTATTCAGGAGTCATTTGAATATGTGCCAAAATTACCCCTGTTGTGCCATTTCTCCTCTCTGGGGTGTCCAAGGTGTTTGTGTGCACCAGGCTGGACAGGTGTGGACTGTGCACAGGATGTGAATGAGTGTGATTCTGGGCCCTGTCTAAATGGAGCTCAGTGTCAAGAGTCAGATGTACCTGGGGAGTTCTCCTGCACCTGTCCCCCGTTCTTCAGTGGCCCCTTGTGCAGCCAGCCTTATGACCCCTGTGATCCCCTCCACAATCCCTGCTTGCACAACTCCACCTGCCTGACACGCTCGAATGGAACAGCCTCCTGCAGATGCCCAGCTGGTGAGTGAACACACTGCCACAGCCTCATACAAACGGTGCTTTTTATAGCCCACTTTTAAGGTAACTACACTAATTTGTTCAATAGGTTACTGTATGTAGACAGTCTGTCGAGCTGTACCCAAAAAACACATCCATTCGAAAATCAGAAGTTAAACATGTACATCATAGATCAAGACCCTCTTGCGGAAGATGAAATATATTCCTGCCACAGTTGAGCATGCTCGTTTATATCCTCTCTCTGAAATGTATGAGGTTTTTCAAAATGTTACTGGATCAACAGAAACAATAAATGTTGTTTTCTTGTGCATAAATCATGTTGAACCATACCCCTGACTCCTCTGAAAAAGTGCATTTCACAGTAGCAGTAAAAGGGTTTTGAACAAGGGTGATTGGAGTGATAGAATGGGGGGAAAAGTGAGACCTTAATTCCTTGCCACCATCTGGAGAGGATTGAGTAGTCTATGTAGCTTGAAGTTTGTCATTGGTTGCTGATGGGTTACTAAGGGTGATAAGCAGGATGATTTATTCAGGGTTGCTAGAAAGTTGGTTGATATGGCCGCACCATTATTATTTCTGCCAATTATGTACAACAGATGTAGAAAAGGTGCCTGTTTTAGTTCGAGTTGTCCTGATGTCTTAAATTACCAAGACTAACCCATCTGAGTCCATAACGTACTCCATGCTGGGTATGTACTGCCATTGACAATTATTTATAGAAACAATGCATTGCAAGACCAGGGCAAGACCGAGACGAAAATCAACACGGCCCATTTATCAGCACTGAATACATCTGACGTGTCATTATAGTCAATTCTTGTTTAAATACTTTTCTTTTTTTTGCATAATGCTGTTGTTATGATTCTTTTCTTTCACTCAATAAATGTCCAGTCTAGTTAGCTACCCCCGACTGAGGAAAAAGAATGCAAGTGCCCCTCAACATTTACCATGCTGGGATCACAACACATATAAAGAACAGTTCATTCAAACAGTGAACATTGTGTGACATTAATTAAAGACTTTACGTCTTATTACCTGGTGGAGCTTTGACTAGATTTCTGCGAATGTTAACCAAACAATGTACTTAAGTATGCTATATTTAATAAATCATCATACAAAGCTTATTAATAATGTACAAAGTACCACATATCTAAATTAAATTAATGCTTTTGCTCCATCTCCACTTTATTGCCATGTAAAAAAAAGTCCAAAAACAGTTCCTGTATTGTTCTGTTTGTTGTTGTATGTTTTACTTGGCACTTTGGAGTTAAATTTAATAGTGTAAAATGTAGACAAAGCCATCGCCTCTATTGATGCTACATGAGCTAATTAGTAGCACTCTCTGGCCAGAAACATTCAACAGATCCACTATTATAAATTATATTAACTGAGGGAATTATGATTACAGCACTTGCATGTAAAGCATACTAGTACTTTATTCTCTTTTTCCCTTCAAATGGTCTTACACACATGCAGTAAATGTCTCAGACATGAACATCCATTTAAATTCACGTACATCAATCAGGAATTCTAAATAATAGCGCTTTAATATTTAAACCTATAAGTGCGCAGGTTAAGATGCTATAGGATTGTTCTCTACCTAATGGCTCTATCAGTGCAGAGATGAAAAGATGTTGCCAGATATAAATAGAGCGGCTGGGTTAGTTTCAGAAGGCTTCCTTGGAGAGGAATAGGAAATTAGGTGCTGGCTGCATACATTACACCAAGAGCTTTGCGTGGGCTTGGTCGTTTTCACTTCACACAAGCATTGTGACTCACTACTCTCCATTATTATTCACCATAAATCCATCCTACATAGCTACTACACAACAAACACAGAGCTGTTATACAACCCATGGCTTGATCCTAGTACAACAATTTTTCAGACTTGTTATTTACCATATAGTGTAGGTTATTTGTCAAGGAAATTGTGTAGGCCTTACATTATTCCCAGACCTAATTAAATTAGAATTTGTCTGCCTATGCCTGCCAGATTTACTGCCATAAGCAAATCTCATCCCACACACTCAGGACACACACCTCACAGTAAACATTATCAAGGTTAACTTGTTATAAAATCACCGTCAATTAGCCCTTCTGTGCATCATATTCAGCTGTGCTTATTTGTTCTTTTGAATGGCATGTTGCATGTAAATGCACTGAAATGATAAGAGTCCAAGGTGGTTAAATAAGAAAAGGATGGCATATCTCTCTCTTTTGAAGATTGTGGTGTAATTAAATCATGGTGTGATTAATGAGTTTATGTGCACAACAAAATATTATCTAAATTCGCTGCTTTTACATACTGAAGAAAAGACGAGTATTTTAAATGGAAAAAAAAAAGCTCCAGGCTCCAACTATTGTGTATTCCAAATGTTGTCCACATGGTCCACACTCAAATGCAGAGAGTGAGTATGTTCACATGCACACTGATATTTCAGTATTATTCAGAATATGACAGTATTCCAGTAACAGTATGCGTCTCATTGGCGGGTTTTACAGCAAGTTGAGACACACAGGAGTCTGTTTATAGTCAGCTGGAGAGGACGCAAAGATCCTCTCTGGTAGAGATGCATGCTCCAAAGAAATGAAACGTTTCTGGTCGGAAGGAGAAGCACACCTACTTTTAAATGTTATGAAAGAGGTTTATCAGCAGCTATTTGGATATTCACAAACATCCAAAAGCTGACCTTTTCAAGAAGGTGTTTGCAGGAATGAAAGAGGGAGGCTGTGTTCAAACAGTGGAACAATGGAATTTTTAATCGGGGTATGTACGGCCACATATAAACAGGAATATTAGTGGAATAATCATTTTCATTAGCCATGTAAACAGCCTAGTACGGTAGGAGTTTTGTCTTTTTGTGCTCTTGTGTGCTCTTGTACATGGATGTGGTGTGAAATCACTGTGGCATTTGTGTGTATTTAAACATGCCAGGTGGCAGACATGGAGGTCTGTGCTGATAAAGCAGGGCATTCTCGAAAAACGTTGTTTGTCTAGAGTCTAGCCACAAGATGTATTTTAAAGTTGGTGGTATTTAAGATGCCCTGTGGAATTTCCTCTTTTGTTTCATATCAGAAAACAGAACACACACGTGTATATTGCAGAATACATTTCCTTCCTACTGAAAAAAAAAAGTACTTTTTTCAACATTTCAAATTTCAAACTCGATATGCAATCTAGTAAAAATGGATGTAACTGTCCACTAGCTTGCAGCCGCCTATCTTCCTCTCATGTCACTGCCACCAGTCGGTGTCAGAAAAAAAATCAGCAGAAATGTGACTGTATGTCAGTGTGTTACAGGGACTAATTTGTACAAATATTTCTCGAGCACTTCAAGCGGTAAAACGGATCTCAGCCTATTACCTTTAAGAATGTGCAGCTGTAACATAAAGCTGCCGCTTGTGTAATGAAACTGTATCATTTAAAAAAAGTAAATCTGTGGAGTAGGTTAATGAAAAGGGGTCGGTAAGGAATACAGAATAGCCATTTATTAATATTGATGTTGTTAAGTCTGTTTCAGTAAGTCTGATGTACTGGAAACCAGATTACCTTTGTCAACAAAAATGTTTAAAAAAAACTGTAATCATAACCATGGATATGCATGCTCTTCATACTTAAATCTAGTATATATTACGTTGACCT
This sequence comes from Coranthus polyacanthus, assembly GCA_037367275.1. Taxonomy (NCBI): domain Eukaryota; kingdom Metazoa; phylum Chordata; class Actinopteri; order Kurtiformes; family Apogonidae; genus Coranthus; species Coranthus polyacanthus. The sequence continues at coordinate 8,043,063 of JAPQRN010000008.1, read as the reverse complement.
TTTTCAATACATTTCTTTTCCTAACAGCCGCATGCTACTTTTTAGTGAATTGCTATTAGAAGAGAAGTGTCAGGAAAGATAATGATCTCTGTCAAACCTTTTCAAAAAGAAAAGCACTTTAACTGTTGGAATAATGATCAATTTTCTAGAAACTTGCTGTATTCTAAGTGTTATAAAGCTGAGCGTGCAGTCATACTTTGGCCCAGACACTTCACTATGTCAGTCTCACAAAGCTGGTAACTTTAGTGTTAGTTCAACAGGAACTAAAAGGCATCCATTAGGAGGTACCCACTGGGAGCAGCATTAAAGAGATTTGTAAAACGCAACCACAATGGAAATGCGTTTTGTCTACAAAGGTGTGCTGCGATAACCTGGAGGCCAGAATAAAACCAGAACTGGATGAAAGAACTTTCTTAAAAGAAAATATAGGGAAAGTACTTCCTACCTTCTCCTTATTACGGAGAGCTCCTCTATGAAGTTTTTGTTCTTGCTAGCAGTGCTTCTCCGCTGAGACACTGGCCAGGAGGCCTAAGTCATCTTCCTTGACCAGCACAGATGTTCCACTTTCCTCTTAATGAGGGAGCCTCAGCAGGGAGTGCCAGACCTGATAGAGGAGCAACCTGAAAATGAGAGAGTTAGGGTAGAGGTTGGGGTGAGGGTTACTGGCCGACAACCACAACAAATGAAACAAACACGCACTGCATCATTCAACACAGATTACAGTACATGGCAGAGTTACAACAGATTCTGAGCCTTGTACATAGTCTATAGGCTTTAGTGTCCTTGCTCTGTTTGCAGTTCGAGCAGAAAACATCCCGAGTTTAAATCTATTCTGAGACTACAGACTTGTGTTCGTTTTCAACTATCTAAAAGGCAAAACAGGCTAAAACTGTATCGGCTTGGTCTTTACTTTAATTTAAATTTTCTATCCATATAATATTACTATGGTAATTTAATATACATATAATAATATTAATGTAATAATATCATTAATATTACATAGTTTTATTAAAATTCAAAAGAATATTACTGTAGCACTTTAGATTTATGAAAGGCTTTCGACTCTCTTAATAAGTGTTATCCGTATTAGAATGTGCTTGTGCCCATTACCACCTTTTCAAGGGTTTTTTTCTGGTGACAAGCTGCCGTATTTCTGCAGTTCAAATTGAGTTATTTGACAGCGCTTTGCCTCTAGTATATTGTATGAAGTGAAGAAATATATTTTGTGCAGCATAATGAATTAATTCTGAAGCGTTGTGTGGTCCCTTTACATGCAAAAACCATTTGGTCTCCATGGCTCAGAATATCCCCAGAGGTGTTCCTGGCCAGATGGAGAACAAACCCCTTTATTTGCATGGCATGCTACACTAGCCTTCACCTTCCACAAGATTGAGATTGTGTCCTACCAAACAGTTGGTTAATGAGCTGCTGTGCAGCTGTGCCAACAAGAGAACTGACACATACCTAATATCATATTTAAAAAGATATGTTGATATTATATGTTGCCAAAGATATGTTCAAAAAGTCTTTCCCCAGTTATTTTGAGTAATCATTCTCTTTTATAGCAAAGGGAGAATTATGATTTATACAAGATGTATCTCAATTTATAAAGCAAATGTCCAGGCAGATGTACTGCATGCAAATACCTCCTATTTCTACTTTCATTCAGGGCTGTAATACAGAAAAATACAAGAAAATTGAGCGCTCTGTCCAAAATAGCATCGGCACGTAGACATTATACACTATAGACATTACAAAACATAAAGCACAGAAATGAAATGAATAAAATATTTTATCTGTTTTATGACTCCTCACTTAATCAGCCTAATGCAACCTAACCAGTGTACTGAAACATTAACCCCCACCCCCCCCCGGAATATTTTTTTCTCCCTATAGTGAAACTACTTTGATCAAAGAAATGTTAAGGAAAAAAAAAAGGTTCTTTGGCTCTGAATGCATAATCAGATTGTTTAACAAAGTAATGGCACATAACACTGAGAGAGGTCTCTGACTCCACTGTATATTAAGCAAATTTCATAGCATGTAATTCACTGTGACATTTGGAGAAGTAGTATCAGGTCTAATATTTTAAAAGTGGTGCACACAGAGAGGCAGAAAAATATTAAAATGTAGCAGGTGTTCAGTCTCAGTGTGGCAGCGTGCCCCTTCAGTGAGCAAAGGTCTCAGCACGCTACTGATATTCCATTGCTGAGGGCAAAAGGTGCTTCTTTTCTTCCATTTTTGCTTTGAGACCTCTGTTTTCAGTCTGAACAGCAGCTGCATCAAAAAAAAAAGCCGGAAAAAGCATCAATGAGCTCATAGTAGTATCAGAGGTATTGCCTTTATAAAAATTCGTAGTCATTAGTATCTTCTAATACATGGTGTTTAACCCCCGAATGCTTCACAGCAGGTCAAAACGCCCAACTCGTGTCTGGTTTAGAGGGAAATGTCCACACTTAGGACAGTGTATGTTATTTTCTGTAGGTTTACCATTGGTCAGGCAGTATATACTGTATGAATGTCTTGTTTCAAGGTGATTTTATTTATTTATTGTCACCAAATAGCATTTCTTGCCTATTTTGTTTTAGTTATCCTCTCTTGTACAGTCCATCAAATAATAAATACCTACATACTGTTACCTCAAAGGTAACATACCTTTACATATATTACATATATATATATATATATTTTTTTTTTTTTTAAATTTTATTTATGTAGTATTTTCCCCGCCCTCTTTAGCGTCTGCTGTTGGCAGAGCTGCCAGGCAACACTGAGATGCAGCAAGCTCCACCAATCAAATGGCTAAGGGCACCCTGTATGTAGCCTGAGAGGCAAAACTCCCGGAAAAACAGTCACCAAAGCGCTCACTACATCTCATGAAGCTTATTGCTCTAAGGGTAGGGTAACCGCCAAAGGCAACCTGGAGGAGTGTGTCTGCATCTGTTTCAATGCGGAATGCTTATTTATTTTGATTTTGACAGCTGGGCAGTGACAGTGTTGAGAGAGGGATGTAGGGATTTAGTCAAATATAACTGAAAAAAAATACATTCCATTACTTTTATAGCAGAAATCATGCCGATATTTCTGTCTTTATATGTATTTACATGTATTTATATACTAATATGTTTATTTGAAGTTCTACTTATACTTAACATTGTGCTAAATTTACATGTTGTGACGTTGCCTTACTCACACATCCAGGAGAAACAGAGTTTATCAGGTCATCCTCTCTGGGAATCCTCCGCTGCTGTCACTTGCCAGTTGGAAAACCAAAAAAAAGCAGAAGTGGCTTAGAACTGCAGACTCGATCATGACTGTACTGCGTGGATCAGCAGTAAATGCAACATTTTCACGTTGCGGAAAACCACTTGATCCGATATTCAGCTCAAAATCGATGCGTAATATAGCTTTTTAAGTTCACTGTAGTTAAGTTGTTCTTTTATCACGGAGCCCAGTGTATAACTGAGGCGGTGCAGTGGCATGGTTATGAGCAGTGGATGATAAAATGGAGACAGATAATTGGAGGCGGCTCATGTATTTTCTTTGTTTTAGGATATTTAAAGAAGGTGTCTCTGCTGAAGACCTCCAGGACAAATGACCTGTGCTCAGCCTTCTCCACACTTCGTTCCTCCCTTTTGTATAATTTTCCTTTTACATTGTGTGGGTTTTTCCAAAGTCAGCTTGTTCATTTGTTGGATGTTTATTTGAAGGTGTTCAAATGTCAGATATCAAACATTGCCGGTGAAGTTTAATTGACAGCAGACCCCAAATTGAGCCAATTAGGCAGGTAAAATCAGGGTTTTTTCCTGCATAGAGATTTATGAGGCAGCCACCTCGGTCAAAGTCTGTGCCACCTCCAGCTTTTGATGGGGGTTTTTCGTGAAAAAAGTCAGTTGTGACATTTTTTTACCAACTTGAAATACAACTTTACTGGTGTAGAAAGGAGGCTAAATGTTTACCACGTTGATCCCTTTTTTCCTTCAAGACCCCCAACACTACGTTGCTGTCTTAAATGTAGGCGTGAAAATAACAAAATAAACATGAAATCTACCATCACAGTAACTCACAGTAACCTCTTCTTACTTAGTTGAAGAGGGATTTGTTTGTGGAGCTGCAAACTGTTCTGGTTAGCAACTCTTTTAATGTGGTAATTGTTATAACTCTTAAAATATGCTGCTTGTAAAAACCTTGATCCACTTGAAGGCGCAGCACATAGGACAGCACCGCCTCCGCCTCGTTTTGATTCAGGAAAAACCCTGGTTAAATACAGGTGGTTTGACATAAACATAATACAGTTTGCCGTTTGAATGCGAGCTACTTTAAAACTTAGACGACTAAGATGACTAAACTGGTGAAAAAGAAGAACATGAGGTGTAAAGCTGTGGTTAAGTACCTGCACATCACTGTGAGAAAGAGGTTAGTGGCTTCATTTATACATAATGCTTAAAAATAGGCCTTGGTCTCCAACAGCTGTACAGTAAACAATTTTTTTAAATAAACTCAGTGTTTAATCATTTTGTGCCTTCATTAGCGGTGCTGAAGAGGTGGTCCAGGTGTGTAGCAGTGGGGTAAATTGGCTGCAGTGTCTGATGTTTACATGCAAAGAGAATTCTATTCTTAACCCACTTTTTCAAGTAACCCAGTTTTTGGTCAGTGCATTTGAAGGACTCTCAAGCCAGCTGTACACTTGGTTTTGAGACAGCCGGCTATGATGCCTAATTTAAACTATTATGTGTGTCCATGTACATTTGACTTCATTGCGTAGATTACTTTGTTTGCTGCAGAGAGTTGATGAATTTTCCACTCTGTGCCAAGTCTGCCAAATATTCTAGAGCAGATTACGTTCGGGGATTTCACAGCTCTATTAGATTGTTATTGTTATTAAATTGTTATCACCCCTCCAGTATGAAACATCCACACTGCATTCTGAATAGACAACATGTTTTTTTTTTCTGCTATTTGCTGCCAATGACTAATTTCTTTTACTATGGGTTGTGTTTCGGACAAAGTTTGTATTATGTCATATTACTCCAGTTGTATTTACTCGTCCTCATTTTCCTGTCTCCGTATTTTTCTGTGTTTGAGGTGTATTGATCGCGGTAAGCTCTATTTATGAATGAATTGAGTGTTCTAACATGTCGCCTTTTACTTGAATGAAATGTCCCGGTTTTGTTTGTTTTTTTTTATTTTAATTAGTGTAAAGAACAAACAGCAGTGACAGGTTCGACAGTGTTGGCAACGAATGTGCTTGTTTTTTATTGCTAGTTGTCTCTCTGTCGAGACGTATTCAGATAATAGGCGATGCCAGTGAGATATTGAAAGTTTGTGTCTGTCTTCTCAGTTATGGAGGATTGCCTTTTGAGCGACCAGTATGATTTGTTCAGATTTCAGTTTCGGTTCAACTGATGACAGATCTCCTGGCAGACAAACAGAAGGCTGAAGGCTGAAATGCTGGAACCTGTGGCTGAGGATAGCGTATGTGTGATGTGTGTCCAGGATGACTGAATTGGGTGGGCAGAAGCAGGTGGTGAGTAGGTAATCATCTGCAGTGTAGTAGATAGTCCCGATGAAAGTGCTTAATCATCTCGGTTTTAAAGCCAAGATCAGATGACAAGAGAAGCCAGAATAATTTAGCCTTTTGGTTCTGACACGAAAAACATACACCGAACTGATCAGTTGCGTCTGAGATTTGATGTATGACAGCACACAGACAAAGGCCATTATCTGTATTGCAGAAGCCGTGGGTAATATAAAAGGAGCCCCTTTTGAGCAACTGTTGAGTCAGGCTGACAGCAAGTTTGATAAGACTATAGTCACAAATGTAGCATCCAAACTAAATTCATACTCCGAAAATGAAGACATCAGTCATATTTCAATTGAAACGTCCATCAAAGTTAGCTCACTATCCACCAGGGATTACCCACATTTTCTTCTCCTCGGAGACATTTACTGGCAGGATCAGTGATCACATACTGTAGCAGGAGCCAGATGATGGAATGACTACGTGAGCACGTGCCTTGGGTATCCCTCTCTGTACTCTGTCAAAGGAAAGCCTCCAGTCACTGCTTAGTGGCAGAAGATGCATTACATTGCAGTGACATTCGAAATAGTCCCCGAGGTGTTCCACCATTGCTTTGACTGACAGGCCAGCTTGGGAAACCTGTGCTGTCCCATAATTCACCAGATGCTCTGTGCTCTCTGTGGTCTCATGGATTCCCTCTCATTCTTACGTCCCAAGACACACAGAGCGGTGTCAGTGTCGCTTTCGCTTCTATTCTATTCTATTTTTAAATATCTTTCTACATTTTAAACGTAATGTACAAATATAGTTTATACGAGTCAATAAAATTTCCAAGTGAGAGCCTCTTGGAAAGCTCCATCCATCCAAACAATCAACAGTACTTATCTTTGTCTGACTGAATAGCAAACCACAAATAATGACTTACAATTGCTCTGTTTGTTTGTTTTTTTCTTTTTTCTTTTTTGGCTTTTATTGAAAATGATGTTAGGATTTTCTTGTGGTTTAAAACTTAGAGCTGAAATTTGAAAGGTAGAATATTGTTGCACACTTTAAAAAAAGAACATAAAACGTAATTTATTCATTGTTTGATAGTTGATTTCACTACATTTCCATGTGTACAAGTACCTCTAGCAGCTACAATATGTCCAGACCGATATGTATAACTCTGATTTGAATCAAAAGGGGAGTAGTGAGAGAAACTAACTTTTATTAACTCTTATATTCTTGTACCTCCTTTAATGATACATTGCAGATCTTGCTCTGCCTTTGAAAGTCTAACATCTGAGTTTAGAAGTGTATTGATTTTACGAGTATACAACAAACGCCGAAAAACACCACATGCTGATGATCACTTAGCAGTAAATCGATTATTATGTATTTATTTATTCCGTTTTAATTAGTAAATAAGGCATATAATCGCACATATTCAGCAGAAAACCAGCTTACGAACCAGTTCAAGACCAAGCACCAGAGGAATACTTCCAACAGGCAGAATATTACAAGCTCCCAGGCTGCGCTCAAAAGTACAACAAAACATCCATGCTGATCTGCTTAGCCGTCCTGCCCCTCAACCCCCTAATGAACAGGGGCAACAGAGCTCTTGGGCTTAGCCTCTCCCTCTTACCCTAACTTAACAAGATGTCCCCCTACCCCCTCGCTTTCTCTCACACACACAGACATACACAGCGCCGTGCGCACAGGCACACACCTCCCAAACCCCAAACCACTAACCCTCAGACCAATCTGTCTGTGGCACTAAAGTATTATTAGACTTACACACTCTCAAAGGGGAAACAGTGAGTGCTGAGAGCTGGAAGATGAGATATGCTACAGGGGCTACTAGTTCCATTAAAATGGCATTCACTGGGGCCTTTGTTATCATCGGCCCTGACGTTTTCAGGATGTAGTGGGGCTTGCTGATCCATGACCATCTCATCTATCTTTCAGGATTTGAAGGAAGTTGGTGTGAAATTGACACCAATGAGTGTAGCTCAAATCCATGCCAAAACCAGGGTGACTGTGTGGACCGGGTCAACAGTTACAGGTAAAAAAAAACTGTTATCCATAACCAGCTTTTCATTCCAGAGGAGGCAGGAAAATGTCAGGCTCTCTAGCGCTGGACTCTAAACATTAGCAAATCCAAAAGTACCAGCAACCTTTATTCATGTGCATGTGTCAGGCTGTTTTACTGTAATTTTGATGGATTGCCCTGAGCTAATAGATTGGCTCTGAGCTCATACCAGTTCTTAAAATGTATTTTAATGGGTTTAGTAATGTACCATTTCGGATTTAAATGAGGTCAAATTGTTAACACTCTGCCTCAAAAAATCTTCCTTGCAATAATTGTTCTTGTCATGCATTACGTACTCAGGCTTAAGGTTTAGTTAAACAGTCAAAATCCCACTGTATGTGCAATTAGACTAAATATGATAAATATGTAATTAATATAATTAAATACCCGATGATTTTTCTACTCTGCGCATGAGCTAGTGGGAAACAGATAGATCTTCTGTTCTCTGTATGAGGCAAAGTATCAATATTAAGGATTTTTTTTTTTTCTCCAGCTGTGATTGTAGGATGGGATTTTCTGGCCTTGATTGTGAGCAAGACATCAATGAGTGTGCCTCAAGCCCTTGCCACAATGGTGGCATTTGTCAAGACCTTGTTAACAAGTAAGTATGAATAGAAATTCTTTTGATTTGACTTGACTGTCTTTATTATTGTGTGTGTGCGCGCGTTTTAAATGTGTTTCTCAGTAAAAAAAAAACGAAAAAAAAAAAAACCCAAAATCAGAATGAATTTCCTGAAATCTGTTTTGAAAGACGAACGAACAAAACTGTTCTCCAAAGAAAACACACGAAGCGTTCCTCTTCAAAGTGGTATGTTTTATATAACAAGCCTGTCTTCATCCTTGACACACATAAGCTGCAACTCAAAAGACAGAGAGCAAATTCAGCAGGAACACATCATGTATCTAGATGGGGCTTTACTCCACTGGTGCTTTTCTCTGCTGTGCTTAATGGGAGCCCCAGGGCTTCTAGGCTTAGTTGGACAGATGGGTAGAGAAGTCCCAGGGCCAATTTGAGTCCTAAATGGTTTGTCTCCAGTTTGTCTACCGTCATGATTTCACTCCCATGTGACCTGGCCCTGCTCACAGCTCTCTCCTGATTGCACAGTCCAGGGAGTTCACATCAGGTGTGTTTTAACCTCACTGCCCACCGCAAGCACTACACATGCAGCTCCATCTCCATCTCTGTGACCCAACAAGCCCAACGGTCCATCTGTACTGTGGAGATGAATCAGTTCACTCAGCGTGCCTCGCCGTCTTGTTTTTGCCCATCTTTTTTCTTAAAGATATATAAGTAAAAGATGTCGGTTTGAGTCTTTTGAGGTCACATTGTCTCTTCCATCAAATAATAAATATATTGTGCTGCACGATCTGGTTGCTACTTCTATGAAGCAAGCAGAAAGACAAATATAAAGTTCATTGTTATAGCAGCAGTGTTTCAGTGTAGCCGAGTCCTCTTACATAATTTGTTTTGCCACATGATAGTAAAGGCAGTTTAGCCTGCGATGGAGATTTAATATGACTGATTTATTGATGGAAGTTTAGTCTTTACTAATCAAAAAATGTGGTTCATATTTTGCTGAAGAGATCCCTAATTAAATGTTTTCTTATTAGCTCATTTACAAACAGGATAACCACCTCCCTTGAGGTGTGCGGTCAGGGGGTATTAGACACACTAACAGCTTGAGAGAGGGATTTGATTTGAGCAAACTACATTATTGGACAAGCAAAGCTCTTCCCATCAGTGATAAGTCTTCAAACATAATTCATATTAATTTACGCACTGGAAAACCTAATTGCCGTCCTGTTTATGAAGAGCTGCCGGTCAGTTTCAGAACGAGAAATGGGTCTTGATGCGCATCTTAATGGGTTTTTCTACTCACACAAACACTCGCACGCTTTTCTCAATATAATTCCCGCTGCGCGTTGCCTCTGAAAGAGTGCACCAGTTTTTTACTTCAAAAAATGATTTTACAGGTAAGAAAACCGTGGATCCGTATCTTCTGTAATACCTGCCTACAGTGTGACACCGTGGTCTTTAATCGTTTGTACTTTATTTCTTAATGATTGACTGTTATCACAACTTTCTTAGGTTCCACTGCATTTGCCCTCCTGGTTATTTTGGACCGCTGTGTGACCTGGATGTGAATGAGTGTGAAGTGTCACCTTGCCTACACGAGGGCATCTGTATCAACAAGCCCGGGGGCTTCAAGTGTGTCTGTCGTCCTGGATACTCAGGTAGCTCTTTTGCCCTTAGGTGACATGAAGATCAATATGAGAGGCTAAAAAGCTTATCGTGACTGCTGCGGCTGGGTGCTATTGAGGCAACCCTGACACAGATCTGGCTTAGTGTAAAAACAGCTTCACAATGCTTGCTTTTAATTAGCTTGCCTGCCTCTGCAAGATACAGTTACTGCTTTTCAGTAAAGCTAACAAGAGATAAATTTATGTCACCTCTTTTATCTGATGAAAACTTCTCAGTGTCTGTTAGTTGCCTTTATTTCTTCAGCCTCTTTAGTCTCAGAACGCTATTGTTGTTTTACTTCAATCCATTTGTCTTATTTTCCACCCAGACGGATATCGAGCTATTTCAGCGTGTGTGTGTGTGTGTGTGTGTGTGTGTGTGTGTGTGTGTGTGTGCATGTGTGTTCGCACTATCTAAAGCCAATTCCTGTCAGGTACTGGGAAGATTAATTTCATTTGTCTTCCACACTGTATCATCAATTTATCCTTCCCCAGTTGAGAGAGGGGGGAAATCTCGGAGGTATTGCTACTCTGGAGAGCAGAACCTGACACGCATGGCCCAATTCCCACAGAAGCAGCTTTTATTATTAGGCCTACGCACAGCATAGTACAAGTCATTACTTTTTCTGTTGCTCTAAGCTCATCTGAGGAAACAGGGTTCCCCAAGAGAGCAAGCGGCCAGAGGATACAGTTTGGATTGGCTCAAACCAACTAGAACTCATACAAAATATTTGCTTTAGTACTACGTGTAACATCAGCATTGCAACTTTTCACAACAACACTAAGGGGTTCATACTCCTCCAACTTCTCCTTCTTCTTCTTCTTTGGGCGTGATATTTCATTTGTGATCAGAGTGTGATTCGTCATATCTCGTTTTTGAACACTGCCTGGAATTAATTGAAATGTTTTGATAGTAAGATGTGCCATCTCTTCTGTGACTGATACACTTAATTTGGTGTGTCACTGGATGGTATTATCATGTTATTTTCTTCTGCCATCGGAGTAGTCTTTTTTTTCTGTTTGCATATTGAATGTCAAAAATAATTTTGACTCTAAGAGTTGAAGCTGCTTACTAATAAATTAGACCAGTGGTATATCTCCTAACTTTCGTGGATCTGATTAATCGATGATGACATTTCAATTCCACCTGGATCACATTTTCTCTGTGGCTTTTGTTTAGTCAGTCCATCTAAATTTCCTACTCATTCAATAAAGTTTCAGTGTCTTGACATAATAGGTCTGTAGGTGTGGACTATTTGTTCCCCCTTCTCTAAATGAATGGAACATTTTGAGCTTTTTTTAAAATATAATATGCGCCAACTTTAGAATGCGGTGGAAGGAAAAAGAAAAAAACCTAGATTTTATTATTTTATTTTTTTTCAAAATTTCTGAAACTTCTGAGGGCATCCTTTGTTATTCTTTTACCTTTCTAAAAGTCTGTATGACCCACTTAGACGATAGTAAAGGGAAACCAAGATTAAAGAAGTGCTTTCTTATGTTGAAGTGTTCCTCACGTCTGCAAGTCAGGTGTCAATATGCATCATTTGCTCAATAAAAATCTGTAGTTTTGACGCCACCCTTATCATGAATAATTATGCTTTATTTTCTCACTAAGCGTCATTTTTTTGTTCTTCATGTGACATACTGACATATGCCTTAAAGCATCCATTGTCTCGTTGTCTTTGGCAGTCTTTGGCAGCTGCCTAGATCTCAGCTGTCTGATCATTATTTAGTATGTTTTGTCTAAGAGGCTCTGTAATCTCAGTAATGTATAATTTAACTGTACATCGAAACGGCTCCATGCTGAGGTCAGAAGTCATTACAGTGACATGATTAATGGGTAATCTTGTTTATATAAATCACAGTTTAAGCACACTATTCGTCACCTTCTGTTTTCTCTTCTTCACCCATCATTAAGGAGCATGTTCCCTTGAGTGATAGTACAGTGCAATCAGCACATTGTTGCAGTTCCCTCAGTCAGCACATTGCTGGATGATGGTGTTCAAGCCCTCACGGTGTTGTTTTCCATTTAGGCATCAGTAAATTCGGCCTTTTGCTTGGTGAAATAAATTTTGATTTGATTTTTCATCTTTGCCTCTGCAGCCTCAGCTGTTGCTATAGAGATGTAGTGTACATTTGGTCCTAATGTAAAGAGAATCAGATGTGCTGCTGTGCAAACAATTTACGCTTTATTTATTAATAGTACCGGTAATTTCATTTACTTTTTATCTACGAGGACATAGATAAATAATTAGTATGTGTGTTATTTCGGCGTACAACTTTGTGACGCATTATTTGAGAAACAGAAGAAGTATTTAGACGACGGAGAGTCAAGATAACAGTCTTTTCAAAATAAAGCCTCAGTCCTTAAATTTCTTTTTGTTCTTTTGTAACGGGGTTTTGTTTGTCTTGTTAGGTTAGTTATTATATTTTTGTACTTGCTACATATCCTCCTTAATTGTCAACCTTTCTGCAGTAAAATAAAAAATATATAATGATGAGTAATTCTGTCTCATTAAAGTGTCACTAAAAGTTTAGATTTTTAGAGTTTTGGAACCAAACAACTTGAAATAATGTGCGACTTCTGAGCTAAAGAAAGAAAGTGGGAAAATAAAGAAAAGAAAATCTAGGATAGATAGTGTTTTTAATATAAATAATATCCTAAGGAACCAGAAGTATATGAATATGTGTGCGCTGAGATTTTTTTTCTTGAAAAATGAACACCATCTGTCTCTACTTATTGATTCATTTCGTTCATCACCTATCTGTTACATTATACATTTTCCTGTCAAACCTCAAGAATTGTGTTTAACCTTTGCAGTTACATATTGGATTTTCCATTAGTCTGTATAGTTTTTTTTTTTTGTTGGCTAAATGAAAGACAAGAAAGAAATTATTTCACATTCCCTAACAAGAGAATATGATTTGTGCGCACAGACAGTTTATTTTATTCTCTTTCATGATGGAACAGGAGGCAGTAAATAAAGTCTTACCCCTCATGTCCCCATGTTTCTTTACATCTGTCTCCCCCCCGCAGAAGCTAACAGTATTATTTACGACAGGTCAGTCATCATTTTTCCTCTCCGCATTCCTGGAAGACTCAAATAGATTTTTGGAGTAGTGAAAAATGTTTTTACAGCTTTGGTGAAAAACAACATCACAGAACCCAAGTTATGGAATTAGCCGTCACCCATTCGTTTATTTTTAATTAATCAGTAAAAGTAACCTCGGATTTCTCTGACAGAGTACCTGTAAAACGTTAGTCTACTTTTAGCAGGTATCTGTTGTGTTTTCCCAACTTGTGTTAAGATTTGTTGGCAGGGGGGAGACTCATTTTGACAGTTTGTATTATTCGGTGTTTCCTTCACAGCATGAACTCTCCCCTTGATTTCTGCTGTGATTTTGCTACTATTTTTGTGAGGTCTGCATTACTTAGGAACATCATCAACTCTCCAAATAAAGCTACTTGCAGATATTCAGAAATATTTGAAATGTGTCAGATGGACAGCGAAGATACGGGCTGTGTTGAAGATCAGTCATGTGTTCATGTGCATGTGGAGGATCGTACAGACACCGCTGTAAGGACGTACTGTATCTGCATGTATGGCATAGATTGCGCTTGAGTGAGTTCTCTCAGAAACATTAGAGGGACCTGAGGGGTTCCTACACGTTTCTCCAACCCGCAATAATGATCAAATGTTTATTTTGCTTATTAGGTGTTTCAGGATCCATAAGGAACCATGTTTTTTTCATTTATTTTGGAGCCTAGCCTTGCAGATAGATTTGCCATTTTGACATATCAACCCGAAAACCATTCTCACTCCATCCATTCTCACATGTATAGATTATTCTTTTTGTTGCTTGCAGAATTGAAAAATGACATTTACCTCACTGTGAACTTTTTAAAACTGTTTTCCAACATGAATTCATGTGGTTATGTTGGGATAGAAGGGCATATATTAGCCCTCTAAAGTTATCATTGAAGAATTGAATACAGATATATTGATTGATGGATGCAAACTGTATGCTGATGAAAAGACCCACCTGTAATCACTGTTACAGTCACAGAGTCATATGAACACAAATGCACACCTACAAGTTCCCGGTTATTCTAACAGACTTCAATACCTCAGACCTCCATAAACGCAAACCTAAAAGGTTAGGCTGACGGAGATACATTAAAAAGACTTTATATTTTAAATTTGTCTTGAGCAAGGAAACATCTTAAACAGAGTTTGATGTGTGCAGAAACATTCAGTGAGTTTTCCACAGCACATTCCTGTAATGTTTCACAATAAAAGCCCCCTTAAGAAATTAAGGATTTCTGTCCACCGAAGATGGCCTTTAATTTGAAATGTTACAGGAAGTGTTGTTTTTTTTAACGACAAAGCCAATTCATCCATTCTTAAGCTAGATACAGGAAAAAGAAAAAGGGTCCAGATATTCACTCGGTCAATGTATGTACCAGGTTCATAAAGTTAAATCTATCCTTTGGTGAGTTATTCTTCTCACACACACTCACACATAAGTGAGAACAAAACCTTGTTCGCCTTCGGTGCGCAAGGTAATTAGAAAGATATTTTGGCAGTTGCTTTTCAATGGAAATAACTACATTTCGCCACCGTATTTTATTTTATTTTAGAATTTAAATTCACTTCACTTCTTGTTGATTAATAGATTTCTGCTTACATACTGTTCTGCATTTTTCAGTAATTCAAATAACTGGCTGAACAGGTTTCATGTAATGAGCCTTAAAATTAAGTCCTAAAACTTTGATAAAACTTTCAGTAGGAAATCATATTTCTGCTTCATGCTTTGATTCTATTTCCATTTATGGGGATAATTAACTTTAATGCTGATAAGAAACTAAAGAATGTTTCTCTGTCAAACAGAATCATGAGACTTAAAGCCACATTGAATTATGTATTTTTTAACAACTAAAGTTCATTAAAAGTAGGTTGTCAGTGATATATATATATATATATATATATATTTACATATATATTTTTTTTTTCCTTTTTTTTTTTTAAGTAAAAGTTAACTTGAGGTAAAGAAAACTTGCACTTCAGAACCCAGAAATGCTTGAAAGCAATGCCAGTTAACTGCACACACCACAGTCATGTTTACTATCTCTGCGAGCCTGTGATCACTTCCTATCAAAGGTTACTAAAGAGACCAGAGAGGAAAACATCTCATGGTGAGGCAAGTTTATCTGGACAGTGTGCCCACTGCTGTTTAGGAGACAGTGTTTTGCTGTAAAAGAACATTGAAAATGCCTTTGTATGTTATTTTCTCTTAAATACAAACTAACTGTGTGTTTTTCAATGGACAGCTAAGGAACCCTAAATGCAAGTCATGTCTCTATTTAATAACTATTCCAACCTTCTCATAGGTGATGAGTAATTACTATGACGGATTGTATGCGATCTGTCAGTGTATGTCAAGCTATGTGTTACTATATTAAAAAAAAAAACTCTGCCTGCTGCAGGGTGTCTGTTAACAACCTAACCAGAGATTCATTTTCAGGTTAACTTAATTGAAATTCATGTGTCCTTCAGCTCAAGAAAAGTGAGGAATAATTAAAAAAATAAATAAAAACAAGAACAAAAAACAAGTAGTCAGTGAATTATTCACAGAATAGTCAAGCCTATCTTCAGTTTAGTCTCCGGTCCATCTGCCATTGACTAAGGTCTGATGCAGTGGGATGAAGGATCTTCTGGAACGTTCAGTTACTGAGGAATGTGAACCAGATGAAGTATGTGGTTCTGAACTATAAGCAACTATAACAGGATCTACATTCATAGACACCTGTATAATTATGCAATTGCACAGCACACAGTGTTTATTATTTTATTATTTGTTTACATTACTCGATTATACAAGAGACTGTCAACGGTAGCTCTAACATTTACTGAAGGACAAGTACAACATTTTCATTTGAAAGAGTTTGCGAAATCATTTTTACATTAAATTACTTGAATACCTGAATGAATCCCTGGGTAACATATACACAGCTACAGTGGTGCTTCAAAGTTTGATAACCCTTTAGAATTTTCTCTTTTTCAAGTTAAAGTTAAGTTCACTTTTATTGTCCCTATTGGAACTACATTTAACCCATCGAAGTGCACACAAGAAGCAGTGGGCTGCAACTGAAGGCGCCCGGGGACCAACTCCAGATCTAAACCAGTACCTTGGTCAAGGGCACTGGCAGGGGAATTAGCCTAGCACACATGTTTTTGATGGTGGGGGAAACTAGAGGACCCAAAGGAAACCCACCGTGCTGCTCCCTAAATATGACCTAAAATATGATCAGATTTTCACACCAAGTCCTATAATTAGATAAAGGGAACCCGATTAAACAAACGAGACACAAGCATTAAACGTATTCATTTGTTTATCGTCTTACATGCTTCGTGTGGCAAAAGTATGCGAAACCCTAGGCTTGTGAGTGAATTTGAAGGGACGTCTCGCTTGGGTATTTCAATCAACGTGATGACAACCAGGTGTGAGTCTGGGTGTGAGGCCTTGTCTTATTTATAGAAGAGAAATCTGGGTCTTCACATTCACAGTCTGAACTTGACAACACGGGCTTGTGGAAGTGTGTCATGACTGAAATAAAGAATTTCCAAGAATGGACAAGATTCAACACAAGTGTTACCCTCCCCAAGAGTAGGTGACCGACAGTCTCACACAGCCAAGCCTGTCTCTGCACTTTGTTAGCACCGTGCAAGCTAATAAAGTGCAGAGACAGGCTGCAAACGGAATTTATTTTGTTTAAAGAAATGCGTATTTCTTTAAATGAATCCCACCGCGCAGGATGCAGCCACGGTGCCTTTGCCAAATATTGTCAGGGAGAAGTTGTTTTGGTGGTATTAAAATGTCTAAATCACTGCAATTATCAAATGTGTTCTTGTCAAAACTTGCCATTTCCAGCGTGTAGTTGCAGCTCGGAGGTTGTTGTTTTTTCATGTAGGAAGGATAACTTTGAAAACAGCAAACGAGAAGAATGCCAACTAAAATTGTCGCCAAATGGCATGCTTATTCTAGCAGAGGAAATCCTTTGAGTAAGTTGACCAAAAAATATCACACCAAGAGCAAGGAGAGTAATAGTCCAGGAGGTCACAATCAATCCCAGGGCGACATTTAGGGGAAAAAAAATGCCTCTTTTGCCATTGCTAATGTTCATGAGGAAAACATTTACAACGATGGCATGCATGGCAAAGCATGTTTGCTAAATGGCATGTATAATCCAGAAAGCTACTGGAAAAATCCTGTGGACAGATGAAGCGAAGTAGTTTTTTGGCTTCAGTGCAGAGTGTTGTTTGGCTCAGATCAAACACTCCTAAACAAGAACCTTATCCCATCTGTGAAACACGGTAGGAGCACTATCATGATGTTGGCCTGCTTTGCTACCTCTGGACCAGAAAATGTAAAAAATGTTGAGGTCCCTATCAACAGAAACCAGGTTCACAACTTTCAAGCAGCGCTGTTTCATTTTTATCCCTGATTTAAGAGTAAAAATTATTTACAACGAAACACACTAGTGTAAATTAAAGTAAAAGTGCTCAGTAATCAGTGTGACCTGGATGTGAATGATGTCATTTAGATCTATTGAAAATAAGGAATGATGCTGACAAAGCAGTTCACACAGTCAATGGGCTGGTTGTGCAGTTTTGCAGATAATCATTGCACAGCTTCACAAGGACATATATGTATAACCCTATTACCGGAAAAAGATGGTGTTTTTTATGCTTTTGTTATGATCAGCAAAAGATATCATCTGTTCCACAGAGCCCCACAAGGTCTAAAATGATAAAAACACAAAAAGAGCCAGCAAAGTCCTTTTTGTGAAAAATATGGATAATCCAGTTTATTATTTTCACTAAATGCGACATAGGACCACATCGCCGAGCATATTGTTCAGTTTTGTTGGGGGTTTTTTAGGTTTAATAAAGTTGAAGGACTCACAAGAGGCAGATTATTTCTACAGCCTTTACATGCTTGTTTTATACTTGATGTCTACATTCTGTAATGCATAAATCTGTAGCCTTGAAGCCCAAGCTAATGTTATTTTGTCAGACCTTAGAAAGCTGTGATCTACTGTGTTTTACCCAGTCTGCCCCATAAGAGTACAATGAACTTCACGTGCCCTCTTCGTTATTTATCCATGTTGTTTGTTTAGTTTTCATGGACGTTTAGATGTTTCTAGGTACTAAATAAGACTTAACAGCCCAACCTTTCTACTCACTCCCACAACTATCCTTCCCTTTTCTCGATCCGAGTCTGTGTAAACAATTTAATTATTAAAGTAACACAAAGTTCTTCCTCCTGATAAGTTCTTCAGTGTTTAATGTCTTTTCATAATATGCTTTAAATCCTAGGGGCATGGTGTGAAGTTAACATTGACGAGTGTGTTTCAAACCCATGCCAAAATACTGGACGATGTATTGATGGTCCTAATCGATACTACTGCTTGTGTCCCGATGGCTTCGTTGGGCTCAACTGTGAGATCAACATCGACGAATGCATGTCAGCGCCCTGCCGTCATGGGAGGTACAGACAGTTCTCTGCCATTTGAAACAGAATCGCAGCAAATTGCACATAAATGTCATAGAATTATAAATGGCATAGAATTATGCCATTTAAGTGCAATGGCATAATTACCCTCCTTGCCAGAGTTTTGAGTGGAGACATATGTCACATGTTGTAGGAAGCTAATGTGTTGCACTTACAGGTTGTCTCAGTGGTCTCTAAATTATAGTCATTAGTTCTGCAGGGGGGGAAATACTTATTCATTCAAAAGATTACATCTCTCTCTAAGGACTGTGCACAAACCATATTGCTGAAGACTTGCATATATAAATGCTTTTTTAGTGCATTTGACATAGCACAACAAATTAATGAATCAGCTCTGACCCGGTGTGTTTTGTTCTTCTCAGCTGTAAGGATGGAGTACACTCATACTCCTGTCTCTGTGATCCAGGATGGACCGGCAGCAGATGTGAAACAAACATCGACGTGAGTTCAGCTTGATTAATAAACTAATAAGTGTCAAGTGTTAAAACTTGCCGAGAGAATTTTTGTAGCCGTCGTGCGCCCGATGGTTTCACGAACGCTATCGATTCGTTTTACATGAGAAGTGAATTGAACTACCAAGATCATGTAAGCATTGTACAAATACCTGATTAAAAGAAATTGCTTAGTCTAATTGATTTAAACCGAGCACAGCTTCTGCTGGACTCTGGAGATAAAGCATTGAGTTGCTTACGCGGTCTCTGCAAGCATTAGTTGAACAGATAATCCAATTATCTGCTTTTATAAACTACTACCGATTCCTCTTAGTCTGTTTTATTCCCTTTTTGCTAATACATTTGCTTTTTAGTTAAATTCACATTTTGTTCACATTTTTTGGTACCTAATTGCTGTCTTTTCATTCGCAGGACTGTGCTTTCAGTCCTTGTCTAAATGGAGGCTCATGTGTGGATCTCATTGATAAATACGCATGCTTTTGTCAGGATGGTTACACAGGGAAAACCTGTGAAAATGACATAGAAGTGTGCAGAGAGGCTTTGAATGTGTCACTGTGTTTCAATGGAGCCACCTGCATTGACGGCACAGGATCAAACTTCACATGCAGGTGAGTTGCTCCAAATTTTTGGATTGATTTGATGAAAATTCGTCCCTGAATAAAAAAAAAAAAAAAAGGTAATATGATCTGAATCAAGATATCCTGTTCAGTGCTGTGTGGAGAGATATTTTCAGCAGGTTCACACAAGACGCTTCACATAGCAGCAGACACACAAGAATTTTGATTTCCCAATTACCAAATGTTGAAGAATGTTGCAAATATTACAGATGAATTGGTCTGGAAAAGAGGAATATGAAATTTTTGGAATATCTGATTTTTTTTTCCCGTCAGCGTTGAGGAGTTTGCTTATGTCTAATTAAAAGTATTTCTTTCTCGTAAGAATGTTGCAGTATGCCTTTGCTCTCATATTCACGAGCAGTTCTCCAAGTTGGTTGCGAGTGAATTATTATATTTTAATTGCTGACACGCTCTCCCTTGAGTGATGAAGTGAATCTGAATACAAGGTGTATGTTGTAAGACTGTGCAGATTTGACACAGCAGGTCCCTGGATGCCTTACAGTTAATTACATTGTCTAACCTTGTGCTGGTGTGCTACTGTATGCTCAGTGTCATCATTTAATGTATCCTAGACTATCACGACTCCAAATAGGTTGCTGCTCTTTACAACACTTTATATTGATGTAGTGCCTTAGCACAGCATTTTTCCATTACGTTCATTTCATTGTAGGCTTATTTGTGAGGCGAAGTGGTATGTTGTGCATTTTCAGATATATGCATGCACTGAGGATAGACATATCCTCCATAAACACATTTTCTAGAAAAAAAATGTCCTTTAATGTCCTGCTGATCTGCAATAGGATGATTGTGCATCGTGTGCACTTTCCACAACACAGGATTCATTTGATGAACTCAGACCAGATTTGGACATCACAGTATTTTTTTGGAGGCTAGTATAAATAACATTTGCTTTGTGCATTAATAATTCCTTGTACACATTCATTAATCACTGCTCTCTGTGCTCAAAGTGCAACTTTTCATGGAAAGCAATGTTTGGTTAATTTACTCTATCAATACATTGTTTACATTGCAAAAGCATTTTACAGTGCACATGAACATTAGTGCATATTTAACTGTTTCTAGTGTTAATCCCACAAGCGTCAAAATATATTTTGAGGGACGGCAGGCCAGACTTGTAGTTTATATTTGCATCATGATCTCTGGCTTTAAAATCATATCAAAGGGTTTTTGTAATGGCAGTCGTGTAGGAATTCCCACAGCATGAAATGCAGAGCGTTGTTTTATGTGCATTTATGTGTGAAGAGGTACACATTCAGTTCTGCACCTGTTCATCAAGTGACCTCAAAAGCAACCTTTTCTCTCTCCTGTGATGATGGTCAGCGTATTTTTGGAGGCACATGTGCCCTTTTTTATGTTTCAAAGTTAGATGAGTAGCTGTGACTGCGACTCCCAGATCTTAATTTATGACTGGAGCCAAACTCCCTTTTGCTAAAACTGAGATTTTGCTTTTTTTTATTTTATTTAATTATCGGTGGTTCTTTGAAGTCTAGTAAACATGAATTGGAAATCCATGCAAGCCAGCAGACCATCGGCTTCCCAGGCCCAAGGTAGCTTTGATGCATGATCAAGCTCATTGTCCATCTGGAGAATTACTGCTTTCCCTCAAAACTAACTCTTTTCACTCAATGTGAAGGTGATCCTGGGTAAACTACCAACTGTACAACAGAAAACCACGAACACAAATGAAGCAACACCTGCGCGCTAGTTTAAGCAGCCACGCTGGAGTCTGGTGTTGCATTCCCATATGTCCACAGCATAAATCTAACACCGTCTTTTAGCCATGGCAGTGTAAAGCTGCATGCATGCTGCTACCCTGGTCACTCAAAGGCTATGCTGTAGCTCACTGCTGCTGTTCGTCATATATAGCATCTCGAAGGAAGCTTATTTAGACATGTGTGATTGTGTACGCTGCTTGTTTGTTGTTTTATGCCTCAACTTTCTTGGCAGGTTTCGTACTTCACTTAAGCAGCAGGAAAAAAATGCGGATTCCTGGATGGTCGGCAAAGCTACTCTGCTTGCGCTTCATTCAAGCAAAGTAGCTTTGCTTTAGGTAAAATTAGTCTCTTTATCTTTTGTATATGAGGCCAGGCAATGCTCTATAAGGACAGAGCATTTCACATGATTAAAACAGAGTTTCAAAGTGAAGTATTATTCAAGAGTGTGGAATGGGGTGGAGTCAGATAAAAGGCGGGTGCTGGATATCTGACCCCACCCCCAACTGTTCTGATTGGATTGGATTTAATTAGTTGTTGGGTTTAACCCCAGCCCCATCATGCTGTAGCCAGGGGTTATAGCATTATCCCGTGTCTGTTTTCTGTCACACCGATTGGCCGATGGCAGTCATCTTACAAATGTATACTTTCAGTCATCAAAGTCACCAAGTTGCAGGCTTTTCGAATTAAACCTGATCGTCACAAATGGGCTTATCAGTTCAAAGTACAAAGTGTTAACCTAAATTCCATTTAAGACAACAGTGGAACTAGTTGTGCTTAGTGCACGTTCCTCTGTAAGCTCTGTAGGATCAGTGTATTAACACCATCTGTCAGTGAGATGTCATTTCTAGTTATGTGCTTTAATTTAACTTAATCAGCCCTTCATAGGGGTCTGACTTGACAGTTTGACTTGAGTTAATAAATATTATATTCTTGAGTCCTGAATCATGGCCACCTTGTCAATAAAACCTGCTGCTACCGTGCTGCTGTATTACTATGGTGCCGCTACAAACATGCCTCTGAAGTGCTCAGAACGATGAGAATATTGTCCAAGACTGAAAATGCTAAATTATTTAAAATAGTTGTCAGTGTACATAGTACCAGTTTGTACCAACATGCAATTATTTTCTTTTTCACATCACTGCAGAGAAAAATAACATTTCAGTCTCACTATATTATACTTCACATGGCTCACTTCTTTCAGAAGACAGGGATAAGGAATTTCACGCTTAATTATCATTTCTTATGTGTGGGGACATTATACGAAACGTCGCTAAAACGAATAACTTTAAAAATGATGCATTATGTAGTAAATATTTTTAAATATTCCTATTTTCAAAAATGATATCTGACTGACGTGTGTTTTGTCCAGGTTTAGGGCATTTTGTGAAATCTGAGCCGGTATATATTCAACCCCTCCACAGCCAATTAATTTTAATAGCCCAGGGTTTTATTTTTTCATATTGCCTGCTGCACTGAGGTGACGCTTTATTTCTAAAAATTGTGTACATCGTAAGCAACTTAATCTGGAATAAGAAGCAACACCCAACTAAAAAGTTGCATTGCATTCTGACAAAATGAAAACAAGCAGTTCTTGTATACAGTGTGTCAGACCCACAAGAGCAAAGTGACAGCTCTATGAGACAGCCTCACAGTTTCTAAGTAGGATATGTTTTCTTAGCTGTCCACCAGGTTTCATGGGGGATTTCTGTGAAGTGGATGTTAACGAATGTTGCTCTGCTCCCTGCCACAACGGTGCCATTTGCAACGATCTTATTAATAGCTACGTGTGCCACTGCAGGTCAGGTGAGTCACTGAGACATCCTGTGAGTTTGTCAATACACTTGGAAATGAGGAAACCAAAGCATTGTTCTCCTTATAGGCCTACGACCTAACACAGGAAACCTTGTCGCTCATACATAAAATTACAAAGCATAGCATAGATGGTGGAACATCATTAAAGTAAGATAGCTAGCTATTTCTTTCTATATCCCAGAGTACAGTTTACCATATGTAAACCATCCTAATACTTACAGAAAACCCATTTTAGATTGAGAGGGGCCGTATAAAATGTCACTTAAGGTTACCATAATGCCTACATAGCTTCTGTGCCTCAAAGCCATTCAGAAGTCATCTACTTTTCTCCAGGGAGAAATTTGTAGTCATACAGTACTAAAAAAGACAGTGATAAAAAGACGATACGGCCTCAGCTCATTAAAATGTATGTGGCATCTTACTCTTTAGTGAAAGCCTTTTCTTGTCTGTGTATGTGTGTGAACCCAAAAAGAAGCAAATCAATGTAGGAGAATCTGATTGATATTCACTTCAGAGGGTGGAAGTGGGAGAGCCTGGGCTCACCACGGCACTCTGTGGGCTTTTGTTCCTGGCAGGTTGGACAGGCCTTCACTGTGAGGATGACATTAATGAGTGCCTTCCACAGCCCTGCAACCAGGGGATATGCATTCAGAATGATCCAGGCTATGGCTACACCTGTTTCTGTCGTCCTGGATTTGTGGTGAGGCTCCCCACCTTATTCTCCCTCTCAACTTTTTTTTTTTTTTTTTTTTTTTTTTTTTTTAATCTGACCCCCTTGCACCTTCAACTCTTCTCTCATCTCTTTGAAATTGGTAGTTTTTTTTATAGTCGAATTGATTTATTTTTTTAAAAATTAAAAATCAAAAGCATGAAATTTTTCATATTAATTTTAATGTCTTCTTGCCTTTTGGGGAAAAGTTCTCAGTTATCACATGCCCCCCCTCCCCCAAGTTAAAATTCTTGTTTTTATTATATAATATCATGCTCCATACTTTATGCAAACTTTATTATGCAAGCAGTAAATATTATATCCCATTTAGCATTTTGTCCCAGAGTTCCATGACATATCTAAGGGCTGTTTATTTTACATACACAGGGGAGGAACTGCGAGCACAACTATGATGATTGCCTGTCGAATCCATGTCCAGAAGCATTTTCCTGTGTAGATGGCATCAACAAGGTCAGCTGCCTTCCTCCTTTTACAGATGCTGTTCCCTTGGCGACTGCAGTCAGGAACATCACTCGCGGCTCTACACCCAGAGTACTGACTCCAACACTCATCTCAGCACCAACAGCTGAGCAATCCACAGGTACAGACCATGCTATGAATGCATGTAGGCATATACTGCCATAACCCTACGCTGTCTTTAAATAGATTTAAAGGGAGTTAGCTATAAAAGACATATTTATAATTTCAAAGTCTGCATAAGACGTTTTTAAAATATCACTATGGGATATAAGGACATGCTGTTTTGAATTTTTGTAACTTGTCTTTTCACTCAGGACTCAACTTCAATATAATTATGAATTATATTTATATAAAACAAAGACATCACTTTGAGGGATAATTATTTTCCTACCAAGAATAATGTCTGTTACCTTAATGATACATCAGCTCATATTTGGCAGTGTATCAACTCAAATTAATGTTTCTCAATCAAGTCATAGCTCCCATTATAATGTTATTACTTCATTTAACATTAAGCTACAAGGAAGTGACTCTAAATTATTTAAACTGATAAGTTATTACACCACTCAATTTGAAATGAAGGTGGCCCACAGACTTCTTAACAAATTGCAAAGCTATCCTTCCCTTGTCCTTCCGACCAAACATTTCTTCTGCGCATGGTTTGGCAATTTCATCTGAGAGGAGCCTCCCACTGAGTCGGTACTCCAAATGTGATTTTAGAGGCTTTGGAACGTGGCAGGCGATGATATTTTAGGTTTGATTGCCAAAGTGCAGCTGTGGTGGAATGAAATCCTGTTAAGATCCAGTTTTCTACTGGTCACTAAAATGCATTTTCTGTTTCCAATGAACAGTAATTTCGGAGAGTGATGTGTCCAGTCATTATTTGCTATGTCCTTTAATACTCAATAGGCAAACACAACACAATATGTTCTACATTATTGGTCTTAGATTCAGCCATCCACGTGAGAGGAGGAATTTGGAGCAGTGGGCAGATTGTTACTCCTTGACAGATGAGGTCTATGCACCTTTGAAACCGTTCACAGAGCTGTAAAACAGACCTATTGAACACAGACGAGCTTGAACCAATTCAGCTCGACACTCTGAAAATCACTGTGAGCCAAACATAATGGAGTCCTCCCTGCTGCACCTGATCCAGCCTTCATCCAGTGCAAATTGCATTGGTTTAGAGAGGGTTAAGGATACACACAAGACACTGGTAAAGAAAAACAAACCCAGGCATACACACCAAAACATCTGTTTAGTCTTTTACACACACGTGCATAATCAAAGTAAATAAGTGAGGACCCAGAAACTCATGAGTTTATCTAACTAGGTCACCATCTAAAAGCATGCAGTGCCCTTGGTGCTGCTTGAAATAGACTCAGACAGTGCTCCTTTAAACCCAAGACTGCTTCACAACCTTTGAAATATACCAAGTCAATGGGAATTTTCACATGCTGACATTAGCGGATACCACTGCTTGTGTAACACCGAGGTGAACGACCGAACGTCTTGTGAATTTGGGCAGAATTGTCATCTTATATCGTTAATTTCACATGAAAATAAGTTTACCTCACTTCTAAGCGACGAACTGGAAGTAAAAGATAAAGAAGTCTTATTCAGACACACGGAGACAATTTGGCACGTGCACATGCAAAGCTGAGCTCCACAGTATTTTACCTTTAACAGTATGAGAGCTGATGGAAATCTAGAAAGGACACTGCTGGTGGGGGGAGGCTTACTGCAGCTAAGCCGCAATTTGGTTGACTTTCATTGGAGTGATCACTACAGCGCAGGTGATACTGTTATCTTTTGCTGCCAAGTGTAGCAAAAATGAAATTACTTTAGCTCCTCAAAAGCAACTTGATGAGCACGAAGTTAGCCAGAAGGTCATTTTAAAACATGCTATGGCTTAGGGCCCCCCCCCCCTTGTCACACAGGCACCCTGTTAACCTGCTGTTTAACATGCATGCATTTGTTCCACATAGCTGTAATTTATCCCATGGTTTGTTCATAATTGTAGTTGGCAGTACCTGATTAGTGCACTTCTAACCGTTTTGATATATTCAGTGGCACAACTTTGCTAGTGAGTCATGATGACACTGGCATGATGTGCACGGCTATGAATATTCATCAGGAAGTCACAGTGGGATTAAAAAAAAAAAAGGCAGTGTCTAAATTTGTCATTTCAGCTGCCGTTCTATGGCCTGTGTGCTCCTGTACGGTAACTGTCAGCATGGCGTGTTGGATCACCTGTAAGTCCATCAGTTATTTTTAAAAAACAGAAAACAAAGATAAAATTAGGCACTCGATTTGGGAACAAAAAGCCATATCATATCTAGCATTTTATTCCTTTGTGTATTTCAGCAGTTTAATAATATTCTACTGAATCTTCTTACATTACATATCCTGAATATAATGCATTTTTTTCCTGCCAGTTTTGTGGGTAAAGAATGACCTTTTTGCCTTCCCCCAGGGCTCTGAAATTGCAAGGGTCCAAGAATGTTCTTCAGCAGTATTTTATCTCTGTCCTGTGACAAGTTCAATCAGTCAGTCTATTACCTTGCCCAATAAATCAGGGACAAAACAGGACTTACATCCCGGCTTTTTTTCCTAAATGGGACATTAGGTCCATATCAATTAAATTTCCCCGACCCGAGACTCTGCTCATATTAATTGATCTTAAGTCCACATTTCTCTAAATATATTTTTATAGTGGAATATCTTGTGATTTAACCTATCTGACATTCACATGCAGTCTGCAGTGCAACATAGCCCTCCACCTTTCAAAGTTACATTAAATATGACTCATCAATTTTTCTCACTTCTTTTATGGACATGTATTAGGAGCGGCCCTAGTTAGATCCGATCTGAAAGATTTATATCAAGGAATGACTTTTTTTTTCTATTTAAACTACGAAAAGCTTTTGAACAGACTGCAGCAGTGACAAACCCCTCGGTCAGCATTATGTTAAGCCTTTTATTATTATTATTTTTATTATTATTACTATTAAGCAAATGCCAAAAAAAAAGTACTTGTGATTTTTTTCTCAGTTTTTTTTCTCATGTCTCTGATACAGTTTAACTTATACACATTTATAATTTAGATTTAGCTTGACTAGTTATTTTATACAAGTGGATGTAGATCCTGGTACAAAAATGTGAGGTAGTGGTTAAAACAGGAGACCTTTAAAGGAGAGACTGAAGCTAACTGCTAATGAGGCATGATACTGCCTCCTGGCAGCAGCCTCAGACTGCATCAAAGACTACATCAGACTAAACAAGGCTTTAAAATTAATGAATAGCTTTGTCTCTGAGGGGTAATTTTCCATCATCAGCATTGGCATACCCCATTGTCAGGAGTGAAGCAGAAGACAGCATTGCATTGTTGCTTTATGCTCTAATCCTCATTAATTCACAGATCACTGTAGGTCTGCTTCTGATAATTCTCACTTTTTTTGTCTGGGGATTGTCTTCAGGGTATTGGTCATATTGCTCTCCAGAGAAAATGGGGGTATTTAGGTTACCTTGTTTGCCAAATGCCCTAGGGACCCACTGTCAGATCAAAGGGGGTCTTGCCTATTAGGACTTGACGTGTTACAAATATTGATAAAGGTCTCCCTTTCAGTTGCCCGATTATTCATGGCAGCGACTTTAAAGGAGCTTTGCTGATTTCTCTTGTGTAATGATCTTTTCAGATATGAACAGGCAGAGGATGAGACAGGTGCATCCAGGAATACTTTTCATTTTATCAGGCACTCTGGTTTGACTTTGCTGCAACAAATTGCACTGCTTCCTTCAAATGAGAAATATATTGAGCATGAGTACTCTTAATGCTTGCCTCCGATTGCAGTCTGAGACAGACTTTTAAGTTTGTCTGCGTCACTACCCCCAATAAGCTTGTGGGCAGTGAGAGTTTTACTGAAACATCCTATAATTGCCCATTCTCATGGATGATATAAAATGAGGCATGTAATAAACTTGTATGAATACGTTCATTTCACCCAAGAATCGTCTTTCGCCTAATATAGTGCCATTTGCATGCTTCACAGCTTTTTGGCAAAAAAGGCAATTTACAGTGTGCCTGTACAGTGAGTAAAAAGGAAAAACACTGATATTACCAACAGGCCTTGGAGGTTTTTCTTGTTTACTTTCAAAATAATAATTATGTACTTTCTTCCTCTCCATCCCACACTAACTTCTAGTTCACTGTGAACAAGTTTGTAAGCTGCATTGCACCGATGTTGCCAAGGTTATATGACGGATACAGGTCACATTTTATGTAGAAAAATAATGTGTGCAGCGGCAGGAGCAGTCATACAATGAATTTATAATAATTCTGAGGAAGCGGCTCTCGTTTCCCACCCTATGCACTGACCGCTCTGGTGAGGAAGCAGGTGAAAAGTTGAAATCTTCTTTTAGAGATCAATAAAGAATATCCACGGAAGTTGCAGTCGAGATGCACAGTCTGCGTCTTGTCTTGCTTTTTGTTTGCCCCTCTGACCCCGCATTTCTGATTTCTTTGTTTTGTTTCTTCCTCACAGATGCAAGCAACATTCAGTACTTTGGGAATTCATACCTCGAGTTTGACGGGATTAACCTGGGTGCTCTCAACAACATTACTGTGAGATTCGAAACCCAAGCGGCAAAAGGAACTATACTTTATGTGGACCAGGGACCTGCAAACAGCGATTTCTTTTTCATGAAACTATTTATTTTGGATGGTGTCTTGCAGGTAAAAAAAAAAGTGACTAAATATTTATTATGCATTATTAGCTGTTGCATTACCCTATAAAATTCCTGTGACATCCTGTGCCTGTGACATTCAGCTTTCCCATGGGTCTTACATGCATTTCACAGAGCTGGAAGAGGAAAAAATAACACATAACATACAGTTTCTTCTCACTTTTCTCTCTAACTTTTTCAGTATGCCTTTAGCTGTAACGAGGAAGACAAGGTCACCAGGATCAATACATCAATTCAAGTTAATGATGACAAAGCGCACATTGTTAACATCAGGTAGGTCTCCTTAGTATTCAAATCTGGGTATTTCTTCAACCTGTGTTGTGGACACAGCTTGTTTATTGAAACAGCGTGTTCTATTAAGTCAACCAGTTGCCGTTTTGATTTGCAGTTTTTCATTTTTAGGCTGAATTAACAAAGACATCAACCCAGAAGCAGTGTAAAAAATCTGCTTTAGGCACGAATACATTTTCAGTTGAGCAAAAATGAGGCACATTCACAAAGATAAGCTACTTAGGTCGTAGTAATATATACAAATTGTGTTCAAATAGTGTAAGCACCTCAGGTGGTATTAACTTGATCCCTAGTTATCCACTCATTTCAAGTGTGCAGAATTTTTTTTTAGAAAACGGCTATACCTAATACCAGGGGGATGCATATAATTGGCAGGAATCACCAGGCTGAGAATTTAGGTTTTATTACGAATGGGCAAATGGGCTTACATTTTAAAGAACTAAAACAAACGTCAGAATGTGCCTATTAAAATGCATTAGTGATCACTGGCCATGTTTTATTGGCTGTTCTAAAGTCTTCATTTGCAGTTTTTCATTACCAAAAGATTAACAAGCAAGAGCAGGGCATAAAATCAATGTTTAAATGATTTAAAGTGCAGGCTGTGGCCCCTTTAGTTATATTGTTCCTAAGCCCGTGTGCAATCTTGCTGCCAGCCTTCTCCATTATGTTCTGACACAAGAAAGATTGTGGTTGAGACACAAGACACGAAGTTTATAATGTATGAGCTGGAAGCTGAAACAAAGAGGGTAATGTTCAGCTTATATCAAATCAGTTTACTTTGCGTTTAAGAAGAGAGCAGACTGACATTTTAAACTTACATAAAGAGCCCATTTCATATTCTTTAACAAAAGTTACGTTTGGACAAAGATAATAAGTTGTGAAGCATTGCTCTTTTTGTCGGGCTTATATAAAAGATTGAAATCAAGACAATGAGAAAGGCAATTCATTTCTATTTTTCTGAAGATTCCGAGATACTCAAAGATAATACCAGAGATAAAAGATGAAGTATTGTGATTATGAACACAGTGCGCCAAAGGTGAGAAAATTCACTTCTGTAGAAACAAAGCTGGCCGTGAAGGTTGCCTCATGTTTCTTGGCAGAAAGCTGCACTGCCCCAAATATGCAAGTGCAACTACAAAGGCCAGTCAGGTTGAAAGGGCTACATTGCTCCACCCCCTGTTTTTTTCCCGCTGCAAGAAAAATACAACAGCGGTATGAATCAATCATAATGTTCTGTACCAACCCCTTGGAGACGTTGCAAGAAAGAGAGCTGTCATAACTAGAGGGTTGGGAGTATGGAAAAATGGTTTCTGGTGTCACAAAGCAAATTCTTTGTAATTGTCTGATGGCCGAGTCCGTCCATCTTTGTCTGAATTGACCCAGAGCTACAACACCATGGCCATCCTCAACGTCACTGCCTAACTCATTATAGACTTTTAATATATCTTCCCGTCAAAGACGCTTTTCAATATGTTAAATAGAAACCCAGTGGGGCTGACTTCTCAAGGACAGTGAGCATAGTGCCCTCTGGCTGCTGGCCAGGCCGCTCTGGCAGACTGCTTCTAAATTAACCGCTTCTCCACGCTGACTCCAGAGGAAGGACTTATGCAGCTTGGAGTTAGTGCCCCGAGTGTTTAGCCAGCATATGCAACAGCCTGCAAAGTACAGGCTTAACAAATCAGACTAGATTGCTTCATGGACCTTCTAACTTCCTCTCGGGGAACAAGGGGTATCAGGAGACAGAGGAAAGGAGACTGTGCATCTGTGGCCTAAGTACCCTCAAGCTGCAGATGGTTAGTCCACAATCTGCACTTAGGTAATTATCTGCTGTCCCCTGTTGTTTCAAAGTGGAGAATTGGTTTTTGAAATCTATAAATGGCTGTGGGGTGGTTCCAAAATAGTTCTGTGAAAGCGTGTAAGATTACCACAGAAAGCAAAAAGGAGTTCAGTCACACATCAAGGATTGTGATTAATGAATGTATCTGCACAGTAAACAACGCAGTTATGTATAGTTTTGAAATCTCAGGATCCAATGTTTACGCTTTGTGAACTTCAAGTTGCCAATTTATTATTCATCGCCACAGGCATACTTTTTTTTCTCCATGTATTCTGTCCACGAAAGTTGACTGGAACTTTGTGTGAGAAAGGTATAGGTCAATAATCTTACAGTAACTATGAGAATTTTGGAGTCTATATTGATTAAGTTCATCTCTCCGGTTTTCGTTTTTCAGTTGTTTATATTTGGGGTTTTTTTTCCAAAAAGAAAGCCCTTTTCCGTATCTACTTTAAAAAAAAATACATCACACTAATGCCATGTCATGATATCGTCTAAATATTTAACACGTACTCCGCCTGCATAGCTGCACATTTGGAAAAAAAAAATAAAATAAACGTTTCTTCTTTTTCACAGACAGCACCTGACCCCTTGCGAAGCAGAGTTAACTCTTTCTGGTCATGGGAAATTAAAAAGTGCCGCAAGTAATTACTGGTTGGGACACATGATACAAACAACAAATCACATATTTATAGGTGGTCTACCGCAACAATATCCACCCAATCAGGTAAGACTGTTAGTATGATGTCCTTTTTCTAGATAACCAATGTAGCGCGGTCTAAATACTGAATGAAACGTATGTCTATACATGTACCTATACATGTTACATGAATAAATTACACTGTACAGGATGGCAGTTACAAACAAAATCAATGTTGAAATATAGTATTGTGTTTCCCCCTTAGAGAGCTGAACCATTCCACAACTACACTGGCTGCATTGAAGTAATAGAGATTAATAAGCTGTGGAGGTTTTACAGATCTGATGCCATTGCCAGCAGCAACATAGCTGAATGCAGGTATGGTATTTGGATTCTACAGATTCCCTAGCTTTATCACTGTCTTTGCTTTCAATTGTGTTTTTTTTCTACCTGTACTTTGTTTTTTTGTTGGTCCAACTTTTTTCTTTTAAATAGTATTTGGCAGTTGAATAAAACTTCACTGAAGAAAAATCCCACCAATTGTTACTGTAATACAAAAACATCCAATACTTTGTTTTTTTCCAACGAGGTTGGATAATTAAGTATAGCACAAATAAAGGGAGTTACATTTCACTTTTAATCCTGAACCATTATTCAGAAACTCGTTTACAAAGTGGATGCCTGCATGTTTTGTTCACCTCAGATTTAATTTGCGCAATTTGCTGCACAGGAAATCAGACCACATACTTGTAAAGCAAATAACGCTATTGTGCCATCATCATACTTTTTTTCCATTTAAACTATTCAAACTTCTGGCCAATCTTACAGAAACACTGTGTATGCTGCAGACGCGTCAACAACAAGTTCCCTGGGTTTGACAACTCAATCAACCACTTCTGACACAGAAAACACAGCAACAATGGCAGCACCCACACAAACACCAAAACAAGTCTGCCGTGATGGTCTTTGCCGCAACGGGGGAACATGTCATCAGCTGCAGCTTCTTGGCGAAGCTCTGCCTTCCTGTCACTGCCCACTTCATTTTACTGGAACTTTTTGTGAGAAAGGTAGGCTTGGAAGTTTTTGTTTCAGCTTGACAATGTTTTTTCTTCCACTTTTTCTACCATATTTTTAACGCACGGCTTTAAACCTACCGTATTATGACCTCCACTGTGGTATCATCAAGAGCCAGCCAACAAATGATGTTGCTTAATATATGCTGAGCCTCTTTGGCTAATAGGTTTCACTACGAGGGAGAATAGAGTCAGCTGCATTAGGAATTTGGAGTGATGTGAATTATTCAGGGTATGATTAATGAAATGAAAGATCCATATAAGCAGCTTGAACCATTGCCGTGTGTTCATGTTCACCTCCAACGCTCATTGAGAATGTGACCTTGCAGCGCTTGCTCAACATTCAGCTCTCACCCCCATCCTACAAAAAATATTTATTTTGTACCAACCTCTCCGACACTAATACTAAGGAGACTGCAGCACAAGACACACATACTAAAGAGTTCCCCTTTGCAGATTTCTTCTCAGTGCACTTGCGATGTACCTAGTGACGTCCCTTTCTGCCGCTCTTGCCCTGCATGATATGCTCTGACTGTGCAGAAAACAGCGTCCCTTGTTTTGTGTCATTTTCTGTCAGTGACAACAGCTCTAACACTAGAATTGCGAATTAACTGCATGTGTGCTTGATGAGACAAGGCAAGCTTCTCACACTTGAGAGACATTTCAGAACCTGTATTATGATAACTCCCCGTCAATGTTCTCTTGCTCCAGTGATCCTCCCTTGTAAATTATAATGCAGCCACTAAATGGGTAAATTAAATATTTTTCAGATAATTGCAGAGCTAAATCAGCTTGTACATGTTCGCTTTCCCTGTGTTTTGTCTTGTGAGATTTCCATACATTTAACTGTGCAAATGACACGGTTTTGAAAAATAATGAAAGTCACAGAATTCCTCATTTGTGTTAAGTTTAAAAAGCGTGGCATGTGCCGTTTAACTGCTGTAATGACGAGGCTTTCTCCCTTTTTTTTGCGCTCTTGCACCTTTTTATATGAAACGCTCTTCACCTCGTGCCTAATTCAGAGACTTTACAGTGTTTCACTAATGACACCAGTTGAGCCGGTAGAGTTTCAATAATAGAACCTATATTGATGTACAACTCCGCATCCCATGTGTATCAATTAGGCATAATGTTGTGGCCACACTCTACATGGTAATCTGACATAACACAGCTCGAAGCTACTGCAACGTTAACAGTTATTAACATGGCTTTAGCGGGCCCCATGCACCCGGCACCCTCATTTGACATCTCTGTATACTAAAAATGCTAATTTTCAGGTGTTTAAGCAATCTAAAAATGTGATTTGTCTCTCCAGGCACTGTAACAAAAAGATGCTATTTTTATGACTTCACTCTCATTTGTTTTCCCTGGGGAGACTGCTACGTTGAGAAAAACCTTGCCCCCAACACCCCCCCCCTCTGATTACATGACAGAGACGCTGCCGCTTTGCTAAATCAATTGTTTTGGCTTCTAAACAGCCAGTAGTGAAAAAGGAATGCGATTCATTCATTCACCCGTTCTTTTATTCATTCATTTATTTATCACCATTGGAGCTTCAAGTCTCAAAGAGAGGTAATCAGAACGTGTGACTGCTATGGGGAGCATTACGTGAACTCATTGTCCACACGACAGTGAGGCTACACTGGAAACGAATGCTGATTTCCTCCCAGATCTTTACAATCTGAATTCATATGAAATAAATAAAACGCAGTATATTCCCACCCCATGTAAAAGTAATCGGATGTTATTCTTGGTCTGACGATACATTTGCATTATAAAAATATTTTTCCTTTACTTGATTCATTCTTAAAAAAATCATGCAATTCATCCCCATCTTTACTTTTTTCTCCCATCACAAAGAGTACGTTGCGCAGTCCTCTCAGCTCGTCACACTCTTAAACTTTTCCTTTAAATACCAGCGGTGGCCGTTCAGAGTCATTTCTGCTGAGTTTGAGAAATTGCTCCTCCTCAAAAGCAGTCGAGTCTCTCAGGTTTAACAGAGTGCAATCTCATATGAGCACTCATCCAGTGATGTGCTTTGCAACACTAGTTCTGATAGCCTGCAGACGGAGTCCAGAGGCTGTTTACATGCTGACAGAGTCCGTGAATGTGTATTGCTACAGCAACTTTGCCGGGTGACAACCTTGTCCTCACATCTTGTTAAATTAAGTAATAGCCACAAGAGAAGAATAAAGCAAGTCACCCCTACTCTTGGTTAATTATAGATATGTCATCCCACACGGTGACTAATGATGTGGACTTGTTTGTGTCCTAGATGTAATGCTGACATGTCACAGAGGATGTAGCCAAGAGAAATGTCAAGGTGTGCATGAGTGTCTGCAGCCTTTCATGTTACTTCAATGCAGGTTTAATCTATTGATGTAATTAATGTTATGATTGAATACGTTCATACGATCATTTAACTTCAAAATGTATATTTAGAGTAAAATACCATTGAGTGCCACCATGCTTCTAAATGAAGTGAACATTGCTTTTTCAGGGTTACACAGACACACAGGTTATTTAATATGTGGCATCATTATACATTATATTTATTAATGTTTGTTTATTTAAGACCCACTCAACAGATCAACATAATTACTTTTGAAGGAGAAAAGCAACAGATAGATAAGGGAGTCCATATGAAGCTAATTTGCAGTCCCCATAAATTAAGGTTAAAACAGCAGAAGAAACAAAGCGATAAGCCAGATTCAAGATATAAACAACACAACAGATAACAGACTATTTGTATATGCATGAATCTTTGTCTGTGAAACTGACCAGTGGTTCTTCTGTTCCCAAGTTAGTCCTGATCTGAGGCTTCATGGACTGATGATATGAACATTTTTATGCCCAGTAATTGCAGGCTTTGCGCAAATACAGTATCACCGCAGTCACTTTTTAGCACTGGAAAACCGTCTGTCTAAAAGCAACGCTCAGAAAACTTTTCTAAACGTTTCTTCACTTTTAGTAGATATTTTATGGGTGGCTTGCACAAAGATGTGT
>JAPQRN010000008.1:7965930-8004906 GCA_037367275.1 Coranthus polyacanthus | reverse complement strand
TAGGAGGATATTCATTTTACATTTACACTGAACCTACTCTTTGAATAGTGTGTGTGTGTGTGTGTGTGTGTGTGTGTAGGGTACACATGCTGTACATTATAAGGTTTCAACTGAGAATAAACTGCAGTTTTCTCTGAAAGCCGGACTCTGAAGGTACAATCCCCTGAGCTGAGGCCAGGTTGGCCTACTTTGAATCGACTGTCATGCACCTGAACAGCAAGCTATCCACCAGGTGTACGGTGTCCTTTGTGCAAAAGCCGACAGATCATCACTGGCTTGTGGAGTTGATGACCTGAGCGGGTACCTCGTCCACTTCTCCTTAAAGTCATACCCCTTTGTCATCCGGTGGGAAATAACACACTAGCACATACTGTAGTCTTGACAGGGCCCTGCTGACTCTGCCACACAAGCAAACTATCAGTGCTGTGAAGGCGAGAATCAGCCAATTCAAGCCTTTCTGTTTACTAACAGAAGCACTGTAGGGCATAGCTTTTACCATATGCCATGCGTCATTTAGCATCCATAGATATAAGTGGTTGGATTATAGTTTCAGGAAAAAAATGTATAAATGTGTTTTTCTCTTTAGAATGTCAATTTGCCTTTTATGACTTTATTTTAATGTATCAGTATGTGTGTATTTGTTCTTATTTCTAGATACCACAATATATATCCCATCATTCGATGGCACATCTTATTTGGAGCTGCAGCCTCTTGCATCCATTCTCCAGTCCTCCAGTGCCGGCAATAATCTACCTGCTGTTGTCAAGGGCACTACTGTTATTTTCTATTTGACGGTGAAAACAAGATCTACGCAGGGCACCATCCTCTACAGTGAGTACAGTTTGTTATTAATGTAAACATCACATCGCAACACTGAAACCACACAAGTACAGATAAAGCTCGGAAAAATGCTCATATGCATACTGATATACACTCAGAATGTTTTCATTTTTCCTCAAGTCCTTGCAAGTTCACAAAGGTTGTTATTTTCGCAGCCAGCAATTCACGTTTCCCGGAGCTTTAAATAATGATGTTTTCAGTGAGTAATACAGGATGTTGTTGCAGTGCTGTGCGTGGAGATAAATGTGCATGTGGATCATGATTCCAGTCATTATCCTGCATACTACATACTATATACAGTCAGTTGTTTTTAACTCAGTCACAGTGTGATGAGCAATATACTGGATGAACTGGTGTACTTGTTTTAATTTCCTATACCATATGAATTTTTCTTATGCCATCATACTTTAGCATAGATAAAGCAATAACTATAACTCTTCAATAGTCTGCAAATTATATAATATTGTTTGCCGCTAGAAGTGCAACAGAGCACTGTGAAGAGTATATCGAGAGTGGGCGTCCTATTAACTGTGCGCACCCTTCTTTCTAACAGAGCTTCATAACACAACAATTTGTTGCCCACAATTTACTCTCTTTTAACGTTACGAACGCAGTAACAATCCACCTATGCAAGGACTTTGTCCCGCTACAGAGAGTCAAGATTTAGTTTTATCCATGTATCCTCAGTTTTGCATGACCTTAGTGTGAAACCTATGCAAAGTGGTCATCGCAGAGGTGACATTTGGTAACATTTGCAGTGTCAGGATGCCTTACATTTTCTCAAGTATCAGCAAATATCCATTCTTTCATTTTGGTAAATGTCTTTAAACTGCCCCAGTTACTGGGAAACAAATGCAGATTTTTCCAGTGCAGTGCATTCACATCAACAAGAAAATAAATGTGTGTGTGTGTGTGTGTGAGCTTCTCCGTAAAGTGTGTCCATACTATAATGTTATGAATAAGGAGCAGTTTCTTGACTGAATTATTTGTGCCTTTGTTATCATCGCGCGTGTCATCACTAGCGTTACTGATCTCAAACTAATGTTTTTTTGATCCGTAATAATACAGAAATAGTACAGTCTGTGCTTCGTACGTCGGCAGCTGATTATATTAAGACTTTGAAAAATATAATACTCTTTCTGGGAGCTAGAAAGTAGGATTCTTGGCAATACTCAATTTTCCATTGTAGCAAGAAAATGCTGAATGAAATCTAAACTGATCCAAGTGCAATAACATATTCACAACACAGAAGGCATTTACACAAGAGAATTAGTGCAAGGATCCTCGTGTGTTGATTTGATAGAAAACATTTTATACAAAACAATTTGAAATATTGATATTGAAAATCACTAATAGAGAGAAGTCATTCAGGTTCATGCTAGTACTATGACTCATCAATTGCAGGAGAAGGAAATTCTCATGCTCATCTCATTGTTTTCACTAAATGTTATTTATAGGTTAATGTTGAGCTAAAGCCTTTAACTATGAATAAAAAATATATATAAAATATATAGTATAAGGCCATCACGTGCTTTATACAAGGAGTGAGAGAAAAGTGAAGCACATGGTTCTCTAGAGAAGTACTAGCCTAGCCTTTTGTGGACAGCTGTGAGCTATTGCCGTCTGTTTTGTTGTGTTGCGGCTGATGATCCCAGCTATAACCTAAAAGCGAACAAAGGAATTCTCATAAGAAGGCAAGAGCTGGTCGCTCACGAGGGAAGAGAGGACCGGGCTGACCCTTTACATCAACCGCAACATTGTGCGTCCAGCTCCTGCCAGCTCTTTTGTTCCCACACCTGCACACACATACACACTCTCTTTTGTTATGGAGGGAGATTTGGATAGGTAGGCCAGACAGACACTGAGTAGCCCCTTTATAACAATAGAGCATTGTTTTGGGAGAAGAGGAGTCTGTAGATTTTTGGTCATTTTTTTTCTTTTTTTTTAGGGGTTGAGAAAGCTGAGCAACGAGAACCTAGTTTCCTTTATCCAGCTTGTGTGTATTCCGTCTGTTGAAATGCATATATTAGGTGCAAAGCAGCTGAAGTAGCTAATTCAAAAATGCAGATGTTGTAGGTCCTCTGCGAGATACCGGCTCCAAAAAAAAAAACAAAAAAAAAAAAAAACTTCTTTCTTAAACTTCCAAGTCAACCATAGCTTTAACCACAATGCTGTGTTTGGTGATCTCCAATGATTAATTCTACTCCAGCCTAGCACGGACAACACAATATTCATCTTTCTGATATAACCTAGATCAACCCTTATCTTTGGTATCATCAGCAGGTTTATGGTTTCTCATTTACATATGTATATACACCACAGGAAGCAGCAATTCTTCTCTAATCAATATTTTGATTTCTTTTTGTTGTCCAAAATTCAACTCAATTGCATTCCTTTTTGCATAGTGATTAAATATTTAGTGTAGTTAAGTACTGAGACTACAAATGACACATTTGGAGCCATAAAAGGAAAGTTGTTTTTTTTTTTATCTTTATTTTACGTACCATTGCTTCTCTACTGTAATGGAACCTCCTTTGCCAGCGCTCAGTTTATCTTTGTGTAGTGCATGTGCAAAAGGGAAGGTGTTGATCAGTTTTCGCAGTCATCACGGAGCCGAGGAAGAATCACCATGGCCCTTTACCAAGTACATGACACGGACTGGCTCCAATGAAAAACACTTGGATTTACTTGTGAGCCATGCAAGCCAAGCGTATATACAATCTCTACTGCGACGATTGCAAACACAAATCTAAGAACACATATTAAGCGCAGAAAAATGGGGAAAGTCTGCCTAAAGTTCAACACAATTCACTTTCTTTGTGACTTTTTTTTTTTTTGTATTATGCTTTGTTGCAATGTGTGTACAAAATGATTTGAAGTACTTTAATTGTACATAACCAAACTACATTTCTCCTTGACGTAGTTGATAGTTTGCAAAGTTATCCTTGAAGAGTAGCTTCTCCAACACTGTAATGAATGGAATTAATATACTTAACACTTGATGCTAGAACCATTTACTGTAGAGTTTTAGCCAGGAAAGGAAGGAAAGTGTCTTCCATTCCTCAGAGTATTAATGCTTTAACTTCACTCTCTGAGCTGACGTTGGCCTCCCATGACGACTGCTGAGTGTTCCACCAAAGACTTAAATCAGTGTGTTTAAGAAGCTATTAATTAGCCAATTCTCAGATCCCAGTAAGACTCTAAATTAGTGCTGTGTTAAAGGTCGGCCAAATGCCTTCCAATCTGCATTTTAAGACAAATATACAGAGTACGGTCTTAATTAGACCAATCTGAACTCGAAAGCATGTTCAGTTTCATCTGTTGTGTTGTAAATGGCAAAACACAGGCGTTTTGCCATTTACATATATCTGTGTGTGTGTGTGTGTGTGTTTGCACTAAAACGTCGATAATTTGTCTTTGAATTGAGTGGTGCTATTTGGAAAGTTTTTGAGACGTTTATTCAGAAAATATTTACGACTGTGAAATGATAGGTTTTATAACAGAGCCGCAGAATAATTGCAAAGCAGCTTTAGTAAGCTCTCCCATATTGAAATAATGCTTTTTGGAGATGTGTTTGTGAAAACAGCACTTTGCATGAACAAAAAGAATACATCTGTAGGGAGTATAGCTGTATATTTTGTCATGTTTTTTTTTCCACCAGAAGCTCTTCATTACTTCATTGATGATACCTTCACAATTGGAAAAAGCCTTTTATGGAAGACTTTCCACTTATAAACATTGCAAGGTGTTCTCTCAGTGCCATGTCTTATCTGTACTTTTTAAAATGTCTTTCTGTGGAATGAACACTATGAATGACAACAGAAAGCAAGACGAGACAGCCATTATATAATATATATATAATGTATAATTCTGTTGTGATTTTTTGTATTGTAAATATATTTTTAAAAAAGAATAGATTATAGAAAAGTAACCAACATTTATTTATTCTGTACATCTAACTTTAATTTTGAATATATATGTTAAACTGATTCACCAGGAACAGATGATTCATTGAAGAAATCTGAAGTCCGTTATCAGATGTGATGTGAACAAATCATTTCACCTCCAACCTATATTAGTTGTCTTGTATATTGACGGCCACCAGTTCTGGTCACAATCTTTAATCAGTGCTTGTCTAAGTCTTCACAGATTCAATCTTTAGATAAGATTGAAAAACAGTGAGTGCTTTGACAACACGGTGGCATTATTTCTTCATTTTTAACCTCCTTTTACCACTACACCAGTCGTCGAATATGAACCATATATTTACTGTAAATAACGAAACAGTCAAAAATTGAAGGTTATTTCATATTTGAGTTAATACGGTGCATATCCTGTTATTTATTCTCAATCATATTTGCAGACTTTCTCTGTAGCAGCATGTGGAAGTCAGAAAGCAGCCTGCAAGCCTTGTCATGTAGAGAGATGAATGTTCAGAAAGCATATATAGAGGGCACAGTGCCTTTTATCTAGTAATGCGTCCTGGCTTATAGTGCACCATCTTTTTCACATCAGAGGATAGGAACTGAAAAGAAAACTCCTGAGATCAAACAGACAAAGTTAATCAGAAAAGAAGCAAAAGACATGCATTGAGGTGCTGCGAATCTCTCCGCCAGACCTGCTCCTTATTCTCCGCTCCCCTTTTTACACCTCTCCCTGAAGCAAACACGTGAGTCTCCCCCTGGACTTCAATTGTCAGCTCAAGAAGAGAAATACAAGGAGGTGGGTGAGAAAGGGAGAGCGCAATAAAGAGAGAGAGAGAGAGAGAGAGAGGTGACAGGCACTGACAAAAGGACGAATGCTCTGTTAGGCTTGGTGCAGAGTAACAGGGCCATGGGGACAGCACGAAACAATATCTTTACAGAAGAAAAATAGAAAAATAAAAGATGGGCCAACATTGACATCTATAGTAAATAATGCATTATTTGTCAACAAATGAGTTATGGTGCTTAGCGGAAACAGCATCTTTGAGAGGGGACAAAGGCTCATTGTTGCAGAAGGAAGTTGCGTCTGTATGGTTTTTTTGCTTGTAGCTGTGAAAATTACTTCAGTGACATTTATTAACTGTGGAGTGTCTCAAGTGAATCTATATTCTGCCAGTTATACAGATGATTTTGTGCTCAGCATAATTAAATGTTTTACTTGTTGTTCATCTGCCAAAGTATGCTTGACAGATTTTATGAGTCTGTTGATAACTTTTTATGCAGTTAATTTTCATTTATCTGACAATCAAATGTGCGGAAAATATGGGCATAGGCTTTAATATGGCAACGCTCGCAGCAATTGAAGCGCAGTTTCATATTATACGTTTACAAATTGCTTAACCCATGGCTCAACCATGGCACAACCATCAGTTCACAGCGGTAAAGAAACAGAAAAGTCAACATTTAAGCCTGTCCCACTGTTCAAGGTTCCTGCTGCTCTGTTCCTACCAACATCGCAAACAACTTGGAGAAACATTACTGAACATGAGCATCAAATGAAAGTATTAAACATTTCGTCTTAACTTGTTTGTTACCTTGTTACATTTCAAGTTCTGCATTCTCTCAGCCATAAGAAATGTATGAACTCCTAAAAACACTTCCAAGCAGTTGTAATATTTTTGTAATTTTTAACATTTGATGCATACCTCCTTTGCGTTTAAAGCTTTTTGTTAAAAGCTCTCTTCACATCTATACGGTGTGTCCAACCACAACCACACAACAAACCGTGTGTAAGTTGTTTAAAGCAGAAATATTTATGAGCGTTATATATGTGCAGGTGTAGGACTGTAGAGTGTGTGTTCTCCGGCAGCTCTTCTAAGTTCTGCAGTGCACCACAAGCATCGCATACCAGTGAGCCAGCAAGCGAAACTTAATTTACACTATTGAACACATTTCACTCCAAGGGAAATACCAGTGTGCTTCGTAAAAAAAAACAGAGTATTAAAAGCACAAGAATGATGAAAAGGAGCTAATAAATGCATGGGAAAAATGTTACTTTTTAACCCGGTTTTCATTATGTTAATTTGAAGTATGTCAAATTCACTTTGGCAAAGCATTCCAGCAGCCTAGAGCATAGAAAACTGACAGTTTTACAATCTTCTGACTGAACCATCTTAAAAATACCAGGAACATGCATCATATCACCTAAGAGGCCTGACACCTTCCTAATTTTCAAAGATGTACTTTAAAGCAAGGTCAATTTCCAGACAATAGGTGACCTTTTATAATCCGTCCTGAAGGCCATGCAGAGATTTTGGGACTGATGAAACAAGAACAAATTGTCTATTTGTTGTTGAAATAGCCCAGCAATTTGATTTTTTTTTTATTTAGTTTGCTCCCAGTCTTTTCAGGTTAAGCAGCAGTAATATTCAATCAGAAAGATCAAGTTTCTGCCTGTGACAGGAATCATCTTACTTTAGATTTAGTTTTTTGGAAAATGGGCAGTTAAGGTATGCTTAACATTAGTAACACACTATAAAACTTTTTCTTCATGTCTGATACAATCAGCCATTGACTTGCTGGGTTATGGCATCTTAAGGACAGAAATATCATATATAAAAAGTATGTCGTCTGGATATTTTATAATTATAAACACTGACTGTGACTTTATCCAAAATGGTGTAATGTCAGCATATTTCAGCTGAACATCAGGGGTCTAAGAATTGATTCCTGAGGAACCCCACATGCACTGTCAGCCCTTAGACATAAAATTACTGAATATTGCAGAAAAATGTTGTCCCTTCAAGTAGGATGAAAATAACAAAGTCCTGAAGGCAATCAAAAACGTCTTTTTTTTTTTTTTTTTTACTCCAGTACATGACACTTTGGCTGATTATGTTCCTAGTCCTCCTCGTTTGCCAGGAAGTAGGAATCCTACCCTTACACAGAACAAGAACGTGGAAACGGTGGATTATCTGAACAAGATATTCCTCTTGTGGGCCATTCAGCAACATTAGTAAGTGCAACCCTGTTGAGTCTTATGACAGGGAAGACCACCAAGTCAGCTTAGAAAATGCATTATCAGAGTGCAGCATATTAAGCTAAGCATAGCCTCCCTCTGACAAAGAGATAGGGATTTTCTGGATGTCCTTCTACCCTGGGGAAATTGTTCAGAGCTGTCATATCAGTTGCCATGCAGCCTTTAAACAACAAGCTCAGCTTTTGCGCTATTTTTCTTTGGTGTCCAAATCCTCCACCCGTGCTATTACTAAATGAGAGCTGGAGCACACACATTGCTAAGACACAAGACAAATTCTTGGCACGCGCCCCTCTGTCCAAGTCCTAACCTAACAAGCTACACAAACTTGTGCTGTTTCAGAAAAAGCTCCGGCACTCAATTATCACAGTCATTGTAATATCCAAAGATTCAGCCCAGCTTGTGTTGCTCCTGTTGTGTTGTTTTGGATTCATGACACCCTCTCTCTGATTCAGCTGTAATGTGCCATTTTAAAAGCAAACATTTTAGGTCACTCTAACTGGGGAGTATTCCTGTTCTGTCCACTACCTTGCAACCATGTCTTCCCCGGTGGTGGCACAAGAGTGGCAGGCTCTCTCTCTCTCTCTCTATCTCTTTCTGCTTCAAAGAGTTACTTTCTTATGTTGCTTGCCCTCTGTTCATATCTTCTTTGACGGCAGTGGAGGAGCAATGTGCACTCTGCATCCACCTCCCTCCTGCAGACCGTACTAGCTTGTGTGGGAGGATTAATGCTGCCTCTGTCTCTGGCTCTTAACTGCATTTAACAAACTCTGTGTGCCCAACAGAAAATCAAGTAAAGACGTCATAGAAGTGGCATATA
This sequence comes from Coranthus polyacanthus, assembly GCA_037367275.1. Taxonomy (NCBI): domain Eukaryota; kingdom Metazoa; phylum Chordata; class Actinopteri; order Kurtiformes; family Apogonidae; genus Coranthus; species Coranthus polyacanthus. Next base: position 7,996,286 of record JAPQRN010000008.1, on the reverse strand, counting down.
GCTAATAATATCATGGCTCATAATGTGTATTAGAACATGAGCCCTTTGGATTAATAGCAGTGGCTGTAACAATGGTTCCTCCGGTTCCTGGGTTCTCAACATCACAGACAGCCCTGGGTGACCATTTTCCTGGTAGTCAGGCAGGATCACACCTGTTGACGTGAACCATAAACTGTGCTGGAAGGAATTACTCTGGAGAGGATTTTGCTTGTCACCTTTTCCTCCCTTATGGGATGCAGCAGGTTGGGCAGAAACAGATCTCTTCCTCTGACTGAGTTCTGCTTTTTCATAACAGTCCCCCCCCCTGGAGGTGAATCTGCCATGACCGTAAAGGCTGGGATACGCCTTTCCTTCACAAGGGAGTCTGACAAGGTTGTGTAGAGCCTTGAGATATGCAGAGAAGGTTCAGCTACGATTGGTTCACTGTGCTGCGAACTCTTACCGCAGGTGGACAGTGTTTCATGCACAGGCTTTCAAAGCATAGATTCAAGGACCATCTCATGCTAAGGTGTGCTTTGTAGTCCGTATTTTTTGCTTGCAAGACATATTGGATGTGTTTCAACAGGTATGCCCTTATGCAAGTGGTTTTCTACTAGAATGGTCCTGCATGTAGATATCGATACCAAATCTCTTCTTACATTGTGCTTTGAGAGAGGTTGTCATTTCTCACTCAAACAGTTCAAACAGGAGTATCCACTGACAAGTGCCTATGTCCCTCAGTAAGAATCAATAGTGGCACTTCAGACCCTTTCAGAGTAAAATTGGTTGGGTTTGCTGCTTGTTTTTTTTTGTTCTGTTTTCTTTACCCAAGAGCAACTGGATTGTGAGCTGTTTGGTACATTTACATGTTTAATTCTGTGTGGCTGAATCACAATCAGAAATGGGTTCATTGCCTAGTAGGTTTTCACATACTAGGAATTTACTTTGGCCAACAGTAGGTTTAAGAACAGACAACAGACATAGTGAAAGGGCATAAAGTTAGTGCAAAGACAAAAAACAGTGCAAAGAGTAATAACTATGTAATACAATACAATATGCAACACACAATGTACAGTATTCAATACACAGTAGCATAGATACCAATATAATAAACATCAACAACATACAGTAACATAAATACAACATACAATGACGCAAAGTGAACCGGAGTATTTATCTGTTGGTGCCAGTGTGGGTCTCTGGTCTTGTTAATGAGACCAGCTGCAGAAGGGAAGAGCTGTTTTTGTGCCGTGACGTTTTGGTCCTGATGGACTTGAGCCTCTTTCCAGAGGGGAGTAGTTGAAAGAGTTTCTGTCTAGGGTGAGAGGGGTCAATCACAATCTTTTCTGCCGGCCTCAGGGCAGAATATTGTCTTTCTTACTTATATTTTTACAACACCTGTGTCAGTGGCTAAATGGATATATTGGGTTATACAGATTCAAATAAAAAGATAGTATAAATTGAAGATGAAGATGTTCATGTGTCATCACCACGACAACAATAAAGTATATTTACTTACCACTATGCTCATGTACATGTATTTTCTTCCATGTTTGTGGCAAAACATTCGCTAATTTATTTTTTATTTTTTTGCCGAAATTCATCAACACACATGCTGCAGGTCAGACTTAATTTCTGTATATTCAGTATTTTGAGAGTGACACCTTGCTTCGTTAATTTTGAGTTTGCTCACACAAAAAAGAATCTCTCTACTAACAACATTTTTTTTTTTTTTACCTTTTTCAGCCCAGGCCCAGAACTTTGGGGACCAGTTTCTTCATGTGTTTCTGCAAGATGGAAGCCCGGTTGCTGAACTCGGTTGCGGTGGCAGTCATGTTCTGAATGCCGCTGCAGAACAGACCATCAACAATAACAGATGGATGCCAGTGACAGTTCGGTAAGATACGTATACTTATTGCTCATAAGAATTCAGTCAAGAATTAACTACACTATAGATAATATAAAAAAAAGTAAATTGCACATTCCTTTAAAAAGTACAAGCTACCGGTAGATATTTTTTCATGCCTTTACTTGTGTGAAGACCTAAACGCTTTGATTGTGTTCAGTATTTTTTGTCAGATTTTCCTTTGAAAAAAAACCTGTGAAAGCTATCTGCATCAGCCTTAATCTGAGAATTCATTCTATGGAATTACAGAATTGCAATGAAAGCTCCTTCAGATAATTCACAGTTTTAATGCTCTGGATCTCTGTGTGCCTCAGCAACTTGGCAGTCCCTGACATGTGTCAAAATGTCAATGTCACACAATCAAAGAAAATTGTCCAGTGTATTAGCAGGTTTAGGTTTGGCTCGATGAATGCTGCCATGTCCGTGTCCAATTCAAAACATCGTAAAAGAGAAATGGCTTTCACATATTGGATTTTTCTCAAATCTGTCCAGTAAGTTGTTGTTTAAATCAATTACACACAAGCCACTGATTGTATCCTAGTGGCTCATAATTTGGGTTTTGACAGCAGAACCTAAAGGTCCTGTACTGTGAAAATGCACTTTTATTGGGTTTTTAGGTTTATATAAACTCTGTGATGTAAAATAAAAGCTATGAACTTGCTCAGTGCTGTCAGTCCTCTAACACCTCCACCACAAGTTGTCCTCCTGACAAAACAAGCCAATTAGAAAATCCTTTGCTTGTGATGAAGTAAGTAAGAACCATCTCCGTAACCAATCATATTCAAGGTATTTTTTAAAAATGTGTTAGCCCCGCCCCTATCATTTACTAGCAACAGAGCAGTGACGGTGTGGGGAAAACTAGCTGTGAAATGTTTGTTATTCCTGCTTCAGTGAATCAAAACTACTGCACATCCACAAGGAGAGAAATGTTACAGACCAGTGGATGGATTTGACTTTTTGTCTTTACTTTTTTAATTTATTTTGACTTATCTTCAGTCTTTTTGGATGCGTACAGCATATTAGCAACTGATAACTTTTGACACCTGTTGGGAAAAGAGAATGGGCAAATACGTCATGGCGCATTGCATTGTATGTAGGTGACCCGTAGCCATGCTACGGGTCACCCTTTGTGAAGCAGACGCACAAAGCGATAGTAAACAGTAGTTACTAGAGCAATAATAACTAGTATTTACTAGAGGAAAAAAGTCAATGGAACGCGTTCAGATAAAGAGCAGCTTGACACAAAAGCAAAGGAGCTACTTGGAGAAAATAATGGACATTCATGGGATTGATCCGAACAAAAACATCAAGTGATCTGAACAAGCTGCCTCACATAACGTTTCCAGATGTACTTGAACATTATACTGACACTTTACCCATTTTCTTTGGAGTACATAGCACTAAACAGTATTATGTGTGGTCAAGAAATAAAGACATTCAGAAATGAAATTGTTTTCGAACATTTAATGTGGTAATGCAGCGTGCACAGTTAATATTCAGTTCAAGGTTCAGCTTCATGACAGACTGTAGAGCTGCCGTAAATGGACCTCCTCTGTCGTAACACCTCAAACTGTCACTTGTCTCACAAAACCTTCATTTAGTTAATGTTAGATCTTATCAGGTGGCGCTGCAATTTGCTAGTCTATGGATAAGATGTTAAAGATCATCACAGACGTCGCCTGATTGTTATGGAACCAAGAGTTTTCACAAAATAGTAGTTTGTTCAGTGAACTGAGGCACTTCTCCCATAGGACTCCATTCAAACAGAAGAGCCTTTGGTCTCCCTTCTAAGACCCCAAAGCCGTGACATACAATATATTTTTTGTCAACACCATTACAGAAGTCTTTAATATACACATTTACAGTACATGTTATAGATAGAACTTTAAGTGTTAAGATACGGGATCATTAATTTTGACAATTCCCAAATATCACAGTCAATATCGAAACAATGCCATGAGCAAGAAGACTCACATTTCAACCTCAGGACTGAACATAATTAACATGAAGGTGACTCAAGAAACTGGGATCTCTTCACTGTGGGCAAACAGTATTTAACAGTATACGCAGTTATGTTTTATATACAGTACATAAGCTGGAGTCTTTGTCAGCGGTTGTTTTTAATAGTTTAGGTGGGATGTTTTTTTTTTATAAACTCTTTGTTTCACAGCTTGATTTAATAAGTAATATGACATGACAGCCTAATAACATAATATAAGAAATAAAATAAAACTCCTCTGTGAATGCTTTTATGTTGAGCCCTAGAAAAGAACTCAAACTGTCTATTAGGAACTCACTGTCAAAGGTCCAGTGCGTAATATTTAGGGGGATTCAGGACAATCTAATTGCAGAAATGAATATAATTATAAGTCTATAATCACATGAAAATAAGAAAGTTGTGTGGTCGTTACCCTAGAATGAGCCATTTATATCTACAGAGGGAGTCTCCACCACCACCTATTACTGTACGTCTGAGTGTGTACCAGAGTTAATATCCTCTTAACTAAAAGCCCAGAGCGGACAAAAGAAATACTCAATCTGTAACGAGGGCCTTTTGCCTTTTAGCAGCCACTGTAGTAGAGGATGTTGTGCGTATTCAGTCGGTTTCAATCTGCAGCATCATCACTAGATATTACAAAATATTACACACTGAACCTATAAAAAGAGTTCAGCTGCAATGTGATAGTAAATTTACCACACTTGTCACCAGTTTTAGCAATTTTGAGTTTCTTAAAACCCATGAGGAAAAAATCTAATTACTCGTATGGATTATCAGTGAATATCTCTCATGCAGTGGCACCACTTGAGTGTTTCGTCTAAATAGGTCTAAACACAATGCTTCCCTATGCTGATCTGTGCAGAGTGAACACGGGCTTATAACTTAGGCGCTGTGGGGCAGAGTGAGCCAGTGGGGGAAAATGAGAGATGCTGCTGAGCTCTGCCTCTATTTATTCTTGATCGCTTCAGCAAATTTATTCATATGCAAATTAGCACATGACATCAACGAGTGATGTTTGAGCAGCAAGTACCTTCTTTCCTTGGATAATGGTTGGCACCAGTAAATGCAGCCACTTTAACTTGCTGTTGTCAGCATCTGTGCAGTCTAGGGCAGTGGTTGTATTTAACTGTAAATAATCCAAGGTCCAACGATCAAACAGGAAGATTCCAAATTGCCTTAGTGTCACTATAACACAGACTCACCTCCCTCTTTTTTTCCTAATTTTTCCACTTCCATTCATACACTTCCTTATTTTCCTCCCACCAATTTTATTGTCAACTCAAATACTGTTGTGCTGACACACACAACATGAGAAAATGAAAACATTTTCCTTTTGCTTTCATATGAATACAGCGGCACCACCGTGACTTGCTCACGTAATGCACATAGCTGACTGCCTTTTGTATTGAGGCAGCGTTGCTGACATGAAGAGACAGTGTGACACCGCTGTTCAGAATACCAGGCCACACTTCATTTTCTCAATGCTGATACGTGCTGATCTTTTTTGAGCTGTAGTTTTGATAATGACATAATTGCTGCTACAAGTAGTTAGAAGGATGAGTACAAAACAACACATTAAAAAATGTGGAGGCTTTATTTAAATTATATTAAAAGCCCTCTTGTGGGGCTACACAGCTGTTTCCGCAGCTCAAATGCCTGAGCTCTACTTTGCTTTCCCTACAGTATGAACACAATTAAGGTAATATATCTTATTAAGTTTATATATATATATATATATATATATATAAAGATGCATTCATTTCATATCTTCAATTTTAGATTCACCCCTCTTTGCAGTCCTTTTGAAACTGCAGACTGCTGTTCACAATCCTTACACCACTCCATCTTGCTAATTATTCTCAGCAAAGGGATTCAAGACATTGTGAATATTTAATCAAGAATTTAGCAGCCTATTCTGATGGTAAACATAACTGAGTCACATTGTACTTTTCGTAGCACAGCTTTCGCCCTGAAAACAATCCAAATATGCATCCAGACAAATGAAGCATATAGCGAAGACCTTTCTTGAGCATGAAAATCGCAGTTTATTTATTCCTCTTAAACTTCTTTTTCAATTATTTTTCTTTCCCTTTCAAATCTGTCAAAACACTGCAGCCTGCATAGAAACAGCAAGTTTGATGTGACGGTGAGGGAAGAGGAACATTCTAGATTATATTATGCAGATTTCTTGAATATAATCGTGTTACAGTGCATTGTGTTTCCCCACTAAAGGAATGTATAATGGACAGGCAGATTGATAGTAGATGTGAAACTACTATCAATCTGCATTACCATACCACTGTAGCTTTAACGTTTCCGTCTCTTGAAATAATCACGGTGTTTTAATTTAAAGTAATACTGGGCTACACACCTCCGGTAGAGACTGAAAGTTAGCGAGACCAAAGGCCACCAGTTAAATGCCCTGTGGTGGCATATGCTTTCACAAAGGGGAGCGTGCAGAGTGTAGTAGCTGTGTCGTTTTTCATTTGGGGAGCACATGTTTGTTGTTGGCTTGGTTTTTGATGTTGGCATGTTTTCCTTTGGGGATGTTTGGAGCAATACTGCACGATTAAAGTTTGAGAGTGGCAGGCTGCAAATGCTCCCCTGGTCATTTGTGAGGCTGTGAACATTATTGGTTGAATGCCGTTGTGTTTCGCGTTCGCTGCTGGAGTAATTTTCATTCACACACAGTCAAAGATCAACAGGGATGACATATAGCATTCCGCCGCATCACAGTTCCTTCCTTGTCACAGGTGAACTCAAGAGTTCCCTGGCAGATATGATTATTCAAATTTATGCCACTTTTGTGCCTTTTTTTTTCTCTCGTCAAAGGAAATGGGAGTAGTGTCTAAATCTCAAGTGTGGTCCTGACTTACTGGGAGTAGGCTTTTTTTTAAGGCTTTTGTGTTTAGCCACTCACTGATTTTGATGTTCATGCTGATGTTTTTATAGACTGTCATTTTATGTCTGTTTAAAAAGCACTGAATATTCCGTCTCTGCAGTGCATGAATGCCTGGCCATCACATCAGCAGATTTCTCACAATTTTCTGAACTTGTTTTGCTGGATGCTATGAAACTGTCTATGAAATGCTTATCACACGTAGCAAAAGGCCAAAAATACCCACAGAATTCAGTACAGTATCTCATAATGAGATTCTATTTGAGTAATACTTTATATACTCCAATGTATTTGCTCAAGGTGGAAAGTATCACAAATTCCTTCCACTCCAGCCTTGGTTTTTTCCCCAGTGTCATGTTTCCCCTTTCTCTCGTCTGCAGTGTTTCCTGTTTTATTTTGAAATGTTTACCTGTCTTGTCATTTCAGTTCCTGCCTTCGTGTTCTCCTGATCGCTTTCTAACCTTAATCATCGGGACTGAATATAGTATTGATAACAATTATAGTGTTATAGTATAATATTGTATTGAGTTGTACATACATTTGGGATAGCAGGTATTTGTATGGCAGTGGGTTGTATATAAAATTGGAAATGATATTGGTATAGCTATTTACAGGTGTGTATGTTTATGGAAGGAAGTTTAAAGGTTAAAGTAAACAGTTGAAAAAGGGGTAGGAATAAACAAGTAGATGCCTCCTGTTTCTTGTTCTTGTTTTTCTTGTTTTTGTTTTGTATTCATCCATATTTTCCAAACAGACAATGAGCGAAGCGTTGACTTGTTACCTCGAGGCTAACAAGGCTAATGTTAGCATGCTAGCACGAGTTCATAACGTAACGTAACATAACGTTCGTAACATTTTCCATAGGCAGGCACGAGAAACTTATCCTTTAAGTGGGTGTTGTGCCATTATTTTCAAATCTTGCAGAGTGTCTATGTGTAAGATTGGAGAGAAAATGATCTGTGAAAATTTGCCTCGTGTGTGTGATGCAACCTGATTTCAAAATCGATCAGGTTTGAGCCTGGCTTAAGTCTTAAGTCCCCGATGGTTTACACGCCCTACATTCTGGATCCCATAATTCCAATGTGCAATCTCCACAAGCTCCAACTTTCAAACTGTTGCCAAAGTGAGAGTACTATTCAAGATAACTCATATAAAATCTTTATTAAGAAAAAAATCGCTCGAGAGCCATAGAAGACATTAGGCATGTAGAACTGTTTTCCAGGTTACTTTGGGCATATTTGTGTTGTGTTTCGACTAAATCTCCTGATGGTATAGTGCAGCACATCAAAAATACTAAAGTCAAGTGTTGTGGTTAATGCATTACAAAGTAATATTGTTCAGATTGACCTGATCAGCCACTGAATTAAAGCACAATGTTAGTTGTTGCACAGTAGGCTACATGAATTTGAATTATTTCATTATGCTTTTAAAACTTGTATTTGATAGTCTATTCACTGACCATTGAGTATTGTTTTGACAAAAAAAAATGCACATGTGGGTGTAAATGTTGCCTAGCAACAGCTGCTGTAAGAGGAACAACACAGATATGTGCTGGGAGAAAAATAATTTCAGAATTTCAGAACGTTTCAGCCATAGATATATTAAATGTTTATTATATCTATGGGCTCAGCAGTCTGGCTTCTTTAAATCAATCTAAAGGTCAGAACGCTGTATACATGTCAACTTGACCAGCAACACGTAATAAAATACTAAAAGGGTATTTAATGTTCCTACTCAGTGATTTGTTACACATGTATAAAGGGTTACAGGTAACTTAAAAGAAAAGTAATCACTGCTGTAATTAATGTTTATCTAAGTAATGAGTTAAGTAATCCCTTTGCAATTTAGGAAAGTAATTAGTGGACAGGAATTGATTACTTTTTCCAAACTACAGCAACAGTGGACAGAACCTGTCCTGACCACTTTTCCATTGGGTTTTAATTGCTGTAAGATTAATGGGGAAACAACCTTTATAGTTGGGAAGTGCCACGCCACATGTTGAGCAGGGTGAAGTCTTAATATTGAGCATTGTGTTTTCAAATCCACATGCCCTTGACATAATGCCAAAAATCTTAGGCACTGTGTGTTTATCATTCCCACAGTATTCAGTAGTTTTGTATTGACAAGTACTCCATAAAAGATTCATTGAGGAACCGAGCACACGCTGCACTGCCTGCTCACTTGGAATTCTTTTGTGAAGCCCCACAATGCCAAGAGCCTAGCTGTGTGCTGTCTAATTGTATTGCCTGAGATATAATGATAGAACACAGGCTACCCAAATTAATTGAGGTTTGCCAGTCACAGCACAAATTATGCATCAAATGCTGCAGTGCTTCGTGTGAGAGAGTCACTGCACCAGAACCAGAGCAGACATTACAGTCCGTGTAGGTGTAGATTATGGTTTGATACATTGCTTGTTGCACTTAAGGATGAACAAACAACTCTCTCCTGAGGTCTTGTATAGTAGGTACTTGGTATGATATGCCATATAGATGTTTATTGAGCGTGTGGGGTTCATTTTCTCTCATTTCAGTCAAATTTGATGTACAACTCCACAGCATGTTATGCTAAAAAGAGTACCATAGTAACAGGTGGCTCCCTTCTTCCTTATGTATGTAATATGTGTGACCTATTTACACTGTATCTGCTTTCATGTACAAAACCCCACTGAGCAAACTCTCTAGTTGCAAAACAAATAGACTCTTGAGCCCAAATTGCCAAATTATTCACAAATTATGAATTCACCACCACATGTTCAACATTATCTTTGGCTTTTTGTTGGTTTACGAAGTTTGATAGAATAAGACATTCTTGAAAAACATCTTGCCTATCAAGCAGTGAAAACTGTTGCAAGTGCACCCACGCAGTGCATGATGTTTTACTGCCATCTGTTGCCAATACTTTCAGATGTTTTATGCAATAGTAATATTTTAATAATGATCCTCCCTCATTATTAATTTTCTGCAGGGGACTGTGAAGGAGGCTCGTTCAAATAGGATTGTAAAGACAAACACCTACTATCAGGTTTAACAAATACCTTTGTGTAAAGGTGCTGTGCTGAAAATATTTGCAAGGTCCCTTAACATTGCAGGTAATATTTCAGTGACGATCCTCAGGAAAGTTGCAGTAGTGCACTTGCACTGAATTAGTCACACAGCAGACAGTCTAAATGAGGATGTTAGAGATGACAAATCACTTATGATTAGAGCATTAGCCAGATGAAGAAATGCATAAATGATGATTGAATAAGTAAAAGCCATATTGTGGTTTTGTGTATTTGGAGAAAATATTCCTATGTTTTTCTTTGTTTGTTTACGACAAGTTGGGAATTTGCTATTGTCAGTCCTATGAGACCCAGCACTGAGCAGTGCACAGGGAGCTCAGCATGAAATTACACAGTGCTTCCTCTACATTAGACAAACCCTGGCCTCTTTTTCTTCTGATTCACTCATATGTTTGTTTGTATAATAGAATCCATTGTGGTTATGATTTTGTGTTTTATGTTTGCCTGTGTGTGGCGTTGATGATGATATGGAGCTGTGGGGCATATTCCTAGCTGTCTAGCTACCAAGGAGTCATAGTCATCTTTATAAATAGTTATCTTTGCCTCAGAGCAAGACCAATGTAAATTAGCCTGGTGGAGCATTCAATGTGCTCACAAGAGCTCATCAAGTAACATCATCCTGTTTGCTTAGTGAGCATGCATGCATGCATGTCTCATAGGGACAGTCTTTACAGCATTAGCGGGCCAAATAAAAGCTACTGTAGTAAGCGCCAAAATACACTCTAAATGCCCTCAGCAAGAGAGAGATTTGTAACAATACTATGATGTTGCAAATATCTCCCAAAACTGGGTTTGCTGCATAAACATTACAGTATTGGATCGTTTAGGTCTGTTCGTTTGGTTCTTGTTATTCTTGTAACTTGAAAATAAAGACAGGAGCAGTGTAATTTCCTGATACCACCCACTGATCATGCACTATTATGTTAATGTTAGAAGAATGACACCAGAAATGCACCTTGTACCCTGAGGGTGGTGATGGATATAGTCTCTGGACATTAGGTTGCATTTCACGTTTGCACTATTCAATGTGCCTTAATTTATCAGTGTGTGTGTGTGTGTACACAACAGCTCCTGTGATTTCCATACCTGTAATTAGTCCTACCTGAAGTTGTATGTGTGTGATTGCCTGAGGGAGGTGTCCTGGAAGGCTGTTTCAAATTAGCAGGAGGGCGATTGCCCTGATTGTTTCCATCTGGCCATTAAAGCAGACAATAGAGGGTTTTTTTTTCTCTCATCACCAGTGGTACAATCACAAAGAGCAGATGAATTAATTTAATTTTTTTTTTCCAGAATCAGATTTGCAAATAAGGCACACATACATTACACGTGTTAGATGTTTACAAGCAAGTAATAAAAACACCTATGGAACAACAGTGCATTACGTGTATTACTCCTTATGTGTGTGGCAACCTTTGCATAATGCACTGCCCTGTTAAGAGGCTTGTGTTGTATATGGTAGGTATAAAGCCAATGATGAATTGTAGCAAAGGAATCACTTGACTTTGCTAAAGCTGGAATATGACACAAGTAGACCAGCTACTTAACATTATGGCTGCAACATTAATGACTAGCACAATTGTATATTTCCCCAGAGAGACAGAGAGGGTCAAATGATAAAATTGTCTTCCTTCTCATTAGGTATATAATGTATATCTAGTTTGTGCCCTCGTTTTATCATTAATTAATCCTGAATGACATAATGAGCACTTACACCTATGATCATGTGTTACATGTCACTGTTTTTAGTTATTAGTACGATTATTAGTATTGATTCTATTATTATTATTATTATTATTATTATGAGAAGTAGTAACATTATTATAATAGTATTAGTGGTGGTAATATTACTCTACCAAGGAGGATACATTTTACGGTTTGTTTGTCTATCAGCAGGATTACGCATAAAGTATTGCACTGATTTTCATGAGGCTGACAATTTTTTGTGAATCCTGTAGGTCAAGGGATTTCCGTTTGATAGGAGTCAGTTTCATTTGTCACGTGATTGGGACGGGACAGGAAAAAAAGTCAACAGTAGCAGGCAAGAGCAAGAATCATGAAAACAATAAGTTGGGTTTTTATATATATGTCCACAATTCTAACATGAATTGTAGAGCTTGCTAAAGTGTAAATAACAGTTTGTGGTTTATCTCTATTTACTGGTATTATTGTGTGAATTTATATCTGCTGAGGAACACAACAACTTAAAGAATATCACCGCAGCCCTGAACAGAAACTTATTTCTGGACTTATTATTTAAATCCATCTGCGTTCTCTATTTTTGTTGTTTCTCTTGGGTGTTGGGCCGTAGCGCGGGACTCAAACGCACCATCGCTTCCAACCCAATCAGCCAGTGCATAAAGTTTCTCACAAAGCAACGTGTAACGTACACGTAGTCATACATAGTCGGTTTATACAGTAGTATAGTCTCAGTGGTCACATTAGCAGCTCCCTCACTATGACTGCTCTGTCTCTGTCTATGTCAGAATATCTTTCACGCTTAGCCGAGTTTATTGTGAGGCTCAAATATTGTGTGGAGCATCCTTTCTAACTAACCCTGCTCGGTCTCTTTTCTCTCTCAACAGATACAATCTACCTGTTGGCAAACAAGGAGGGTCATGTATGATTGAAATAGCTGTAGACAATGGCACATCGCTGCGTCTCGAAGAATACGTGTCACACGCTGTGTCAGAGGTAATCTTTATATTTACACTTGTTCTCCATAAAGGTATCAACAATGAAACAGGTCAAGTGTGTTTACTCATGAAAAACCCTTAAACCCTTATCAGTTTTGTAATTCCAGCATATTAAATACGTCGAGCACTGTTTATGGATTAATGCTTTTTTCGTTTTTGCAGGAAATTATCTCCCTTTTACAACATTATAACAATGTGAATCTGTGTTTAAATCCAGTCATGCAGTTTATTTTATTCTTGGCAGTGTGATTTAATAACATGAAATATGTTTTAAAAAAAAAAATGTAATTATACAGAAATGACATCAATCTTGTGATAATGCTAGATCAAGCGTTAAACATTTACGACTCTGCACACTGTACTGAATGTCAGCACTTATCATAAGAGCCAAAAAGTGTCCAAAGTATTGATTATCTCGATGTGTGATCAGACAGTTTCTAAACTGCATCATAGTTTTTCCATTTTTACACATTCCTTTTGTTAGTATAAAAATTTAAAGTGGCTCTAGTATGTTGGACTGTTCCTGTGTAGCCATATGCCATGACGTACCCAAAGCCAGTCTAATATACTGTTTCAACAAGCTGCAGCATGTTTTGTGAATGAACAACTGGATCTCTCACTAAAAACACATGCACCTGCTACTCTATTTGCCAAGATGATCGCCCTTGGCAAGCATGTAAGCAGCACAATATCTCATAGACTGGCAGTGCAATGATTCATGAACAGCATATTGATTATCCTGTACTAAAAGGTGATACTGTATTTTTACCATAGATGTGTTTAATGTGTTTTTTATGGTTAAAGGTAAAGTTAATGCAACAGGTCACACTATGACAGTATGTTTGTCGCCATGGCCAAGTCACTTACATGAAGAAGAATGAAATGGGGGCCAACTGCATTAAGTAATGCTGCAACCCTTAAAAAATCATACAACTCCAAAATCAGACAGCTCCAACTGTAAACTCACTGTTGTGGGTCCACTAAAAAGTCATGAATATTACATCGGTGGTTTGTTCAAATGGACTCGTAAACATGGCAAACACACTTGAAGGCCCCACGAGGCTGGTTTTATCACATAATATATGTGCTAGCTCAGTGTAAAAATGTCCACAGTGAGTTCTTTTAGTTGAACCTTCAGCTTTGATAAAGATGGTTTTAAGGCTACTGACTTTGTGTGCATTGCATGCATGTTCCTGTGTCTTTTTATAGACTTTCACAGAAGCACCATCTACGTCAGTTGAAGCCAAAATTGCAGATCCATATTTTGTCTAAAATCTCGCTGTTCCCTCACTGAACACTGTGACTGCAGCTGTCCAACACATCTCCTCAAACACCAGCACACCACAAAAGAGGAATTTCAAGGAGTGAAAAAGCCTTGTTTTTTCAAGAATGTTTTTCCAGTAGAAAAGTAATCTTATTTTATGAAAATATGTCTGAGTCTTAATAAGATACTCAAGCTAATATTGAGCTAGATTTAACCAATATCCAGCTAAAACAATGGTTTGCATAATATCCCAGCAGAGGAACATAATTATTTTTGTTATTTTAAGATTGAGAACACTGACACACCTTCTGTCTATCTTAAATAACTGTGTTTCCATTGTGTGTAATAAGCACAACTTCCTTGAATTATGGCATGTTTCCCCATTAGGTCCATTACTGTCTTAGAGTTGAGTATTATTCTAGTTTTAAGAAATCTAGCCAAGTCAAAATTATCCCATTGGCAGAATTTAATTTTTGTTTTTTTTGTTTTTTTGCTTAAGAAAAAACAATTTGGCTATATGAATAGTTGTCGTCCTTTTAGTAGGGGTGTGTTTTTGCCGTGCAGTCATAACGAGACGTCAAAGTCATACGTAATCTGGCATGACTGTAAAGATTCAGATCAGACTTGATGATATTTAAAAACATAATCTTTGCTGCATTCCTTAGAAATAATTGCATTACCTCAAAATGAATTCAACCAGAAAAAAAAGTCTCCATGTTTGCTATGGTTATTGTCTACTGTGTACATTTTTTACCGGTTCAAGTTATTGTAGCAGGGATTGGTGAGGACTGGTGACCTACATTATTTAAGGCATACCATGTAGAATGGCGGCAGGTTTATTTTGTAATCTAGCGTTACCATTTTATGTAATATTGAATAACGTGTAATGGAGCTGTGATAAATATTGATTCCTCTCTCATTAATGAATCACCATTGTTTCGTCAACCATCTCAAGTAGTATTTAGTATTCAGGAAGGAACAATCCAAAAGTCACTGCTGTGACTCTAATGTATATAATTTAGTGCTAATATGTGATGGTCTTGCGGTATGTTCTCAACACAGAATTATGCCTTACTTATTAAATTGGCTGTTATGGTAGGATAAGCTGAAAGTTCACAGTATTTGTCTACATTAATTCCACTCAATTACCTTGCACAGCAAAGAAAGCTTCAAGCATTTTGCAGATATTTTACCTCTCATTCATTCTACTAGGATCTGTGTGATCATATAAGCTCAGTTTCTTGTCTAGGTCATACTACAACTCTATGAAGCTGCAGAGTAGCGGCATCTGACAGTGTTAATCTTTCTTGTTGATCTTAATACACACTAAGGTCTTATTAATGTAACATTAAACTTGTGCGAGAACCTGTTTTTACCTCCTAGGCTAGCGCATGTATTGGATGATTAAGTATGATTTAGTAAAAGGTAATGCTGATCATTGGCTTTCCACCATATTTTGCAGGGAACCTTTGGACCCATATTTCTTGGGGATCTTTCATCCCACTGGGAGATGCATAATGCGAGTACAAAGGGAGCAAGGAGATTCATTGGATGTATCAGGGAACTTCAGGTCAACTCAAAGGAGATTTACCTAGTGGGTGAAGCAGTGAGAGGGAGAAACATCAAGAACTGTGACCCACCAGTCTGCCAACACTTTCCCTGCCGTAACGGAGGAACTTGTGTCAGGTAATAGGTCATCTGCAGCACTAAAACTATTCAAATTAACACTAAGTTTGAACTATGTTTGAATTGAAAAGCCACCGAGAATATAAAATGACATTTCCCCAGTGTGGTTTCACCCTCTAATAATAATGCACTGCACGCAAGAAATGACCTTACAAATGAGGTCATCTACAACTGAATAGAATCAGAGTTACAAACATGCATGAAAAGAACAAAACAAAAGAAAAGAGTGTTTACTGGGCATGCTTTCGCTATAAACAGTGTAGGTCAAGGTCAAAATATAGTATGAGTGACAGAGTCATTACACCTGCATGTTAAACGTGCCTTTTCCTCACACCCATGTGACTTTGTATAGAGCAGGATTGTCAGACCTGAGTGTATGCATTGGAGAAATGTAAATTCTACTTGAAATTCTCCCAAGCGCTGAAAATATAAGTAGAGCTGTTGCTGTGCAGCAGGATCTGGTAGCACACACTAACCCAGTCAGCCAAGTGAAATGACAGTTTTGGCAAAGGCCCAGCATTGACTGTTTCTTAATGTAAAGCTATTTGGTTTTAAGGCCGTCTTATCTAAATTAGAGTGGCTGTACAAATCTCAGCGAAGGCTAAGTGTGCAATGTGAAATATTTGATCAGTAGATAATCAATTAATTATTATAATTATTTCAAGTAATTATTTATATTATTTATTAATCAAATCAACCGGAACCCCAGCAAAAAATTGTTCAAACTTTTTTTTTGTGCGTGTGTGGGTCAGCATCAGCACGTAGCGATCAGCATGTCCGTCTGTCTGTTATCATTTTATTTCTGGTGCATAACTGGGAAACCATTCGATATGTTTTCACCAAGCATGCTACAATTTATCAGTTATGTGTTGGAGTGGAGTCTTTTGCTATTTTGTCTGTCATCTGTCCGTGTTGTCCGTGATGCAGTTTGTCCTCGTGTTATTGCCAAAGCAGCACTAGAAACCCGTTCAATACTTTTCCAGTAAATTACTCAAGAAACTATTCAACTCCTCTGCTGTCGATGGCAAACTCAATGAAACTAAGTTAACATCACTAGCAAGTACCACTTTTTGATTTTGTGAGGGCCGGAGGGATATGCCATCCTCTGATGGCTCTCGTTTTCATCTGGTAACCTCTTTATTTTAATTACCATGTGTCATTTGTTTTAGAAACAAAACAGGCTGACTTTATACCTTTTAATAATGATTTGAGGCCTTAATTAACTTAACTTTGCACAGGAATATGTAATACTGCATTTATTCAGTTGCTGACTGTTAAAAAAGAAAGGCACTGTCTCTTCCAGCTACTGTATATATGTCTAAGGTAATCCCTAGTCACTTTGTTACTTTATCTAGTATAGCTCATCAGACGATCATCACACACCACTTACCAGCAGCTTTGCCTGCCTTTTTAAGTATGCATTAACTACATAGGATGCTCTTTCACCTTAGGTAATCCAGAAAATAGCTGCCCTGAATGTCTTCTTCATTGTGTTATGACACTATCAATTAACAGTTGCATTTATTAAACAGGAAACGAAAAAGGGCACCATGAATATTGGAATATGAATGACTCTAAGAATACCAATTATGCACCGCTGGCATTGTGGTCACATTGGCCTGTCATGTGCAAAAGAGTGGGTCTTGCAATTATCTGTGTGATGAATATGCGTTAATGCAGAAGCCTCTTGAACCACACAGCATGCAGGGGTCATGGGGAGTTCACAAAGCTCTGTTCATTCACTTAGTTGCCCTGGAATGCACCGGCACAATATAATAAGATGAATAAGGATTTTGATTGTGGGTTCAGTTGGGGTGATTTCGGCGCCCTCCCCTTTATTATGTGGTTTTGTGTTCAGTTGGGCACGTAAGCATATCAATATTAAACCAGACAGCATAATGGCTTGGTTGGTTGGCAATACATACATATTAGTTATTTAAGTCAGTACATCAGTGTAAAAAGCAAAGCAATCAGGAAGAATTGGGCCTTTTTCTTTCTGCGATGCCTGATATTTGTGTCAGTTTCACACCTCAGCTGTATATTATAAAGGCAGTATTTTATTTCAGATACCTCTATTAGTATACTTTCATGCACAATTTGTACACTATGGGCCAAATCCACAAAGAATGGATTGTGCTCGCTAATGGCACTGTGAATTGCGTAACATTTGTGCTCACAATCTGCTCCGTTTTAAGGGCGTATTCACACAAGATTTTGTGCTCATGTATGAAAGAAACATGTCCATAAAATTTTGCACCTGAGTACAATTTGCCCTTGTTTTGTGTCTGAGCTGCTGAGGTGTTTCTAGTGTTTCAGGCTTTTCTCCACAATTACAAATTGGTCCATAATGAAAACTGCTGAGTGCAAAGTTATCTTTAATTAGCAGAGATGTGCACACACAGAGCTCCCACAATTACAATGTATTTTGTTTCTTTTGATAATCTAATCATCTATAATGCAATCTACCAAAATGTCCATCAAAATATGCTACAGTTATTAATGTGACTTAGGCAGGTCTGAAACATGTTCCATTAATGCCTGAAACTTAATGTTGTTCAGGTGTCACTGAATGGTTACCTGAATTTTACATTAATACAGATGTTCCTTTTGCTGCTCACAGCTGGCAGCAGCATCACACAGCAACTGAAACCACAAGTGCATCCCCAAACTCGAAAAGTGCATTTATGCACAACACAGCAGTAGTAACTTCATTAACACCAGATCAGTCAGGAAATGTATGGTGTGTGTTCTGCAGCTGTTACACTCAGATTACCAGTTTATAAGGAGTGTTCATAATAAAGCAGACTGAGCAGATCTCCATCGGCGCTGTCTGGACATTTGTATTTTTAAGTAACTGAAAGTCTGAGATAAGCCCCACCTGATCCTCCGAATGTCTGTCTGAAGATTTTGTCTTGGATATCATTTAACATTAATTCAATATCATTCAAGCCTCAAAATGTCAAAGATTTGAGGAAAAAGAGAGAGGTGAGTTTAAACTATGTACGGCAATTGAATTGACTTGTGTTTTTGGCTTATTTGCATAGAAAGGGACCAATTTTACAGCACTGTATGAGTATCCGCTTATTTAACATCCACGCAAATGGCACAGGCGCACCATGACCCTATTTGCATGGCAGCACAGTTTTGCGGTGAATTTCACCCTCTGTGGCTGCTGAATTACACACTATATTGTTTGCTTGTTCGCCCACTTGACTTCAGTTCAGTTTTATTTACAATAAATGTGCTTTTAAATTTACTTGCTTGTCTGTGTCCCCTTTCAAGTGAGGAAATTCCACCTCTAAAGTGGATTAGTAGCAACAAAGCCGAGGATAGCTATGCTGCAGCTTCCTCGACTGCAATTTGCCCCCACCCACTTTCTGCTAGGTTGTCGGACGTTCCACACTTTCGACCGTTATGAGTCATTGCATTTTGCCATAATTGTCAGTGTGAATGTCATTAAACCACAGTAGATGTAAATTAAAGATAAATGTTTCCAAGCTATTCACATATTCATTACAGTCTGTCATAATTTATCCTTTGGAAATAAATTATTAGACCACCTTTGATTTTCTATACGAGTTCAATATAACAGCCCTTCAACATGACCTTTTGATATTCTGTTCTTGGAATATTAGTTGTTTCTTGTTTGTTTTTCAACATCAGGTGGTCTCAGTTTATATATTAATTCAGGTTTTTCCCTACCATTATAGGATTTAGGCTTAGGCTGAAGAAATAGAAAAATCTCTGCTGGTCTGGAAAGTGGTAGAGAGTAAAGATTGCCATATTAGCCCAAATAGAGTGTGTTTTTTCTGAAAATAAGCTTTTTAAATATGGGAGTCATCTGTTGTGAAATTGTAATTGTGTGTTTCTTTGAGTTATTTTCTAAACATTGTAATAATATATGTCCAAAATTACAAAATTATACAAATGCATATTACAACATATCACAAAAAAAGCCACAGCACAGTCACAGGAATTAGAACACAATTAGAAAACATCTGTTAACTCGTGTTGAGAAAATTCGATTTTTGTCAGTAATTTTATTAAATCTGTGAAACAAATATTTCATGTATCTTTTGACTGATTTTTGCCCCACATCTACACAAGAAATGCAGGGGGAACAGTTCCTTTTCACTACTTTGACTCAATGATGTCTAGTTATTTATACTTTTTCATTAATATGAAATGCTACGTAGGAGACATGTATCTCCCCAGAGCATGAAGCTTCTAATTGTGGTTGATATTTGTGCTTCAGAGTTAAGTTGATTTGCACAATTCTTTTTTTTTCGGCTCCCAGATAATGCGACCTGTTGACTAGCACGATGAGGTTTGCTTCTTTGGATTTCACTGGTTTTTATAACACACTGACAGTTCATAACTTTTGCATATGGTTAAGTAGTTAAAGGTTTCATTAGAATTCGACATCTTGCGACCTCACTTTAGGAAAAGATTTACACGCTGATGATAAATAGATCCGCATTGGTTAGTGAGTGTGGAACGGACATACACATACACCCAGCAGATTTCATGTAGACAGAATTATTTCTTGCTAATTGGCTGCAGTGTAGAGGCTGCCTAGCTCCTTCTGTGATGGTCCAGGTTCGGTGACACACAAACCTCCTCTCAACTGTGAATTCTCCTGATGCGCTATTTCACTGCCTGCAAGTACTCCTTACAAAGAAACTGCAACCAATTTTACCTTAATCAGAGTTCTAGATATACTTGTTTCAAAGTACCTATAAAATAACCCAAGGTCCAAGAAACAATTATTTTAATTCACCATGAGAAACAAACATAGCTATTATCCACTGTGCGATTGCGGTCCCTAAAGAATATTCCCTGAGAAAACTTGCTCATTATAGAGTTTCTTGCTTTGTGTCTTTGAATTTTGGAGGACAAGTGCATTAAGCGCAACCGTACATTGGTGTTTTTGGCCACATTGGTTATTTTTATACAGAAAAAAAAGATGATAATTTTATACACATAATATATTTTCTCTTGCTTAAAACATGAGTTTCAAAGTAACCTTGACTCACTTAGAAATAACAGATAATAATTACATAATTATTAAAAAATATATTTGGGGACAGGTCTTCTGTGCTCAATGTAAAAACTACAGAAACTGGAAACTTTCTTAGTCAACTGGCTCTAATTCTGAAAAGTTCAGTCTGTGCATGTGAATATTCATCACTGTTTTTGTGCTGTCCACGCCGTAATGTGATGAATTTACACTGATATTATGTTTTCATTTTCCCAAAATCATGAAATGCCAGAAAAAGCTGCAATTAACAATGTGCTAGCAGTCTCTACAAAACAGGTCACAAATACAGTACATAATATCCTCTAAGTCCATCTGGGCACTTAAAGTTTTTAGCAAACATTTCTGAAACAGGAGCAGTTTTTAGTCCTTCAGTAGCAGTACAGAGTATTTGGGCCAGACTTCACAAAACACTGTGCTCATATTTGTTGTAATTAAGTAACATGCTATTGAGAGTAAGAAAAAAAAAAACTGTCCTACCAGCTGTATCTTTTAGCTAATAAGTTAGCAGAAGAATATGTCATCTTAACATGCATGCGTTCGGGAGGAGCGGGTTCAATCCGTTGATCGCATCGCAGCTTGATGCGATCATCAGATTTTTAGTGGGTTAATGAGTAATGCATCCAGAATAGTACATCGGATTTTTTCTTTTTTTCTTGAAACTAAGTGGGAGTTCCAACACAGACTCAGACACCATCAATAAACATTTCTCCACTGCAGTTGAAGCGGACATGTACAACACGAGACATTCAATATATGCAAAAACAAAAGATAAAAAGAGTGAACTGTACAACTGTGCAGTGCAATGTGAAGCTTGGTATCAGCTGCAGGTGGCTTTTGTGGAAAACGAGAGCACAGCACTAGGCTTCCCTATAGCAGTCTTGACAAAAGTATTGCATTTTTTATTCATTATTTTATTCATCTAACAGAAGCCAGTCTCAGTGAGCTTGCCATCCTCACTTAATGGTTATACTTTCTTTTTCTTACACTTCTTTTTATTTCACCCTGCTCTGTCATATCGGTGATAGTTTGAACTGTTCTCTTGTCTTCTTCCTCCTTGTTTCTTTTGTTCCACTTTTGGCTTCAACACAACACAGTTTAGCATTTTTGGTTTATGTTTTTCTGTTTACAAGTGCTAAGCCTGTTTTATGGAAGACGTTCACATCATTTGACCAGATGACAGGTTGCTATTTACAAGTGTAGCTGAGAGAGAAGACCAGTGCAACATCACAGCATGCAGTCTCAGTACTGGACAAGTGTTTTGCTCATAGGAAAAGTAGTTCAGTAAACCTCACCCTTCAGAGGGAATTCTAGAACTGACAGATGACGCAGCTGATGCTTAGTCAAGTCTCAGCAAATAAATGTTTTCATCTATCAGTCTCTCAGTCGTGTGCCTGAAGCCGTATAAGTCAGGAAATGTTAAATGAGTGGAATTTAACTCTATTTGTGAAGGAAGTACGTTCAAATTATTAAAGAACGGTGTTCAGTGAGGTATTCTACGGATTTTCTCTTTCAGATCATGTACTAGGACTTTAGAAGTGCAATAAACACCTTGAATAAATACACTGGCAGATTTGAGAAGTGTAGAGTTTAAACATGTGAACATACTTTTAAAGTGTTATGGAAAAGCACAGCTTTTTTGCCGGGTGCAGTGTGTTCTGGGTTGGACTGTAGATATATTTTCTGATCCCTAGAGAAAAATTCTCTCCTACCCCCCCCCCCGACTTTCTATAAGGATTTTATTTCAAGTATCATCTAAAGTATGCTTTTCAGTGGCAGTATGTTTCAAAAGACGGTTGCTTCTGTGATGGGGACTTAACAGACATCACCCTTCTTCACCGCCAAGGAAATGTTTGCAAGGGTGCCTGGAAGAGGTCAGTGAAATATCGAACAGCCGTCTGCTCAAACAGGAGCCTGACTGCTTCAGGTGAATGCAGTGTGTAAATTCCACTTCATCCCTTTGCTCGTATTAAAATTCAGATGACAAATAATTGAGTGAAGAATGAATCGTCTTTCAACTGATTTTTCCTTCCTTCCACCCACCAAGAATCATGATGCCTGTATGTATAATGGAGTCCAGTTGGCTGTTTACAATACTGGAAAGCAAATGGTGTATCAGTACCAAAGCAGTTCTTCTCTATAAATAATATCAGCTAAACCCAGTGGTCCTTTTTATTTTAACAAAGGATGAAGTGGGCTAAATGCTTTCATCCCGAGAACTGAAGACTGCCATGGCAGCAAAGCCTCATCAGTGACTTACTGTAGAAATGCATTTGCATACCAACAAGCACTTAAAAAGGAATGTTCTGTAAATAACTTACAGGGGATGAAATGTGAGAAACGCATGTGGCCACATAGCTTATTGTTTCGGCTAACAGGAATATCATAAGCTAACTGGTCAATTATTCATAATTTTATCTGGTACTCATCAGATTAAAAATGCAGTCTTCCTTAATAATTTAACCAGTGAGTGTGCTGTAGCGGTGCAGTCTTTGAATGGCGTGAGATATGGCAAGTACCAACTTTATGCATTTGTGATTAACATATTCAAATTAGTCTGCAAACATCGCTACAATTTCATAACCAGAGTGCTTGCCTCGGGCAAACCTTTTGTCACCTCACACGTCACATTTTTGATTAGGCCAATTAAAACTCAAGTGTTTTCAAACATGCCACTTCTCTTCTATCTATCTACACTTTAAGCCACTGGATATCTGCTGCTTGTTTTATTTCAGTAGTCATTTATACATTATGTTGCAGTCAGTTCAGTTTATGTTTCCTGAATTTACACGCGGCCTACTAATTCGATGTCTCGGAGTGCAAAATGTGTTCAGTGCGGATGTAAAGTTATTTGTATCTCTTGCAAAATAAGGAATATGTCAATCATACTCGTAAATCATACTTTAATCAGATAAGCTAGTGAATATATTGCCAAGGTTAATAGAGGTGCATTGTTCTGTGATCATTTTGTGTAATTAGGGAAGGTATTATTATTATTATTATTATTACAGCTAAAAACTTTTCACACTTCTGTACCTGTATTCTCACCTACAATCAATTTAAACACTCCACTTCATCTAGCCTGGATTTCTGAAGACTGTGGGAGGAAACTAGAGCATCTGGAGGAAATTGACATTGTTTGTGTATCAACAATATTTAAACATTTACTGACAGTGCAAGAGATCAATTAGCAGTAGTCAGAGCACTGAAACAAGACGGCTTTAACATGAGGCGCTCCATTAAATATTTGATTCTTGCTCTTGCAGGTTGTCACGGTTTATACAAATAACAAGACCTGTTCTGTTCGGCACCAAATTTAGTTGCATGAACGCTGTTTTAAAAAGAATGGTCAAAATTAGAGGTGGCAGCTGCATTGTGTAACTATGTGTCTAAGAATGTCTGGAAATTGACATTAGCAGCCTGTTAATAATAATAATAGACTGGAGATTTTTTTCCTTGCATTATACAGCATGCCTTTGTACTTCAATCCAGTCATATCTCTAACAATGCTCAACTCTGGTGACAGAATGTAAATATTTCATTTGAAGAAGCCAGTTTCTCAAGAAGCAAAATACATCCTGCAGTGCTGCTGCTCAAAACACATTATTAATTTATGGATTTGAAACCCCACCAATGCTTTCACTATCTGATATTATACCTTTCTAAGTTGTGCACATCCTAGAACATTTTATAAAGTCTCTGTCTGGATATTACTTTGCATGCTAGATCACCCTCCTCTGCAGGAAATGCACGCACATGAATTGAAGACAGAAAAAGCTGTACAATTTCTGGTTATACATCTTCTGACACATTACTAATCATTACCTGTCTGCTTCTATTTTTCAGGGTGCATGCGTTTACCTTTACCAAAGGACGTGAAGTAATTTCTGCCTCTGCAATGGCTACATATATGAATAAATCCATAAAAAGCTTCCTATTTTTCTCCACCACTATCCAACTATTCATTCACTCGATTTCTTGTGTTTCAGCAGATCTCATATATGACATGTACTCCATCGTCTTTTAAATCTTTTATCCATTTCAGGGTCGTTTGTTTTATCATCTTTTTGCTCTCTGTGTGTTCTAAAGGCCACTGTGAGAGCTTGTAAAGCATCTGGGCATGGTGCTACAATGTCATGGTCCATTTTCAGCTCTGCCCTAATGATGTCTCCCTCCATGTCTACACATTTCAGTGATGCTGAGGACTGGTTCTGTGAGTGCCCCCCACTCTACACGGGCCGCCTCTGTCAGTTCACCGCCTGTGAACGTAACCCCTGCGGTCACGGAGCCACGTGCATCCCAAAGTCGCCATTGGAGGCCGTATGTCTCTGCCCCTATGGACGACAAGGTCTACTGTGTGATGAACGTAAGTGTAACAAAGTACAGTAGCAGACTGATCAATGCAGCGCAGATTTAGCGGCTTTATTAAGAGACTGATCTGCAAACAGTTGGTGGATGAGAGCCTTGAGCGGTAAAATGAGAGCCTGTTTTTAAGTAAAGGAATTAATGGAACAAAATTCTGCTGAAAAGGCAGAAATGTCGTCCTCCAGCAAGAGAATCAGATAATCAAGGCAAAACTCATGGCTGCGTTGCTGGATATTCCATAAAAAAAAGGTCTTTTTACTTCATAACATCTAATTTCCCAGCAACTCTAATTTCAGCCATGTGAATCAGTTTGTAAAGTTTATAATCATATATTGAAAACTTTCTTACTTAAAATGTCAAGCTAGTGCTGAACTTCAGCAGATTATTTACTTGATCGCACATTAACAGCAATGCTGCTGTCACATTTGTAAGTGGTTATAACAGACAAATGAATAGCACTATACACTGGTGAACTGCAATTTCTCTTTTTATCACAGCTGTGAAAAAGTTTAGATGCTGAATGGCTAACTAAGACTAATGATCATTTCTGAGCTGAGAAGATCAGTATATAATAGCTGTGAAGACATCTGACAACCGAAAGAGAAAGATATGTCATGGCAAATCAATGATGTTACATACTGATACTGAAACACAAATAGAGATAGTCTCCAACTGAGCCAACTCATTATAATTGCAGAGACTCAGTGACAACTCTATCTGTACTTCACTTTGAAGCAAACGCTATATGTTTTTATTCACCATTTAAAAAGCACATCACAGAAAACTACAAATGTATTATACTTCAGTTATTCAGGACAACCCAGGAATTATAGAAAAAAAAAAAACTACTTTAACCTACAGTGGCTCAAGAGATTTATCTTCTGTTATTCCAAACAGTTCCATAAGAAGGAGGCTTCACAAGTTGTGATTCTCAGAAACAAAAGGTTTTGCTTGACAAAACTGACGGCGGGAGCAGCAGGGGGCTTGGCATATAAGTCGTCCAGCCATGCCGCAGCCCCTGACAGAGTCTCAGCACCCACTTGCCAAACAGAGTAATCTAACCTTCCAGTGTCACACTAAGTATATGGCATTTGAATTTTAATCTTGGTAACATCAGATAAGATCAGAGTCAAAACCGATCACTCCTAACATCTCTCTGTCCCTCTGGGCTTTTTTTTTTTTTTTTACTTGAGAATTGCAGCACTTGTGCTCAGGTGGCCTCCTAGCAGAATATTAGTATGGTAACTTGCTATCTGTCTGTTTGAAAAGTAGCCCAAATTGTTTGGCTAGCAGCATGTCTTTTTTTTTTTCTAA
This sequence comes from Coranthus polyacanthus, assembly GCA_037367275.1. Lineage (NCBI taxonomy): Eukaryota > Metazoa > Chordata > Actinopteri > Kurtiformes > Apogonidae > Coranthus > Coranthus polyacanthus. Next base: position 7,970,079 of record JAPQRN010000008.1, on the reverse strand, counting down.
ATTAAATATCTTCAGTTCTTGGTTCCCATGTGCACTTTTAAAGATAAGGCTAGTCTATGAACGAGCAGGAAATGGAGAAAAGGGAAGTGGTATTGATGCTGGAATGGAATGGAATGGAGTTCATGAAACATTAATCAATATTCAAGATGACTTCACTCAGAATTATTAATGGCCTACACAAGTTGCTATAGTTTCTGTTAAAGATTCATGTTTGGAATTTATAGACAACATTTACTGTATCACTTCACCTCATGTGAAATATACAGTACTGCTACAGTAGTGGTGCGGATTTCCCAAATCCAGTTCGTCTTGTTTAATATCCTGAATAGAAGTTTTCTGTGGAAGTCATAGTGGTAGTGGCAGTGTTGATCATTTTAATTTCAAATGTGACATGTAACGCTGATACTGATTAGACACAGTCAAACCAGACTCTGCATAACAGCCGAGTATTTAATTATTTATGCAATCTATTTTATAACATTGATTTTAAAAAAGACACGTTTTTATTCTATGTGGAATAGTTGTGTGCCCTTACTTTGCATCGGCATTTCAGTTTAATATTGATTCAGTGATGTTTCTGTAAACCCAGCATTGTTCTGAGATTGTAGCTACTATATAAGCATAATGTATACAGTATTTCTAACTCAACAGAAGTGTTTTCCCATCTGGTCTGTGGCAGCGAAGATGCATCCCATATACATGCAGCTTTTGTCAGAATCCATTTCACATTTGGGTGCAGCTTGTCATTCTCCTTTTCTTCTGCCGCTCCTGTTCGTTTGCATCTTATTACATAAATGCCTATGTTACATTATTTGATAATGCACAGCACAGATGGATGTGCTTTTTAGTATGATGTATTTTAGTCCATAATTGTCTTAATTGAGTTACATCCAACAACAGAAATCCAATAAACCTCAAAGATTTCTATTCAAACAGTATTATATACACTGCTCATGCCACTTGGCTTCACGAGGAAGACTGAATAATAGTGAAAGAAAGAGTGAATGAGTAACAGAAACCGTTAAAATTAATTAAGCCACTTCTACAATCCTCTCACCTCCCACATGACGTGGGTTTTTATGGACCTTTGTGATTTTGAACGCATCCTGTTTAGCACACCCAAAGGAACCTGAGAGTAAAGTCAACCTTTCCACAGACTCACTGTAACAGCGAGAGATAAAAACCTGCCTGAAGAATATTAAGTTCATTTTCAGTGCCAGTGGTTGAATTAGTTGGGAATGTTTTATCCCAGAAATGACACACGATAAACACAAAATCAACACCACATGTGGAATCTAATGAAATGCAACCCGATGCTTCTTTGAAATGACATTGTTGGGACTGTGTCAGGGAGGTACTGATTCAGCTCCCTTTTCTTTCTATATAGTCATGCCATATTGTGTTAACACAGGGTGCCTGACAGTTCCGGTTTATTGAAATTCAGCAGAACAACATTACAGTACATCTTTGACAGTCTTTGACGTAATTTGAATACAAGCGCCACTTGGAAAGCAGCTGTCTTGGATTTACTTACATAATTTGAAAAATGTTGTCCACTCCTACACAGAGGCACACAAATAATGTACTATATAGAGCACACTTGTTAACAGACGCTCAAAATAAGTTTAGAATTAAATTAGTTTTGATTAGAAAAATAAATAAATGGAAATAATTACAAGATCAAATATTAAGCAGCACCAAGCACTGCCTACAGGTAGTGTAGTGGAGATAGTATTATACAAATAGTATTAAGTTACATTTTTTATTCCTATTCCTTAGCATTAGGAATGTGTTAATATCAGTTTAGATAAACTGACACTAATTAATATACACAGTAAGCTGAAGGGTGATCTCCATAAACACAGAGAATAACTCACCATAAACTCACATAAAGGCATAAAAAAGATCTTCCTGTAAGATTTGATCCAGTTAAAGCTTCAAAATAAACAAGCTGTGATAGCCATTCAAGCCATTCAAAGAAACAATAGGCAAATAGTTCCCTACCACTCTAGACGATAACAGAAGCATTTCTTGCTTTGTTAATAATTTAGCAGCCAAACAGAGCTGAGGGTAGTCGCAGAGGGAAGCTCTGAACCCCTTTTAGCCGACGCCTGTGGCTGCAGGAGAGTAAGGTTTCCAGTGAAGAAGAGCAGTTTTGTGTCAGGTCCTCACTGCTGTGTAAAAACACAGCAGCATGTAATTTTAAATGAACATGGGGAAATTTACATTATGTCCCCAGTGTAAAATCAAGTAGATGGGTATGCTAAGACGAAATACAAGAGAGAGCATTATTGAATCAACCATGCGTTCTGCATACGTAAACTTGAGATTGTAATTGAATATCACTGGGATTATTGTGCTACCCTTGTGAACGTTGGGTATGAAGCAATGCTTGCTTGCCAAAATCCTTCCTAAACAGCTTCTAATGAAAATAGAATGGGACTGAAGAGGTGATGGTATTTGAAAACAGGTCATCATCTAATAGCATTCAGAAAGGAAAATATTGCACAAACCTCTGGTACGTATTGTGTGACAATAGTGCCATCTATTGGTGAGTAGCGAGGATGAACTAGGCCAGTTCTCACAGCATTACCAAATACTGTAAGTGCAGTAAAAGTAAGCCACATTTCAGTATAAGTATGAACTTAAATGCAATTTCAGAAAAATGAGATTTTTCAAATGTGTTTGTTTGGCAGCCGTCAACATAACTCGTACCAGATTCAGTGGAAGTGATGAGTTTGGGTACACCTCCTTTGTGGCTTATTCTTCCATTCCAAGCCTCAGTTTCTTCTATGAGTTCAACCTAAAGTTCACACTCGCCAATAATTCATCTGCTGTGAAAGACAACCTGATCCTGTTTGCTGGACATAAAGGACAAGGTGAGTTCAGTGTCGACACTCACAAAGCAATTTAAAATCATTCACTGAAGTGAAAAAAGGAGAGTACGTTGGATATGTCTCCCTGTGGATATATTTTAGTTGTCAAACTTCATCAGAATCTTAAAGAAATGCTACTGCTATTTCCAAAGGTTTCACCTGCTGTGTATGGTAATGGGCTATCTAATAGATTTCCACTCTACTCTGAGATCCTCTAATCAAAAGGACACCCCGATGATTCTTTTTTCTTTGCAGATTTTGAGGCGTTATGAATCTCGCGGCAATTAGATGATTTCAAGCTAAACTGCTGTTTTCTCTGTCTAAAAAATTAACATTTGGCAGTGCTAGCATAACACGAACATGTGATGCAAGGATCTGAAAAGGAATAATATTAATTGCATTAAACAGACTTTGAAATGTAGGTGCACCGTGTTGCTGTCGGCAGCCATCATGTTCAATTAGGATCTCCTTTCTACGAGGTTAGGTTTAGTAGCAGGTAACCATTGTGTCATTATCTTGAGCATATTTCATCAAAAGATGAAAAAAAAACCCACAAGATCTTATGGATCTCCTGCACTTGCTTTCTCTTGAGAGTACAATTCATCAATGTGGAGGAAAAACAAAACAAGAGCAGTATGAATAATGAAATACTTGTCAGGAGAGTGTACAACACTGCTGGAAATGGTACAAATTCAAAGGCAACGTATAGAAATTTACTAGATATGAAGAGTTTGTACAATAATTGGTTTAATGAAGTGTCATCTTTGATCGCCAGCACCAAGAAATAAAGCATAGTTAATTCTTTGATAGCAATGTTCAAGGTACATGAAATGAAACAGTAGAAAGGCAAATATGTTATAACATATAAAAGACTTGGTAATCTAAAGTGTTATATTTATTATGTTTCCAGTGTAGTAGTGTTTATGATGACTTGTTTCATGTGTGTGTACATATACTCATGGGAAACTTGTTATATGTTTTTTTACAGGCAATGACGGCGATGACTTTCTCGTTTTGGGAATACGAAATGGGAGAGTTGTACATAAATTCAACCTCGGATCTGGCATAGGAACCCTATTCAGCGATCGATTGAACTACCAGACCAGCATCCACACTGTTACATTTGGCAGGTCAAAGCAGTCAGGGTGGCTGAAGGTGATTTGATTTTTTACAAAATAGCTGAAACATAGTTAACGCAACCATGCTCTACCCCCCCATTTGAGGCCACTGGCTTTCCAACGCTACCAACCCCGTGTCTCTGCGACAATCAGAA
>JAPQRN010000008.1:7943482-7964106 GCA_037367275.1 Coranthus polyacanthus | reverse complement strand
GCCACGACTCCAGAAATTGAAAATACACACCTTTTTTCTGCAGCTCTCTCCCTTCCGCCCAAATCAAAAGCCTAAAGATAAATATAGATGAGCCGACGTCGCTGCGTCTGATGGAATCGTAACAGTGATCAGTGATTACAGCTCTGTCACGTGTTTAACTTTTTAGAAAACGCCTACGAACAGCCAAAAACCTCCCATTAAAGGGTAGATTTTCTGCAGCCCGTAAACAGAGCCAGGAGTAGATGCGTACTATTCTTAACGCTTCTTAAGAATACACGGGCCTTATTCCCTCTTAAGTAACTCTTATTACAAGCCCTGAGACCGACGTACACACTGCATACATGTGAGGTGTACAGATAGGTGAATTATAGGATCTAAACCTAAAGTCCTGTTCAGTGTCAGTGGCGGAGGCTGGTAAACTAAATGGTGAGGAAAATTAGGTTTCTTTGTAGCTTAACATCACGGTCTAATGGTCACACAGAACAGGATGTTCACATCATCTAAGTGTGGATAAAACATCTGCAGGAACAGTGAGATGCTATCAAGCCAGCAACGGCCGGAGTCTGTGGGAAATCAATGCCTTGGAAAAAATGTTTCTTTCCAAAATATTGCACTATAATAATACTATAGTTTTTAGTTGTGTAAAAGGGATGCTGATTGATCTCTGGTTCATGGCAGATATTAAATATACTGTACTCCCACACTGACACCTGCAGATTAAATACTTCATGAGTATTGACATTTCATGATATCTTTCTCAGGTTGATGGACAACGCAACAGGACAGGCTCATCTCCAGGACCCCTAGTGGGCCTCAATGTGTTCAATCAGCTCTTTGTAGGTGGATATAATGAGTATACCCCTGAACTACTGCCACTTGGCTCCAAGTTCCGACATGGCTTTCAAGGTAAGACTGCTACAGCTTCATTATAGCCCAACACTGCTTTTCTGAAGTAGGAGCACTGGAGCTTGGAGTTTCTCCCAGGATCTTTGTCTCTTTGTAAGCAGAGGCGAGATGTGTAATGAAAAAGGAGTTAGTGGTCTGGACTGTGGATGAGGCCACAACAGAGCTTTGAGGTTGATTATATCTGCACCCTTAATCACTTCACACCCTGTACATTGTGCGTTGTGTGCAAATCCATTCCATTGCTGATAAGTCACTCGAACACGGGCACCATACAAATAATCTTTGCCATCATCAACATCATTTATGCTTTCTCTCAGGTGACCCCATGTTGCAGTGTATTCTGGAGAGCATTCATTGTGCCTACTAATGTGCTGGGCTTTGGAGTAAAATTGCCATAACAGTAATGATGACAACAGTTATGAATATCATCATAACCATATTCAGCAGTCTCTCCACTACAGCAATAAACCTTGTTATTATACAATGTCATTGGCAAATCCATTTGAGGTGAATAAGAGCTTTTCATGTTAAGGACCAGAGTGCTTTTGCTTGTTTGCCATCGTAAAATAAATGTTTCATCTTACCAAATAAAGCTTTAAAAATCAAATCAGCCTCAGTAAAGCATCAGTTTGCCCACGCTGTATCAGACTGCCACAGTCCCTGTTGGTAAGCACTACCTGAGCCAGGCGACAGTGGTGGAACCATAACCTTTCTGCTCGGGATGTAATGAGAACTCATGAGCGTCTAATCAGATCTGTGTGACCTTCCTCAAGCCCTAATCATGATGGCTGGCAGTGAACACACTGATAATGCACTTCACTCCCAGTTATCAAGAGATCCACACTCCCCTGTGGAAAGGTGGCAGAGCAGGTACTGTGGCTGCTGGAAAAAAATCAGTTACTCAATTGAAGCTGTTGATCAAATAAATAAGAAGGGGGCATGTTGTGTTAGCTGAACTTCTCTATTAAAAACTCAGATTTCATGCTGCTTTGATATTTATTTGACTTTTCAAAAGATCTCGAGGGTCAATGGCTTTGTAACTCCGGTGATTTTTTGTATTCTGAGTTTACCGTTTGAAGTCCAAAGAAATATTCCTCTAAACCAGTTTGACACTGTTTGGTGCAAAAACACATTCTGTGCGCATTCTACTTTCCATTTACCTTTTTGACAAGTATAATTGCTAGACTTGGCTTCACAGATTTCTTGGTTGTGATACAAGAGTCCGCGTGCGTTGCTAAAACAAAAATACCCAACCATTATAATCTTCCTTATGAATCAGCTTCGCTTTTCGACCGTCTATGTTTGCAGTACCGCAACCATCACTTGAGTCTGCCAAGTAGACAGCATCATGCCATGAATATTCATGAATGAGCATGACATTTCCCCTGCATCCTGTTTATGCCAATGACTAATGCAGCAGAGAGAAGGGAGTCTGCATGTGCAGATGACTCCGAGGCTTGTGTTCAGGCCTTATATTTATAGAAGGCCCTGTGCTCTGCAGGTACAGGCCAAAGCAAATATTATCTTGAATTATGAAAGCAAAAAGCAAATATGATGAAGGAGATGCATCATAGTGAGAAAAAAAACTGTGGATTTAAAAATCTGGACATGGTGGATGTGAACTGTAGGGCAGAGAATTTAAATATATTCAAGGATTATTATCTAATAAAGACGTGCAGATGTTTATGTTGTGAAAACCTTTGATGCCGCTGGATAAAATAAACAACCATAAAAGGAAATTATTTACAAACACAACACACATTGCGGTAGGTTTTTCAGGCTCTTTGAGTAAGAAACACAATTCAAATCTTAATTACATTTTAGAATATAAACAACTTTGATCTTCATACAAGGGGAAAGTAAGGAATGTTTCCTCGGATAATCCCACATCAGTGAAATGAAAGATATCCCTTTGACATGCTGTTTGGTCTTTGTTTTTTTTGTTTTTCTTTTCAAAGGGTGCATTTTTGATGTGCAGTTTCGTACAAGAAGAGACAGAAAGTTCCAAGTACTGGGACAGCCTGCGGGACATCCAGCCTTTGGGCGCAGTGTTGGTCAGTGTGGAGTCACCCCTTGTATTCATGTTCACTGCAGGAACGGAGGGACATGCGTGGATTCTGGCTCGTCTGTGTAGTAAGTGCTTTCACTTACTACAATTCTATCCCTAACCCTGAACAGCGTTTGGATTAATTCTCTGCTTATTTAATTTCGTGGTATAATGATTCCACTCATGAATAACACATGTAGGCTTTATTGTTGACTTTAATGCAGCGCTGCAACATAAGAGCGTGGTGCAAATTCCCATATGTATTATGACTAAAGATGAAGAACCTACAGATAATCAGTTACACAGTGCATAATGAAGGGAAATGACACTGTTTACAAGCTTTTCAAGCTTCTGAGTGTGTCCGCCTGCAGTTGCCAGTGCCCATTTGGATGGAAAGGAGCGCTCTGTTCTGAGACCGTGTCTGTGTGTGATGTCGAGCACAGTCCCCCTCCTCTCTGTGCCCACGGTTCCACCTGCATCCCTCTCCCAAATGGATATACCTGCCAGTGCCCCCTGGGGACTGCGGGACTCTACTGCGAGAAAGGTCACATCACTGAACCCTAACTGTATATTTACTGTATGCTTTTTTATTCATTAAAGAATATTCTCCCTTTTCAATTATTTAACTGCTATATTGTCTCCTCTGCTCAGCTGTGACCATCAGTGATCCGTTCTTCAGTGGGAACCAGTCCTCGTGGATGTCATTTTCCCCTCTAAATATTAGACACAGGGCCGTTTTACAGCTGCAGTTCCAGCCTTTGGCACCTGATGGCATCCTCGTCTACACAGCACAATATCTCAGTGCCAGAGCTGGTAAGGACGTTCAGCTGCATATGTTGAGAGTCAACTTTATTTACCTGAAATATTAGGTTACTTTGTGTTAAGTTGTGTGTTAGAGTGGAACACACATTTTACAGGACATCTTGACACAGGGACATAATCCCTCAAAAGCAACACATTATAGAAACAATAATGCTCTAAAAAATACTGTTGAGTCACTGCTATCTTGTAATAATGTATTTTTTCTTTCTCAAAATATATATAAACCTCTTCAGGCCTAGAACACTTAACAGTTTGAGTTTCAAATTATACATTTAATCAACCTGAGAAGAATGTGTGAAGAAAAAGGAAGGGGTCACAAGCCAAGTAATACATATAATAATAAAAATAATAATAACTACTGGCCTAGTGATATTATCAAGCCACTTGGAAAAGAAAAAGTTTCTCTCTGTTGCTCACACATTCAGCGTTCAAACTATGTCTGTCGAACTTTTTCATAAATGACAAATACAACATTTACAAAATGCTTGACTTAGCTTTGATTTCTCATTATTTCTATGGATAAGAATAAGAAAACAGACTGCTGCTGCTGCTTTTAGCACCACAGAATCGAGGACAGAGATAGACGGTGTTTACGGTTTGTACTATAATAGAACACTTTATACTTTATTATGATGACAGAAAATACGTTCTATGTTCTTTTTTCAGTAGGTGAGGAGGAAAATCATGTCCTTTATAAATGTTATATCTGACCAGGAAATGAAAAATGCCTTTTTGTATGTGGATATTGAAGTGAAAATCAAATCACTGTTCTATTTCACTCCTTTAATTTCTGTTTTTGGAAAAGCCATGCGTGAATCATACACCAATAATAGCCTAATTTTACACACGATCCATGATGAAAATGCAGAAAAATAGAAATGCATGGCAAAAATAGATTTTTTTTTCAATATTTTAACGACCATCAAAATGTCACAAATCTTTTTTTTAAGGGGATCCAAGCTCCCCTTGGCAGTTTATACCCTGATCACCTTATGATGGGAGTGAAAATATAATGCTCAGAACATTTCTCAACATATTGTTCCAGTTATTCCGTTTAGAAACTACCGGGAATGGGTTCAGTGAAAGTAGTTTCTACTCATGAAAGAAAATCTATTTAATGTAATGTGTCATTGCATTGCTGTTTCATTTTCTTCCTACAGGAGACTTCTTCTGTCTCTCCTTGACATCGGGGTTTGTCCAGCTGAGATACAATCTGGGAGATGGCACCCACATCCTGCAGTCTGTTGAGCGAGTGGACTCAAGCGGCAGGACCTGGCACATGGTGAAGGCAGGCAGAATCGGTCACAGAGGCTTCCTAAGTCTGGATGACAAGGAGATCAGAGACAGTGCGACTGAGGGGATGACGACCCTTAATGTTGCTTCAGACATCTTTGTTGGGGGTGTGTCCACTCTGAGCTCAGTCTCCACAGATGCAACTGAAGGGGAGCCAATGGGCTTCACTGGTGGCATAAGAGAGCTCCTTGTCAATGGCCAAGAGTTTGACTTAACAGAGACAGGAGCAGTGAGTGGAGCCAATGTAGGGGACTGGGATGGAACCGCCTGTGGGTACAAGGTGTGCCAAAATCAAGGCCGCTGCAGGGCAACGGGCAGCGACTCGTTCATTTGTTTATGTCCGCCATCATGGACTGGCCCTGTGTGCAACCAGTCTGTTAGCTGTGTAAACAACAGTTGCAAACACAGTTCCTTGTGCGCCCCATATAGCACGACCTCATATCGCTGCATATGCCCCTTAGGATGGGGAGGGACGTACTGTGACACGGAAATATCCACAAGCACCCTCAAGTTTGTGGGAAACTCATACGTTAAATACTGGGACTGGAGATTCGACACGAGAAATTTAAAATACACCAAGGTTTCTTTCAGCTTCCTTCCGAGCACAAATGATAGTTTGATCATGTGGGTGGGAAAGGCGGAACACGAAGATGACGACTACCTCGCAGTTGGACTTGAGAACGGCCACCTCAGCATAGCAGTCAACCTTGGAGAGAGACTGTCCCTCCCGTTAATTTTCAGGAATCTCACACTAAGCTGCGACAAATGGCATAATGTTTCCATATCTTTAAACAGCACCGTTATTCAGGTTTTCCTGAACAGCAAAAGAATCTTTTTTGAAGATGTCGACCCATTTGAGCGTTACGTCGCCTTAAACTATGGGGGTCAGCTTTATTTTGGAGGATTTGAATTACACAGAAATATATCAATTGTGACGTCTGGTTTGTTTTCAAAGGGATTTGTTGGAAGTCTCCGAAATGTTTATTTGTTTGAAGATATCAAGCCACTGCTGTTTCTACAAAGTGAGGGTTTTAATGTTTCCGAAGGCGACTGACAGTAGCAGAAGATTAACTCTTAGCATCTACAATGACAAAAGTTTCTGTTGTAAAACTGACTTTAATGAGTTTTAATGCCCTTATAAACAGTGGTGCTTTAAAGTTTGCAAACACTTTTGAATTTTCTTTTTCTCCATAAATATGTCATAAAACATGATCCGATTTTCACACACAAGTCCTAAAGATAGTCCAAGTTCTAGATCATTAAACAAACAGGACACAAACATTAAACCAGTGTTAATCTTAAATATGTGTTTGTTGCAAAGAACCTCTTGGATAATCAGTTCATTTTAAGGGGTTATCAGACTTATCAGACTTCAGTCAATGCAATGAAAATCAGGTGCGAGTCTGGGAGGCCCTGTCGTATTTATAAGAGAAAACCCAGTCTGCGCTATCAAAGTCTGATCTTGACGACACAGGTATGTGGAAGAGTGTCGCGATTCAAAGGAAGAACATTTCTGAAGACCTTAGAAGAGATTCGCACCAGGCTGGAAAAGGTTACAAAAGAATTTCTAAATGAGTGTGAACTGAAACGGATCAGAAAGTGGCTCACACAGCCAAGCAACAACCCACCGCTTGTGGAATTTTGGGACAACATCAATATTTAAAATAACAATTTGGCCGAATAGCTGATGTCATTTTGTTTCTGTTATGTATCTTAAAATGAGCACAAATTCTATCGTGCTTATTTAGAAAACAACCTTTATAACAGATAAACATCAGCCACTGCCATCAGTGAAGTAACACCTTATTTGCTGATCGTCGATGTCAGTCATCAAGACCGACATTGGCTGATGCCGGTGATCCGATCCCTGCTAAACGTACAAGATGTTCTATAAAGGTGTTTTGGAATGGCTTTGTCAAAGTCATGGCCTTAATTCCTCAATCCTATAGAAATGTTGCAGAATAATGTGAAACAGGAAGTTGCTAGGAAGCCAACCAACATCTCTCTGAGTTGAAGCTTTTCTGTGAGGGATGTCATCCTAAGCCAATGTGCAGGGTTAATAAATAGTTACCAGAAATCTTAAATTGAAGTTATTGCTGAAGATGTAGTCAAAATCGTTACAGAAGGCATGGGTTCACACACTTTTGCTACACGCAAATATTTAAGATAGATTTCCACAATAAATATCTAGTTTTCAGATTCTGATCGTGTTTTAGTTCATTCCGCAAAACAAGAACATTCCAAAGGCATCACGAACTTTCAAGCACCACTATATAAGGTATTGTGTGAAAGCAGTTACGCTACTTTATTTGTTTTAAAGAAAAGTTCACTCTAGACTGTTGCAGTACTTGTTTAAACTGTTTTTTTTTATGGATCATTCTGGTTTTATTAACATATGGGAATATTATTTTTAGAGCTGCACACAAAATTAATTTGAATAGATGTAAATGAGTGAACAAATTTCCAAACTGTATCATTTGAGCTGCAAGTTCAAACTTTTGTGTTGTGAAACTTTTGTCAAGGTTGACATCTTGTAGTAGATACTGATGTATAAAATCATGTAATAGCACAATGTGAACTCGGTGTTCAGGCGGTTTTAACTTTAATACATGTGAAGAAATATGACAAGTTTTTATAATCAACAATAAAAAAAGATTAGCTTTATTACGAACTGTACATAAACACACAGTGCAAAGGCACACTTCATTCCTAACGTATATTACAAGCCAAAATGTACACATTTTCAATAGAAAGTAAGTTATATAAAATATTCAAGCAATTTAAAAAGAAAATAATTTGAAGAGAAGCAAAGCTGCTGTTTAGATCTGTTAAATGTTTTCTGTTACATTAATGCCAGATGTTTGAGCTTAAACCTAAAAGTTTCACCAAATGGTCCACACCGTTGTTGCATGTTACCAGGATACTGCAAACAATCATTTGTAGTAAATACAGCAGCTCAATATGAACAACATATATATATATATATACACAAGGTTAAAAACTTGAAATTGAAAAATTTTGTCTTGAGGCTGACTTTTGTTTTTAGGTCTGAAATGCCTCTACTATGATAATCCCATTGAAATGATGTCTCATTTTGGCTGTATTGTAAATAACATAAAACACGTTTTTAAAAAGGAAATGATATCTGTTGACCAGTTTAAAAAACAAACATAAAATTCTGCTAGGTTTCAACCAGTGACCAATAAGCTGACAGTCTGAGCACTGAGCACTCGCTCACAGGGCTTTAAAAATAATAGAATTATGAGTAACTGTCTTTTGAACTTCTCCGTCCATTCTCATAATCAGAGTCTCGTCTGTGTCGGTGTCTGTCCTTGTGCCGGCTACTGTAGTCATCGCTGTGGTGCCTCTCTTTCCTCTTCTCACCATAGCGATCTTCTGAATGTCCATGATGCCTACTCCTTTCTCTGTACTTGTCGTCATGGCTACGGTCACGCTTTTTCTCCCGCTCCTTGTCGTGATGTCTGCTCTTTTTCCCATGATGGGAGTCTCTGTGGTGGCTGTGCCTTCCATGGTGGTCTCTGTCCTCTGTGTTTCGTGGCCTCTCCCATGGGTCACTGTACCGCTCCTCTAGACGTTTGTAGTCTTTGGCCAGGGATGGGGGTTGGCCAGATGGTTCAGAGTAACTCTCAGGGTACTGCGACTCAAGTCCAGGGAGGCCATGCGAAGTGCTATCCTGAGCCCACAATGCTCCGTGGTTCTGATCCTGGGCGTGTGGGGTGGAGAAAGTTTTAGGTGGAGGGCCAGATGGGTAATCATAGCTGCCAAGTACCTGAGGCTGTTGCTGCTGCAGCGGGAAAGGTGGAGCACTGTTGTAAACTGGGAGAACTGGCACCATTAGTGAGTCATGTTGGACCGCTGATGCTTCTGTGTGGGTGGCTGTGTATGGTGCTTGTGACCCTTGGACTGAGGGAGGATACACCGGAGTTACTGTAGCACCAGCCTGGGATATGCCAGGATCTTCTGTCTCACTAGGGAAAGATCTAACGGTAGTTTGGCTTTGGTCCTCAGGTTTGTGCTGAGCCTGAGAAACATTAGAAAATCCCTGGTGAAACGGTGCAACTGAATCATTTCTAGCGCTGCTCAACACAGGAACAGGTTTAGGACTTGTAGGAACTGGGTGATTGGCTTTATCCTTTTGTAGCACCGTTGTTTTATCTTCACTCACACTAGAATATGCAGAGGATTTTTTCAATATTCCACTTAAAGGAGGTTTTGAGCTATTTGTAAAATCTGTAGCAGTGTGGGATTTTGACTGCGATAAGGAATTCTCTTCAGTCTTTCCTTTGTCAGTCTCAGACAAAAGGCTAGCATCGGCTTTGTCTGCTGAGGCAGCACTACTAGTTTCAGTCCCACTTTGAGCTGTTGACAAGCTTGCCAAGAATGCTTCAGTGGAGACATCTGGAGGTTTATCTTTCAGAGAGACGGATGCACCGTGGGTTAGTTCTGCACCTGCAACATCAGTCGCTGATACAATGCTAGCAGCAGCCGTATCAACTGGGCTGGGCAGCTCAGGCTCAGCTTGAACGGGTTTAGCTTCTTTCTTCTTGATGATGAAACGCTCTCGTGGTGCAGCAGCTGTGGGACCTTTAGAGTTCCCACCTGTTGATGCCTCTGTTTTTGGAGCTGGTTGGGTCTTCTGGGTGTCATCTGCTGCTGCTGCTGCTGCTGACTTACTTCCAACATCTGGTAGGGGTGGTAATTCCCCACCCCAGCCCACTAGCACACCTGGTAGAAAGCGCAGTGGTTTTTGGGCTTCCGGATTGTTGATCTCCTCTGATGCAGATGGTTCTTCAAACGTCTCTGTTATTGGCTCATCAACATCTTCAGTAGTGTCAAGTGGTTTGTCCTTTTCTTTTTTAAGTGCGGGCGTCAAGGTAGACAGGTAGAACTTCTCGTCGTCTTCTTTCACTCTAGTGTCTTTTGAAGACACCGTGATGGGCTTGATTTCAGGGATAACTTTCACTGTTTCACTCATTTCTACAGTAAGGAAATCCCTTTTCGGTCTCTGCCGAATTATGAGTCCAAGAAGAAGATTGGCACGGTTACTTTCCAAACCTGTTGAAGCAAATTTATTATGTTTAAGACTTGAATTGTTCATGTAATTTATGAAAGAGAAAAACAGTTCCAATGTTCATGTTACCTGGTCCATCAAAGGGAACAAGCTGGTGTGGAACTTTCTCAGTGGCACCCAAGGGAATTAGATACATGTCCTTCACTTGTTTTAGGTTATTGGACACCACCCCAAAGCGCTTACGACTGCTGAAGTAGGCATACAGGAGAGTGTAGGAGATCTCATCTTCCTCTGTCTCAGGGGAGAAGCGAATCAGGCACACCTCCTTTTAATAAAAGAAAATGTGTGTCAGTGCATCGGAAAAAAATAATTTGACTCGATCTCATTCAATAGATCTATAAAGCATCACAGTTGTTGCTGATCACAATGAACCAAGTATAATTGTGGGTGATTCTTTTAATGACTGATTTGTTTACTGTAGGCTGTATAATCTTTGGATTATTAAGAAAAGCTGCTGATTACTCACTTTTGTTCCAGTTGCCCGAATCTTCTCCAGGTAGTCCCACACTGTCTGTGGACTTATCCTCCCACCAACCTGAATGCTGTCTGGAAGGTCCTATTGAAAAAAAAGAGAAAAGATTACCACCTTACCTTGCAAAAGCTATTCATACTCTTATGATCAACTGTGTACACCTTACATCAGTCAGGTTGTCCAAAATGCCTGAGACAGGGAAAGCTTTTGTCACAAGCTTTGCCACAGAATGCATATGAATGAAGCCTCGCCACAGGGACTTTAAGTTGGAAAGGAAAGCATTCTCTTCATCTCTTCCAGATGTACGATCCAGCCTGGGAGAAATGTAACAGAATGAAGTGAGCTTGCAAAAACTGAGTTACACACAAGTGTCTAACTGTGTGTAAAATATAAATGCTCACCTCGACTCATAGCCTGACTGAGCATTTCGAAAGCTCTCCTCTAAAACAGTGAGGTGCAGGTCATCATCAATTGCAGGTGGTGTTGTGCTCTTTGTCTCCTCTGCTTTAGTGGACTGCCTCCTAACTACTGTAGTAGCAACTTTGACCACTTTAGTTGGTGCCTCTTCCACGGGGGGTGCCATACGACCTTACAGAACAAGAAATACAGCAAATACAATGGAAAATAAAAAAAAAAGAAAAGAAAGCAGTGATATGAAATGTACTTTGATTTGTATTTCATTGAAGACAGTATAAAGATTCTATGTTTTGTTTGGTTGGCTTCATTTCATTTGTAATTATACATCCAGTCCTCACTTTCAGGCTGCAACACAGTCAAGAAAAAGTTGGAACATGGGCAACTTAGGGCTAATAATGAGTTAAAATAATTACAAAACAACAGGTGATTGTAATGATTTTGTACAAAAGTAGCGTCCAGGAAATGGTCCTTTAGGAGCAAATTTGGGCCAAGGATAAACCGTTTGCCAACAAATTCATGAGAAAATTATTGAAATGTTTAAAAACAATGTTCATCAAAGAAAGACGGGAAGAGATTTGGATATTTCATCCTCTAGAGTGCATAATATAATTAAAAGGTTCAAGGAATCTGAATGTATTTTAGTGAGTAAAGGGCAAGGACTCGAGCCTAAACTGAACACCGTGTTTTAACCATTTCTTATTTGGGGAAAGTTATGGCTTACCTGTGCAGATTTTGCAGTGCAGGTCAAATAAGTGAGACTTGTGTTGTTTGGTAGTGTCTTTCTCTGTCGGCGTACTCTCGGCTTTCTTTTCTTGAGTTTCGATAGGTTCTGCTAATGTCACTTCTGTCTCTTTGGAAGGAGGTTCAAGCTGAAAAAGAGGAAGTGATTTAATTAAACCTCACACTCCTATATTTGTAAGCGTACGTATGATGCAGATTAATATGTGATCTCTATCTCACCTCTGCAGGCTCAGGTGCTTTCACTGGTTCAAGGCTCTCAATTTCAATTTCTCCTTTGTGTGTGATCTTAGTGATTGGCCGTCTCTCTGCTTCTCTTTGTTCTTTTTCAATCATTTCAATTGTCTATAAAATGACAAATGTGATAAGAGCACTACTGAAACTTTTCCATGCCAAAATGCAATCATCCATTTCATAGTCAAATTTCAATAGAAATGAACAAGATTCATCTTCAAATATGATACATTTTTGGTTTATAATCCTTTCTGAGGTTCATTTTTAAGTTACAATCATTTAAAACTATAAGGGGAATAGATTGTTTTTCATATTAGACAGTTTGGCTCATTATGGCAGAAAATACACAAGTATAATTGCTTTAATGCACAATGGCTGCATTCCACACAGGTGTATCAGTTCCAGGGTTTCAGCTTGTGTTAATTCAAGAAAAATAAGTATTACTCACATGTCGATTCTCCCTTTGTCGCCAAGCAGCCAGTTCCTTTGAGGCCAGCTCCTCAGGACTCATTCGAATAAGGTTACCAGGAGAAATTTCCCCTTTGAGAACCCTCTTAAAGAGGACCTAAAAAAACAAGCGAACAAGAAATGCAAACCTAAGATACTTTTCCAGGTTTTCCAGGCAGGTCTGATTTCAAATACATTGCACAAAGCTTTACTTACATTATTTTTAGTATCTTTGAGGTTAAACATTAGACTTCTGTACTTGTTCTTGTATTTGTTGTCAGTGTCTTTATATAAGTGAAAAAGCTCGCGCTCTGTCTTCTTGGCAACTTCAGAGGCTCTCTCCACTGTGACACTTAAATTAGACTCCTTCAGCCTGAAATGTTGAAAGTGTCGCACAGTTTACAGGTAATAGTTTTTGAAGATTTTGGATATAAAGGCTTTGAATATACGTATAAGCGTTTCCACAACATTTAATTACTTTTACTCCTGTAATTCCTACCTCTGTATAAGGATTTCCTTCAAAGAATCCCGCACACTTCGTCTGATTTCCTCCACAGACACAGGCTTCTTTGAAGCCGAAGATAGAGTCTTACTTTTTGTCTCTTGTTTCGGCTGAATGCCTATGAGGACAGAATGACAATGTAGTGAACAGGTGGGCATATCTATGACCACAGGGAGTACAACATATTAAAGATTCAGAGGAGATGTGGCATGCATTAAAAAAAAATGTATGCAAGCTCGGCTGTTGTCAAAAATCTAAATGCGATGTAAATTTTCTCTATTGCAGTACACAGGACTGCAAAGCAAGAAGGAGGAAGAAGCAAGACGGAGATGGAGGTGGATGTCATACCCCCTTCATGTAGTCAATCTGAACAGAACACTGTGAGGAACTATTTGGAAACTAAAACTGGCAACAGGCTAGCAGTTTGCTTTTTTGGTCACATTCGAGTTTCCCAATATGGAAAAGACACAACACTTTTGTTTTGGTTTTTTTTTAATGCCCTACAGTCTTTCAAATGCCCTTGTAGAACATCGTTACTGTTTCGAACTCAGCTATGAGTCTAAAAATACTAACAGTGAGTGAAAGACTATTAATGTATATATAGAGAGGAAGTGATCAAATCAGGCAGTATCTTTTTATATACACCTACTTTTAGAGGTTTTTTTTTTTTTTTTGTTTTTTTTTTAATGGCAATATGCCTTACCACATACACTATACTACCTCACTGCACTCAAATCTCATCTGTCATCTACATGGAAAATATGGTTTCAGGGATCTTAAATAATAAACCTCACGCACTTCTTCAGAATAGATATATGCTATATAATAAAACTGGTTGTAAATCTCATCTGAATGTGCACTGTAAAGGTTTTTTAAAAGTTTCAATTAAAGAGCAGAAACATGTGGCCGCGCTGGATACCCTGTGTATAAAAATGACGTAATAGTGATCATTCAAAACTTGTTTAAAATTCAGTGTGACAGGTTTTTTTATTTTAATATTAACATACCCGTTTTTAGATCCGTGGACTGCCTTCGTTCAGAATCCTGTTGGAAGAGACATAAGAGATGTTCTTTAGCCAAATTAGATTGCGGGTCATTACAAAGTGAATATGGACAACAAATGTGAACGACATAACAGCGAATATTAAGACCCTGTAGGAAAAAAAAGTAAACCAAAAAACAAAGCCAGGTTAAATTCTTAAAAAGGTGAGGATTGTTTATGTGAAAAGACATAAAAACAACTTCTGTAATTACACCGTGTTAACCACGCACCCTGTGTGTAAATGTCCTGTAGAGGCTACGTAAAAACAAAAAGACAACAAACCCTTGTGTAGTGGTAACACTGGCTATGATTAATATCAGAGGAGGAATTAGCTGGGGAAGACAAATATTATGCATATGAAAGTTCTGCATCTCTTGTGGCCACACAGCTTTATGAAAAGAAATCCTGGTGAACCTGCTTACCTTTCTTACTGGTCTGACCCCCCCGGACTGGAGAGACTGGGAGGGTCCCGGTCTGGGTTTGGATGGTGGCTTATGCTCCTGTACCTCATTCTTAACTTGGATTTCTGGCTTGCCTGCACTTGGGGACTCAGGATCCACTTTTTTGCTTTCCTCCTCACAGCACTTCAAGCACACGTACATCTGGTCCTCCTCCTCCATTTCGCGTACTTTTGTCAGGTCCAGACCCACACAGTCGCCATGGAACCAGTCGTCACAGCGACCGCAGCCCACCATAAACCTAAACAAAGCCGCGGTATCATTAAAAGACGTGTTTGCAGAAGAACATTTTGAGCACCAGATAGCAAATCTAACAAAGAACAAAAACTGATCAATGTTGAAATGTTTTTTGCTGTTATTTAAACACAAGCCTATTATGACCAGATAACAGAATATTTAACGCAAAGGCTGTGAGTTCTTATAACTGTTCACTGGTTACTTTTTGATAATGTATGCTCTTCTGTATTACAATGAACTGCAAATAGGTCTGGACATTATATTGATTTAATTCAGTTAATAGAGTTTTTCGAGATGAATAAAATCGAGAATAATGCTTCCTCTAACGACCTTTTTTCGCTCAACAAAAATTCAAAATACTACTTGTTGGTTTGTTGTAATATATTAATTATCAATGTGTTTCTTCAGTTATTGTCTAACACTGCAAGTTTATCTCATTTTAAATTATTTTTTTTTTTACAAATAATGCACATTAACACTCTTGCAAGTGTTGTTTTTGTTACTGTTGTTTGTTGACACTGCACATCATATGAAGTTAATAAAGAAAACCGGAATCATGTTTTATCCAGAGTTCATGTAAAAAAAAAAATCTATTTAAACTATGAATCGTGAACAATGGAGATTAAAAAAATGAAATTATATGAGAGAGACATTTAATGTTTTGGCCATAATCCTCAATCCTAAATGCAACACTTACATGTTGTTGTGATGTTTCTTGCAAAGGCCGCAGCAGTTGTTTCCATCCCATACAGTCTCAGTGTTGGCAGGTTGCTCCTCAGCAGTTTCCTTCTTCACAACTGGCGCATTATCTGGTATAAACAGCTGTGGTTCATCCACAGAGAGGCTTCTTACAGTTTTACTTTTCTGTTTCTGAAGGATCTTCTCTGGCTTTTTCACTTTGGGCTTTTCCTGCCCTGTTTCCTCTGGTGTTTTTAGTGGTTGGCCTGGACGACCCTCAGCTTTGGAGCTATTGTGAGGAGCAGTTTGTTTGATTGATCCCTGCTGCTCACCAACACGGATACCAGACGATGAGATCTTTTTGACTAAGGAGCCAGGGGAAGTTGGCAATTTTGGCTTCACTTTAACATCTCCCATGTTCTGTGTCCTTTGAACCTTAGTTTCAATATCACTTTGAGTGTTTTCCCCAGGCCTTTTCAAACAGGCAACAGCTTTCTTCTCCTTAACAGATTTTACATCGTGCACATCTCCTCTTTGGGTGATTTTTGATTGCAAGTTTTGTGATGTTTTCGGTCCCTTAATCATGTTGCTTTGTTGGCCCGAAACCATGTCTTTATTCTTGATAGAAGTCAGGCCTTGTTTTGGCTTGAGCAGCTTTTTGGGCACAGTCTGTTGCTTTTCCTTACCATCCATCTTACCACTCGGAGACGTTTTATTGTTCTCATTGTCATTCTCATTCTTTTGTTGCTGTTTAATTCCATCTTGTCCTTTACTGACTGGCTTTTTCTTTCCAGTAACACTCTGATTGTCAAGTTTTGTTTCTCCCACGGAGGGACTGCCCATCACTGTCCCATTGGCAGTCTGTACTTCATTAGGATTTACATACGGGCCCAGCCCAAGAGGTGCATCATCAGCACAGCTTTTGTCTGTTACATCTACATCTGCCCCTTTGTCTTGTACAGGAGTCTGTACATTGACAGAATCATCTGGCAACACTGCAAACCCTACATCTCCACTGTATGAAAAACCATCTTCAATGCAAATGGTTTGGCTCGCATCAGCCTTCTGTGCATACGAGGGTCCTGGAAGCAACTCAATCTTGAATCCTCCAATTGTGACTGTCAGTCGTCTCAATACGACTGAAGGGTTTAGCCATAATCCACTATCAAGATTATTAACATTGATACGCCCTCCCAGAGTTAATTCTCTCTTCAGCTGAGCACCTTTTACTCCTTTCTCAATCAGGAATGACTTCTGTAGCCTATTGGCTGGTTTCCTTCCTGGTTTTCCTCGAGGCATTTTGTTGGTGGATTTGTCAGCAGGTGGGAGATCACTGCTTTGTACTAAACATGATGAAGGAGAAAAAAAAATGGAAAAATGTGTCACACAGCCTCTAATTTAAATGAATGATTTGACAGGAATTAGAATGATCACCTGCTTACCGTGTTCTATATTACACGGACGTTTCCTTGGCCTGCCGACGGGTCGTTTGACTTGTGTGGTCTCTGTAACTGTCAGTTCACCGCTGAGGGCTGTAGATGCTGAACCACCATCGAGACCTGCTACAAGGAAATTAAAGAATAAATAGTGTAATTTATCTTCCCTGTTTCCAAAAGGGACATGCAAATGAAAGGGGAAAATGTTCCTCTATAAAAGTTAACAGTAATAGTTACCTCCATAAAGCAGGTTATGCTTTTACCAGCATTTGTCTGTTAGCAGTCTAGCATCCCCAATGTTGGACAAATCATCCTAATTTTTTTGTGTGTGAGTTCCCAATGACAGTGACTACAGATGATTACATTTTGGCCGTTCTAGGTGAAAGGTAGACGTCAGGAAAAATTCCCAAAATTCCCATTTGTTAAGATGAGGTGAATTTAAAAAAAAAATCATTTCTTAGTCGAAACCCATCTGATTTGATTCTAATTTACCACATACATGTATAGAGTCAAGACCTAGTGCCACAAAATGTTTGACCTTGAAACGTCAAAGGTCAAGTCACTGTAGACAATTTTCTAAAAAGAAAAATCACTACATCTCTAGATTTTCAACCGAAATTTCAGCTGATGTTGTTTGTGCAAATAGTAATAATACGCATACAATGATTGATCTGATTGTTTTCTAATTAAAAAAAAAATCACTACAGTCCTTGAAAAGAAGGTATTTAGCTGACACTGCTATACTCAAAATGACACTGTAACTTTGCAAATAGAATCTGAAAATATGTAACTCTTAAATGACTGTAACAGTGAGAGAATTCAACCATGCATTTTCTGTTTTAGTCCTCAGTCAACCACTTAAATCAAATCTATACTCAAACATTTAAAACTGCTTTTATGTCTGTAGACTAGCCTTGGTGATAGTCCACGTATTTACCTGTTGACCCAGCGATTTGAAAAGCAGAATCCTCATTGTCCAGTAGATTGAACTGCGAGCTTGCACAACCAAACATAGGATCTTTGTCACTGAGCATGTTCTTCAGTGAATCTTCTAGTCGGAGTCCGGGTCCAAACTCATTACTAGCTTCACATTCCAAGTTCTGACCTATTATTAGGGAGTCATCCAACTGGTCACTGGGTATTAAATGGTTAAAGGTGTCCACAATATCCATGAATGCTGCTGCCTTCCTGTAATGAAAAAACACAGACAGGATGACACAACACAGGTAAACCAGATTAACTATTACCAACTGTGACTGAGTGCTTCGTCTTCTTGCAGCACAAAATGCAAAGGTTTAGGTTACGGTCAAAGTATTCCACTTGATTCATTTAGACCAAAAGCAACTTGCATGTGAGGAAACCTTTCAGTCTAACTGCAAGTTCATTCATTTATTCGGTCATTCAACCTTTATTTTGGCTCTAAATATATATTGACACAAGGGCCTAATTTTCAACAGAAATGAGAAAAATGTACAAACCAGAAAAATAAACAGTCGTGATAAAATAAAAAGGCAACACAGTAAGAATAACCGAATAAACTAAGACAAAAGCAGGTAAAAGTGCAATGTGATAGAATTGACAGATAAAAAGTAAAGATAAAATAAGTGAATTTGAAATCTTTCTACAAATGTTTTAATTAAACTTAATAGTCACAAAGTCTGTTGGAAAGTATTTGATCAACTTCGCTCATGGGATGATGCCTCCATCAGATGGAAATGCTAACTGGTTTGCTATCTTGCTACCGTAATTAGCATATGTTTCAATACACTTCGGACCGTCATCGGCGTATACATGGCAGAAGGTTGTGCATTACGATTAGATATTCGATAGTTCAAGCAAATGCGTGTGAACTGCCTTTAACTATACTTACTAAAGAATCACCTAAGAAGCAAGCTAGCAACATAAAGTGACCTGTGTGTTCACGTTGGCTGGCAAGTAAGCAACACAGAACCTACAGCAGGCCAGGCTCGGACCCTACACCTGTTAGCAAGTCTGGGAAGGTATTCGGACTGGGGTTTTTTAAATCCTAAATCCGTATAAATTCATTTCAACAGTGGAAGAGCGAAAGCTTACGACTAGTTCTGCTACTGTGTTGTTTGCTGGCTAGCTGCTAACGTTCCATGACGGCTAACAACAATCCGCTGCAGGACGCGATCATACACACTATATTAGCAAGCTAACGGTAAATTATGGAGGAAGTTGCTCCCCAAAGCAATTCTGTACTTTCAGTGTCCGGACTCGTTCTATGAAAAGGGTATGTATCAATAAAACATCTGTTTCAGAGAAACTGAGACGTGTTGGACAAAAAAAGTGTGCATATTTAGTTAGGCAGCTCAATGCTCAATCTGTCAGATAAGCTAGCTAAGTCGCGTTAGCATAGGCCTGAGATACCAAGTTTGTTTGTGGCCAGAATGCTACTAGCGGATGTTAGATGATCATGTCCCCGTGCGTCTGTTTCACACCCTGCACTGTGAATATTCAGAATTATGAGCTTTCGTATACGTAGACTGCTCACCTCTTTCTTATGGCAATGCTCTATCCAACTCGTGTAAGGTTACATACTAGCAACGCTGCTCCCAGAGCCCAGTAACTTCCTCAAACTCAGCCGTCATTCGTGCTGCTGCTGCAAAGCCTCTGACAGGCAGCTCTGTTGTCACGTGGCTTCTGTTTACAGGTAGCGTAGCAGCTGATAGTGCAGACTTACACTATCAGCCATACATTGTGATTTTATGTTGTCGTGTTGTTTTAAGTCGGTTTTTCCCAAAGGTATTCCTCCCTCCCAGTAAAAAAAAAAAAAAAAGTCACACAAAACAACTTCCAGGAGGCTCTTCGTACATAACAATGACAGTTTAATTTGAAACAAGTGTGCAATTGAAGTGAAATTCATGGCACGTATTTGCTTGCATTACGGACAAAAATAGCATTTCTAGATTTTAAGCTCTATGCAGGAACCATTAAAACAAAAGTGAAAACATTGATAAGAGTTTAACATTTTAATAGGCTGACTTTTTTGGACAAACTTTCTCACTTGGGGTTGAAAATGTAATTGTTACTATATGTATAATTTTACACTCATTTGACAGACGTATTAGTAATGCATGTGCTATTAAAACATAAAACTAGTATTCTATGTGTAAACCACAGCAGACTGTAGAAAACATTAGGAATTCATCTAAAAAATATTTTGCTTATGCAACTAATAAGGATAAAAGCTTTATTAAAATAGTTACTGGGATAACTGCTCTTTTAATTTTTCTTTTGGGTCTAATCCATACCACAAAACAGAATTTTCTATGGCTGCCCAAGCCATTCGCTCTGTTGTGAATGTGGCAGCCCACTGTCCTGATGGAGAAACTACAATGGCACCTCCTGCACCACAGACACGATCTCCCATGTACCGCAGAGCTAACTCTGAAGCCTCTGCAGCCGTTTTACCTGTTTGGTAAGAGAAAAAAAATAATCACCAAAACAAAAGTCGTGGTTTAAAATGACCGTACCATCAAAATTCATAACAGGACATCAAATTATTAGATAATAAAGAGAGTAAACATCATAATCAGAAACTTTTTTTTTTTCAAGATCATACTAAACCTTGTTCAATGTATGAAACAATGAGTCTGGCCAAGGTGACTTTAAGAATGGACTCTCCGTGGCCTGTACAAGATACTGCACCACTGAAGTTGTCTGCATATCCTCCAGAGCCTTGTTTACAGCAGAAAACACAAAAAGTTTGTTACATTTACCATTTTTAAATCTGCAGCTACAATTTAACGCACTAGTGCCCAGTTTTACGTCATAAAAAA
>JAPQRN010000008.1:7913429-7943382 GCA_037367275.1 Coranthus polyacanthus | reverse complement strand
AGACACAATAATGAATAACAACATAGCACGTAAATTAATCAAGGTGAAGGCTGGGCTTCAACGCTCTGTTCTGGGCTGTATGCAAGTGTTGTTTCGTTTTTATATACAACTTAAGGGTTATTTTCCTCAATGCAGTTGATGCAGATGACAAAAAAGAAATGTAAGTAAATGAAGCCTTACCAATGATGGGAGAGTCTCCCACTCTGCCGACCATTTTATTTCTGATCCCTCCAGTTGATGTTGCACATGCAACATTACCAGCACAGTCCACAGCCACTGCCCCAACAGTATCATGAGCCCTGAAAACATTGAGAAAAACCTTGAAAATCATACACGCTGCACCTCCTGCAATCCTCTAACATGCAGGCGTGAGATTTTATATTCTCTTTATTTATTTCAGGACAGTATCACACTGTGTTGCTCAAGCTACAAGGATATTGCTGTGAGTTTTATGAGAATATTTAAGTCAAGGCAAGAGGAGGTGAAAATAAAATCACCAACATGAGACACATACCACTTAGAGTTGAAATCTTCCATTACTCCTGTAATATAGTTCTTGTGTTTCTCCCATTCATTTCTCTCGTGCTCAGTCACCAGCGTATCAGTGGAAACCGTGTCCAGGCCGATGCTCTCTGCAAACAGGTTAGCGCCTCTGCCTGTCAACATGACGTGGTCAGTCTGTGATTTTCCATGGCAGCAAACATGTAAGGGAAAGTCAGAATAAAAAAATATGCCTCCACTTTTATTGACAGTATGATGGTCTGTGGCTTCAAATTTCTTGACATGTAAACGCACCACTGGGGGGAAACAATCTGGTTGCCATTCTAACTATTTTTTATAGATAAAGGCTCTAAATCTGCACCAGTGTCTTTCTAATTAAATACACCTTTTAAGAGAGAAAAGAGTAATTATTTAAGACAATACCTTCTCCATCACTGCTCTTGCTAGAGACACTGGGTTAACGATGTTCTTCACTGAAGAAACAGCTCCACTTGCTAGTGTCCTTCCATCCATGATAATAGCATCCAGCTCCACTTCTCCTTGACTATTTAGCGCTGCTCCATGGCCTGTAATTAAATTGTCACAACCAGTAACTAATTGAACAGCTAAGGCAAGTACTACTTCAGGTTTTCACAGATGATAAAACCTGAAGTAAAGTGTGTAAAGTGTGCCATATATAGCGGAGGACACAGTATGTATTGCACTTTATCATCATGTCTCGTTTTATTTTTTGTTCATTATGAGCCTTGTCTTTTTTCCCCACAGGTTACACCTAAGTCTGGCTAAAGATGGAGCTTAAAGAAACATGTAGGGGAAATATAGTTCAGACTGGGCAGATTGGTTTTTAGACTTAACGTGTCGATATTTCAGACTCCATCTCGGATTATGTCAGATTATGAGGATGAGCACGAGCCCCATAATCGTTCAGCGACATAACTCCACCCCACCATTAGAAATGTGACTCTAAATGCATGTTTGCATTTCCACCAGGAGATGGAGACAGCGTGCCACGGATACAGTCGATGTAACAATAGAATGGAAGTCTTTAATTTCCAGGTAAAACAGACAGCCGTAGGTTTTAGTTTTGAAAATGAGACAATAAAAACAAAGAAAAGGAGACAATGTGGAGTGCATGCACAAATAATTAAAAGATATTCATATAATCATTATGCGTTTATAGAACCCCGAATAAGAAATAGTTGGGACAGCATGGAAAATACAAACTATAAAGGAAATACATTCAGATTCCTTTAATCTTTTAATTCTGTTCTGCACCATAATGTGCGTCATGAAATATCCAAATCCCTTCCTCTCTTTCTCTCTATATTGAGGGACATTGCTTTAAAACATTTTAATAATTCAATAATCTCACACATTTGTTGAGAAACTGGCGATCCTCGTCCTATCTTTGCTCCTAAAGGACGACAACCTTTCCTGGATTGCAATCACGCCGTTCAAATCACACTGTTCTTTCGTTATTTTAACTCAGAAGTTGCTCCTGTTCCAACTTTTTCTCGAATGCGTTGCAGCCTAAATGTGAGGAATGGATGTATATTTACAAATGAAATGAAGTTGACCAGACAGCACATGAAATATGCTGTTTTCATAGTGTCTACGATGAAATACAAGTCAATTTTAACGGCACTGCTTTCTTTTTTTTTTTTTTATTTGCATTTTCCATACCTCTCCAACCTTTTATATTACATTAAATGCACTGGCTGTACATGTCCAAATGCCGATTACGTGTTGATAATAATAATTCTGTTTACCTGCATTAAACACATTATTATCCTCCATTGTTCTCACGGCTGATTCGACAGCATCCAGTGCACTTCCTCCTCCTTTGAGCACTGAAAAGCCTTCACGTGCCGCAGCCTTTACGCCGTCAACAGAGTCCTTGGACAGTTCGTCGGGTATGGCCCACGCCCCACCATGCACAACTATGACTGCTGTCATCTTTAAATCCATGCAGGAATAAAGACAAAACAGGAAAGAGTAACAGTCTCAGTTTCTCTGTGCCCTCCAGGTTTATTACACTTCACCAGGATCTGAACTCACACTTACAGAATTTGTATTGCTTTGGCGCTCTAGGCTATAAACATGGTTCTTGTGCAGACTGTAAAGCCCTTTGAGGAGAATCTCTGATGAAATTGAATTGAAAGCAGCGATAATGTAGGCAATCACCAACACAAATCAACCCCTAGTGGATTTTGAAAGACCTGTATAATAAAGATATTTTCTAACAGGAAAAAGCTGATGTGAATTAATCAGCCGAAATCCCACCCCACCCCTGGAAATGTACTATTTTTGACTTCATTAGAAACTGAACAACAGTTGAACTGAACACCTAAGTCAGTAAGTAATAAACACCCGAATGAATAAATAAATCAATCTGGCTCACTGAACAAACTCAAAGTCAATAAACTGAGAACTTAACGTCAAACTAACCGTACATTTCTAATGTGCAATTTGAATTTTTCTTTTTCTTTTTTTTTTTTAACTATTATTTTCCCTCAAAGTCATTAGCCATCAGTCTCTAAAACCCGATTAATCAGCTCCAATGAACAAAACAATTAACATAAGTAAGACACGAAAGAAAGCATTAAACACTTTATTTCAAATTACAGCTATATTTCAAAAATGACTCATTCTTTTCATGTGGACTGGTCTTACAATGAACTAACTACAATGCATGTTTAAATTGGCATTTTGTTACAGGCACGCCGTTCGGTTTGTTGTTTGAGCAGGTTATAATGGTCATACATATGCATTTCTCAGCCCCTGCATCAAGATGCAACTGGGAATACATAGGAAACATGTAAACAGAATTAAAAAGTGTTTCCGCAGACCAAAGTGTTGAGTGAGACCTCCCTGTGCAATGTCTTCAACTCCTTTGTGCAGGAGTTTTTTGGGGGTTTTTTTTGTTCACTATTTACTGCACGAATCCTCTAAGGTGTTTTACACCAGGTTTCATTCAACACGTGTCGGACGTTTCTCATTGTTTGGGCTACTTTTTGTCAAAGGTCACACTAAATACTGACATTTGCCTGTAGAAGCCATTTAGATGTGTGTGTGTGTGTGTGTGTGTGTGTGTGTGTGTGTGTGTGTGTGTGTGTGTGTGTGTGTGTGTGGTTTTTTTTTTCCTGTGATTTTAATACCGCGCACATATCTGTATTTTCTCGTCGTATCTTCATTAAGAGACAACAAATGCGTATGCTCGTGAGAAACAACACAGCTAAAGGTGGTTAAAGTTCAACTCTTTCTCAGCAGAACAACTGCATAATTACTCAGCCACTAAACAAACAGCACAGTGTTTTCTTTCATATCGTTAATTGCTCTTGGCTGCGGCCGTTTAATATTTATCCTGCGAACTGCGACCTATTTTGTTCATTGTCGCTTAAGCTGTTTTCCTTCCTTATAAATATACACAGTGTGTAGATACAATGTATATATTCGGCATTGCCTCTGACCGGGAGATTTCTTGTGTCAGACGACTAACACGACTTCCATCTGATTTAAATAAATGTTGTGAAGCCCCCCAAAAAAAGCCCCAAAAGCCCGACCTCAATGGCAGCAGATGTGACTGACTGCAGGACACGCGTGGATCCCCTCGGGCTTTAGCAGCTGCTCACAGAGCCTTTCCACCGTAAACAGAATAATAAACCAACACGTAAGACAACATTTACTGACGGTAACGAACCATTAGGAGCGGTGTTTACCTTCACCGATCCCACAGGAGAAGACTTCCGCCACAGTCACGTGGTTTCGTTGCGGGATTAGTTCGCGTGGGTTTTTTTTTTTTTTTTTTTTTGCCCCTTTATCCCCACGCTCGCGCCGCCGTCAAGCGTGATGAAGTTAATACCGGCACTTCCTGCGAAAAGTTTCAAAATAAAATTCTGCTGCATGGCGTAGTCAACGGAGGTGATGAAGTGTTAACGATGGAAACTCAGAAGAAAGAGGCGTTCAAATGCAGCGAAATAGAAGAGCGTTTTCTGGAAGGGTTTATAAATGTTGATCTCATCCAAGTCACGTGAAACATAGAGGGAATGTTGTTAAAGTTCCTCCCTTTCGTCTGTCTTTCATTTCTTCATTCCTTCCCTCCTTAATAAAAATAACACTGACGCCATTAAAACAAATCCAAGTATTTTATTTCCTCCTTCCTTCCTCCATTACTTTTTTCATTCTTTCTTTCTTCTTTCCTTCCTTTATGCCTTTCTCCCTTCATTTTTTTCATTCCTCCCTTCTTTAAACCATTAAAACAAATTCTTCCTCCCTTTGTTCCTTCCTCCATTTCTTTCAGTCTTTCTTTCTTCCTTCCTTCCACCTGTCCATCACTTCTTTCCTCCTCCCCTCCTTATCGTCTTCCTTCCTTCTTTCCTTCATTTCTTTCTTTCATCTATCTACCTCTGGATCTGTACATTCCTCGTGTTTGGTTCTGGCCTCTAACCTGCCCAGCGTTTGACTGTGTTGTCCAGTTTCTGTGCTG
Organism: Coranthus polyacanthus; assembly: GCA_037367275.1. Classification (NCBI taxonomy): domain Eukaryota; kingdom Metazoa; phylum Chordata; class Actinopteri; order Kurtiformes; family Apogonidae; genus Coranthus; species Coranthus polyacanthus. The sequence continues at coordinate 7,938,395 of JAPQRN010000008.1, read as the reverse complement.
TTGCTTGTCCTTCTCTACGCTTTTCTTTTCTCTCTCCTCCTTCCACTCAGCCCAGAATTTTAAGGCAGATGGCTGCCTACCCGGAGCTCGGTTCTGTCTGAGGCATTTTCCTCTGTAAAGAAACTTTTTCCTCCTCGCTGTCACCCCGGGGCTTGCTCTTGGAGGTTTTGTTGGGTTTCTTCTCTGTATAGTGAGGACTTGACTTGAATTTGTGAAGTGCCTTGAGACAATCATGTACTATGATTGCCGCTATATAGATAAAATTGAATTGAATTTCTTTCATTCATCCTTCATTTCTTCCTTCTTTCTTTCCTTCCTTCATTTCTTTTTTCTTTCTTCCTTCATTCATTAAAATAACACTGAAACCATTAAAAGAATCTAAGCATTTTATTATTTTATTGATTTCTTCCTTCCTTTCTTTGTTCCTCCACTTCTTTGTCTTCCTTCATTTATTTCTTTCCTTCTTAGTTTCTTTCAATCTTCATTCCTTCCGTCCTAACCTTTACCTTAAAAGCTTTAACCACTTTTAACAGGTCTGCAGATTGCAGTACAGTGAAAGACAACAGTAGCATGAGTCAGTCTCCTGGGATGAAATCCCCCAGTTGCTGAAACTGCATCTACATCTGCAGCTGGTCAAGTCATCAAACACCTCTGCAGTACCAATATAGAACCAGTCTGCCACCAGAACCAGCAGACCCGCAACTGTTCCCCTGATACATGGACATTTTTAAATTGCTTTCACTTTTTCATGATTATGCAAATAAACAGCAAACCTGTTTCATTGTTTACAATCTTGATTTAATTTGTCTCCACGATGACTATAATTCACCATAGAAATCTAAATACTAGTAAGTAAGTAATATACCCTGGAAAAGTGATTTCCCAAACCAAGTTTACGAAGTGCTTTAATAGAAAAAAAACAAACAATTTGCACTATAAGAGTTGTGAAAGAAAAATAATCCATGCAAGAGTGAATAAAATGGTAATAAAATCAAAAATAACATTGACAGTAAAACCAAACACAGACAAGATATCATCCAGTCAAGGTATAAAGGTTGGCCAAAAAACAAATATATAATCACATATACATACGATACCAGAAAAAAACATCTTGAGAGCTTCAGCAGTGAAATGTGTAATGTTGCATTTTGGCCAGTAGAGAGCTGTAAGAGTCCATGACATCCTTGTTGACTTTTCAGTATTACTATGCAATGTGAGTGAAAATCAGGGGTCAGTGCTGTCCCTGCAAAGTGATCTGTCACAGTGATAAAAGACAAATCCTTCTCCTGCTTTATAAACTTCAACGCATACACAAGTCTCCTGCCTGTACAGTAAGGACGGATTTGTGCTTTTTTTTGGGAGTTTTTTTTTTGAGTTTGCATACTTTGGTCTACATTCACACACATACTACAGGCCTAGGGATATGAGATGAAAACACATTAAATCATCATTAGCAATGGTAGTCACTGTAAAAGAAGCAGGATTATGAACATCATCATAAATCATGTAAGGGAAAAGAATTAAATCAGTGAAGGTCCAGCAAGCATGAAATACAAACATACTGTAGTGTGGGCTGGTGAAAGCTTGTCTACCTGCTGCAGGCTATCATGCAGAAGAAAAACACAAGTGTGCTTCAGAAAAAGATTAAACATCAGTTTTTAAAAATTATGAGGGTGTGCAAGTTTGGACTTCTAATCAATAACAGTTCACTCTAGGCCTGCTTGGCATTTTAAAAATAAGCAGCAATGTCAAGGACTGCAATGTCACAAGACAGTAAACTTGTCAAACTATAAAAGAATAACGTTTATATGAGAGTAGATTCTGAAAGAACCAAAATCCTCCAATGTTTTTGTATTTCTGTAAAAGTATAAAGAAACAACTAACACAACAATTGACTTTCATCCAGTTAACAACAGCGCCTGTGTTTCCCCCACAGTCTTTATGATTCTGATCAGTGCAGTCAGACTCAACTCTAAAGGTCAAGTAGAGCTAGAATTGGTCATTCAGCCTCTTCTGCTCAAAACTAATTTGTGAGTAAGTAAAGCAGCCTGCATGCTGTGCTGCAGATGAGTTCTGCTTTAAGATTCAAGTCAATATCGCAGCTAGGGGACAAGAGGGGCATTTTTATATGATGTGCTCCCCCCATACGTGTTCATGCGTACACTTATGGTGCACTGACATCGTTCCCCAAGGCCGTAATGAAGCATTCACCTGGCATTTCATAAGGCACTGCAGTGTAATTCACCTTACAGGCAGAAAACATGTCTTCTGATTTGACCTCCGTCAGGACCAATTACTGTATACCATGTAAATTAGAAGAGGTGAAAATCTCTCATAACTGACTTCTCCTGGCCCAGTGATGTTTAATGTCAGAGTCGGGAATCTCTCTCTTTTCTAGACGACCAGTAATTTAGTTTGATGATGTAAAGACATTGCTCTTTGCTTCACTCTGTTTAGGTGCAGTGGCTGTAAATAAAGAGCAATGACACTCCGAAAACACACTGAGAAAACAAAAGTTTGTTCATTCTGAACATATGACAAATATGCATAACAACAAAAACAAGAATGAACAGAAACATGTACAACAACTTCTCAGAATACAAATAAATAAATACCCATGTCCAAAACATAAAGGGAGTAGGGCGAAGTACAAACTTATATGGCCCCACCCCTTTTCTATACTCACAAGTAACTCAAATGAACACCTTAAAGTTTATCTTCTTTACACATTCAGTGTCATTGTCCAACAACAACAGCAACAACAACAACAACAAAGCAACAAAATCAACAAGCATCACAGTCCTGATTGAAGCCTCACTTCTTCATCCCTGCCTCTCTCCAAAACAAGTATTTTATACATCATTTGAAACAGTTTCATATTAGTCATATTAGTACTTTACTTTGCTGAGTTCAAATCCTAAACTATTGCAAAAATTCACCCCACAAACATTGAAACACACACGCTCTCCAGAGTGACACTGTGTTTTTCTAAATTAAATTTTCCTCTTAAGTTATAATCCCCTTTTCTGCCTGAGAACCTCTTTTGTATATTACCAGAAAATAAATTATTTCTTGCTTTGTACACTATTTGAGCTGTCTAAATTTCTACTAGATCTGTGAACTTCAAAGTCTTGTGTCTGTAAAAACACTATGTTTGTGCGTTCACAAGGTCCTACATTGTTAACTACCCTCATGGCCCTTTTTTGTGGTATGCATAATGAGTGTGTGGTCCTTTATGTATGTGTCACCCCACACCTCTATACAGAAATTCAAAAATGATAGAGTGGAGAGTGGAGCGCTTTAGAATTCAATATATAATATATGAAAGAACATTAAACAAAGAAACCAAGTAATTTCTCAAAGCCTTCTCTCCACCATTCACACAAACCTGTATCTAATTTTGCACAGGTAGTTGACTGTACGTGTTTCTTTAACAGGAACTGTGATAAATCGGGTGTAACCTGTAGACATGTTTACTTCAAAATGCCTCTAAGACACAGGATTAAACCACCTGGACAGAGGGTGCAGTATAAATGACCGACAGGGAAACCAGCTATAGAAGAAGAAGAAAAAAAACGCCTTGTTATTTATGAACGTGGCGCGCTTTAATTTAGTCTACGTGTCTAGTCTAGTCTAGTCTATGTGATGACAATGGTATCTGCGGTGAGAAACAGACATCCTTTACCTCTCAGAGATCTCGTTTCAGTCACGCAAGTAGAAATGTGCAGCACCATGGACAGCGACCGCGCTGTTTTTTCTCCTGAGGGTCCACTTGAGTGGACACGCAGCGTGTTTTCACAGTTTACGTGAGACACGGGCCACTAAAAATGACACAAATGCCATTTGCTCACGAGCAGCTGTACATTGTCGTTTTCCTTGAATGAACTGGGAAACTAATTAGATAAGACGCGTTTGCTGTTGATAAGGTGCTATCTCTTAAACATTTCTGATTTTGCTGTAATTAAACCTCATCATATCAAAGCCTGTAGTCTAATTTCCATTCTTTCAGTAGCCTTGTATAATATCCTTAATAGTGTACGTTCTTGTTGTTGGGTGTAGAGTGTGACCACGAGTTAACTTGGGCTTCACAGCTAGTAAAGTATATATACAGCGTTCTTACATCCGTTCGCCACTTTTAAAAACAGAAGCTGCATCAAACTTATTATGAACCCACGCTGCCCTTACTGCGTCTCACAGAGTGACCAATGTTAGCTCCGACCAAGTGCTCCCTCAACTTTTTTTTATTCATTCCCTCCCAGCACATTACCCCATTGGTATGCGCTCAGCGGGGACCGTCTTTGTTTTCTAGCAGCGCCAGTCCCAGAATATGGCCAATAATGTTGCTGAGGGGCGGGGAGCAGCGCGGTCTGCAGATCAGACCCAGTGAGTCTGAGCATCTGGCGGGGTGCCGAGGAGAGGCAGTAAGCAGCGATGGCAGAGATGGGCTCACACCTCTGAATCACAACTCTAATTCCAGCCAAGCATCTCTGAGACCTGGGACGACTAGTTTTGGAGGGACTTTGCTTGTTGTGCTCTCAGAGACTGGTAGGCTGTAGCTACCACAAAAAAAAAAAAAAAAAAAAAAAAAAAACACACAGGAGCGGAAGGTTATAGTTGCATTTCGACGCACTCCTGTCGTCTCACCTGCACGGCCGGTGAAGAGGTCCGCTGTGATAATAATGCATCCAGATAAATACTTACCTGAACTGGTGGCGGAGAAAAACAGCCTGGACTCCTCCTTTGTGCATGCGGTGCGCTTGCTTACAGAAGGTAAGCCAAGTATTTAAGTGTTCTCTGAGCTTTGTGCATTTTTACTAGTGGCATTCACCATGTTCCCTGCAACTGGAAACACCGTGCCACACTGCGTTGGGAGGGAAATACACAGACATAACGCGAGCGTTTTTTTAACATCTGTGACTCAAAATGTGCGCTCGTTGACAGCGAAATCGTCGCGTTGCTGTGTTTAGTTGGGAAATTACTCCTCGGTTCTAGCGTTAAACTTTTTTTTTTCCCCGAGGTGTTTCCTGTGTACACAGAAAATAAACTGTGTGCAAAGTCATCGAAGCGCCTCGGTTGTTCCCATGATTCACCTAACCCACTGCCCTCCAAGGTCAGGAAGTGGCACATCCACAAATGAACTGCAAATGTTCCACGGAGCAGTTCCGCATGACTTCAGGACAAAAATGTGTAAAAAAGTAATTTAATTGTATGACTGATTGAATTTAAACTCAGATAACGTGCCACACAAGCTGCTGCCTATTCAGAGCGGCCAGGGTTGATTTATCTGAGCTCAAATCTTTTTTATTATTATTATTATTAGACAAACTTAATTTAGTCAGAAAGAAGGGTTTTGTCAGTGCTGACTGCAGTCATGATTTAGCACCCTGACAAAATGTCATCAGTCTGATATTTTTTAAGAACACTACCTGAGACAAACAGTGCAGGTAAACCCAAGTATATTTTTTGTAACAGAAGCCATATATACTGTAGAGTCTACAGTGTAGACTCTGATGCTCCAAGACAGTTGTTAAGAACGTTTCCGGGTTCATTTGATCGCATTCTCTTAAACCAATACTTATCATTAACACCATTAAGTTAGTGTGTAAGTGAGGAACTGCAGTTGAGAACGGCGCCTAACTTATATCTAACAGGGCAGTACAATCCACATCTTTATAATGCAGGTTGGTCTCATTCACATACTGAGAATCCGCCACCTTTGGTAGGAAACTTATCATGCCAAGGCGAATGCTGAAAGTCAGTTGTGCTCATACCGTCTAAGGATGCAACAGCTTCTCCAGTGCAAATCCCTTTTTCCCCAGTCAGGACTGGATATGGCAGGGGGAGGTGTAATCCTAAAATAGCACCAGTAATGTTCTAAGTATAAATAACAAATCTGCGGATGTGGTTATGATTAACAAATACTTCACGGTGAGTTTCAGTTTATTCAAGCCATTCCTTATCCTCCACCATCTACCTCAAAGAAGTCTTGCTTGTGCGTTCATCTCGAAGTTTTTTTTTGTGACGCTAGTTAGAGAAGTCAAGTCTGTTGGGTTAATGTTCTCTGATTAGATAGGGTGTTTGTGTTCTGGCGCTTCCGCCCCTTGAGCTTTCCTGCTAAAATGTGTTGATGAGACACCTGACAGTCCCGCTCTTGTCTCTAACTGTGATACAGATGGGATCATCTGTCACAGAGTACACATTGCCACATTTTCTCAAGGCTGACTCACACAGCCAGGATACAAACAATAATGTTGTTCTTGTTATATGCAGCACTTTTCAACAGCTATTAGCTTGTTAAGGTGATGTTATATATTTATTCTCAGACTGGCTTCTTCATTTTAATGCATCTTAAGCTTGCATTTACTTGGTAATGGCTATGACATGGCTTTAGATGCCCAATGATTCATTTTTAAAAAGGAATTTGTTAGGATGGTTACATTTAAGTTATTCCCAGCACCTAATAATTTACAATATAGCGTTGCACAGTCTGATACACGAAAGTGCAATGTTTTGTAATAGGCTGCGATACCATTTATTTTCCTGAAAAGAATTCAATCTGCAAGGTCAGTACAGAAAATAGTATGCATCACACAAAACAGTGGACAATCAGTATAATAGACTGTCAGTTCAGTCAGTCTCATAGTGTCAGCTCTGAAAATGTTCAACATAATCAGCCCTGGGCGGCAATGAAATAATGTTCATGATTTCTAACCACTTTCACTCAGTTGTTTTCACTTTGTCAGACTGTGCTATTGGGTAATACAGAATTATGCATATCAATGGACAGCAAGATAAACCACATTCACAGGTCTACAGATTAACAACTATTTATCATGCATGTAATCCTGCATTCTTCACGCCGTGCACTATGTAAACACCATAACATAGATTTACCATGGGCTCAGTTAACAGCTCCATATTTATGAAATGAATTCCTTGTGTATTTAAATTATGTTGCCACTAAAATTGTCTTTCTTTGAGCAGATTTAAAGCTGTTTGGGACAAAGCTGTTGCAGTCTCTAGCTGAAGAGTGGGAGTGTGTGGGGTGAATAATCTTTCAGATGGGACTGTGGGCTTCATCTGGCTTTCTTTGACAGCAAAAATAAAATTTAAATCATGAAAATTACTTGATCTATAAAAGTGACAATAAAAATAAGGTTTTTTTTTTTCCATATACGCAGTTGCCCGTCTACACACTTTTCATGTTAAATGAACTTCCGGAAACATTCCATCATTAAATTAAGAGCTCACTTACATGTACCTGGTGGTTTCAGTTTGCAAAAAAAAAAAAAAAAACCAGAAGTTCCCTTCATGTCTGTTCCTTTAATGCTGCTCTGACCAAAGAATAGCTTAGTTTCTTTAAAAGTGGGTTGAAGCTGGAGACGAGAAAAGGAAGCCTTTAATGGATCCCAGTGGTTTTCTGTGAGGCTTGCCTACATACTGTGTAGCCAGCCTTACTGTAATAAGCAGTGGGATTCCTAATAGGGTGAAGAGGAACAGACAGGGAGGCAGAAGGGAGGCAAATGATGGACAAGTACAGGAATGTTAGACGACATGCTATGATTCCATTTTTAGAATGAAGGGGACGTTTTTTTTCTTCATATTTTTGGTACACAGCAAACATTCTTTGGCTATACATAGCATACACTGTCAGTGAGCTTTTTGACAAGTTAGAGCATCTCATGTACTCTCACTTATGCTTGTGGGCACAGAAACAATGCAAACAGATCTGCAGGAGATTTGAATAATGTAGGTTTCTCTGAATAAAAGATGAGTATAGATAACAAGGAGGACCAAGACTGTGACACGTGTCAAATAAAATATAAGAAAGCGAGAATATGAAAAAGGCCTTGCATCTGTAAAGTTTACTTTGGTATATTTATCAAAGGATTAAAATGAATAATTTGCCAGTTAAATGTCCTTAGGAGTCAGTGAGTTTGACTTTGGATCCCAGCTTAAACCGTCTATGCAGATTTCCCTTTTCATGTGAAGTTTAGTGCCGTTTGTCATGTTTTTTTTTTTCTCCTTATTTAGCCACTCTGCCAGCTGTTTGAGCATATACACTCACTAGAGCGCTGATTTGCACTTTTTTAGTCCTCATATTTATCAGATAAAGGTGAGTTTTCCAGCAGTTAATAATAAGCTCGCACCACATTTTGCATTGTGACTCTTTTTCCTTAGTCAAAATCAGTCAGATAACGCAGTAGTTTTAGCCTTAGTTCAAGTCAGATTTCAGACATAGCTGTGATATGTGACTATGTAAGACTCACGAAGGGAGCTCGATGCCTGTACATTCGATGCACAAACAGAAATTGAAACAGCACTGGCTAACCACCTGCTTGGAGTTGTGTCAGAAAGTACAATGTGCAAAAAAGAAACTTTTTACAATCAAATCTCTTGCAAAGGGCTGTTTTCCCCATAAACTCTAGGAATTGATTTTCACTTAATCGCTCCCTCTCTTGCTTATAAATTGTTGATCACATTTCAGCATATCCATTATGGCACGGCCTGCTCAGTATCCAGCAATGACCCATCTTGTAGAGATAGATAAACACCACCCCATGTGGTACGGCCTATCAAAAGGACACAAAAATTACATTTCTGCAAAATGAGACATTGCATTACATTTTCGGCACTTAGCTGACACTCTTATCAAGAATGACTTACAATGAGAGCACGGGTCGAATAAGATTAAATTCCAAGGTCACGAGCATTTCAAGCAACAGAAATGAGTGGATGAGCCAAAGCCGCAGCACTCAGACAATAGATATTAGATATCAGATTATCTGACTGTGCCTTATGAATGTTCACATGGAGCAGGAAAGTCTAAATAGAAATAAGAGAGAGACACTGAATTTTTTTGAGTTTTTATAACAAATCGAGGCAAATCCTGCGAAAGTAAAGCGGTTACAGTGACATCAGGTATTCCAGAGAAAGTCCTCGGTGGTCTTTTCATGCACTTTATTTGATGCGTCAACTTTCAGCCTAGTTGTTGTTGGTAAATCTGAAGTGATTGGCAGCCATTGTAGCCAAACAAAATCACTTTACTGTGACACAACACAACAGCTTCACACGTCAAAAAATACCAATTAATACATTTTTTCTGTTAAAGCTTTTATAAATCCAGCAGCTACTGCTGTTGGAGGCTAATGTGCTTTTTCATCCAACATACCATAATTATACACGGATTGATCCATCAATGAGCTGAATAAAAAGCTACAAGAAGATGAAAGCCAACCGAACAAAAATAGGGCTAGAAAATGATGTTCAGAAATGTTTGAATGAATATGTCAGCCCATCAGTCAATCAATTATTGCTGTGTATTATTTATAATAAAATTCACTTCAGCAGCCACGTAGTCGTGTGCTATGTGCACCAGATGTTCAGACAGTCACATGCAACAGTATGACTTGTACATCATGCACATGCATAATATAAATATATAAAATATAAAGCAAACATACATCTCTCTGTCATATTCAACCTGGTAAAGTCATATGCATAATATGTGTCATTATACTCTATGTAAAACATAAGCAGATTATATAATATTGAACCACTCATTTGAATTTGGCAACTGTTTTCTGTTCTGCCTGCCTTTTAAATAACTCAATTAAATATATGATTTGGTCACAAGCCATCATGATAAAATGTGTATAATTTGCTTGCTTTTAATATGCAATTTGTATTAATAATAATTGCTTTTCACTTTAGTTTCTATCACACACTCAGCAGAGAATGCGAAGACAGCATTATAATTAGATTTAAGAATTAATACTTTATCGCCGTGTCAAGGGCCGAATGCAATTTGCCTCCATGCAGCTACGTTAAAAACACATGAAAACACGCAGCGTGTGGCCAGAATGCCGCACTTTTTCCAGCCACATGCATTTACATTCATCGCCCAGAGTGAAAAAGGACAAAGCTAATTGCACATCTCATAGTTCATTCTCCCCCACCAGGTCCACTCTGCCAAGCAGAATGCTATTACTGCCTCTTTATGTGTGAGATGTGAACAAGCAATCAGTTATTGGGGAGTAATTAGACTGATTCACTTTTGCTCCCATTGTGAAATCATTATTGTAGATACAGAATTCAGTAGGTAGAAGAAATGTGTGAATAATTTAGCTGTCTACAGGCTAATGGCACTTGACTAAGCCTTTGTGTTTTGGGCCCCTCGCTGCAGTTGACGTGATTGCCTGTGGTGCATTAAAATATATAAAAATTAATCACTCATCTCTCTATTGATTGGTTCACTAGTCAGTCATACAAACATTTTAATGACTCTCACAAACATACAGTAATTGGCTGTTTGAGTGGATTTTTAGGATTTCTATTAAAAGCTTTAAACAAAAAAAAAAAAAAAGAAAGGTGGACGCCGTACGTACTTAACCGTCGGTCCATTCCAAAGCAAAGCAAATAAAAAAGCGAATGAAAAATACAGTTACCAGCGTCGGTTTTCAGGTTATTCACGTTTGTTTTAGCAAGTCTTGCAAAATAAAAGGAGAGCGAGATGCTCGGCGTGCGTCGTTTGTGTACATCTGTGTCAGAAACATCCTGAGTTTGCTGCGTGTGATTCAGCCCCTGCTCACTCTACTGTATTCACATCTATTTATAAAGAGTAAACATAACAATGTGGAGTTAAGTACATTTAAAAAAAAAAAAAAAGGAACTGCGTTTGACTTCATGACGGTGAACGGATTTTTTCACTGCGCTTAGTGTGTTTAGTGATGTTTGTTTTTTTCGTGTTTTTTCCTGTAAACCTATGAGGAAAGAAAACCTATATCCACCCTCAAGCGGTGGATTAGAGGTAATTTGAACTCACCAACATAAACACTTTAACACTCCTGAACAACAAATAAAAGCTGCAAGTTGTAGGTAAGAACTGAATACTAATAACGCTACAGTGTAATAATTAATCAAATGCAACAGATGCAGGTATTATTTATAATAACCCTAATGACACTGGCATACAGTATATTCAACACTTAAACAATATGGAGCTTTTGAGTTCTGTAGTATTTTAGAGCTTTTTGTGAACTAGAAATTCAAGTATTTGCAAGATGTAAAAAGTATGATACGAGTAAGAATAACACAGGTCAATTAAAATCGTGGCACATTTCGAAGGCAAAATGTCAGCAATATTATCTCGTTTAGTGCTTAAATGGGTTCAGATCCTGCAAATAACCTGCAACCAAGTCAATTATTTGTTAAAAGAACTGTAACTCTGTTAGTAATGAATGAAAAATGCAGCCAAAACTGATGCCAGAATTGAATTCATATTTGAAACCAGAGGTTATTGACTGTAATTATGGATAGTGTTGTTTATATTTATTGACTTTTACACACACAGTAAATGACTTCAAACTGTGCTTCAGACTTTGTGCTGCATGCAGCCTTACAGCAGATGTGTCTAACCTTAAGCCATGGTAGGCTGACTGAGCACATTTCTTCTTTTCCAGCAAACCTTGTTGTTTAACTCATATAGTTGCACACATTTATCTGCTAGCTGTCCAGTCTAACCACAGTTTTTCCACTCTTGGCTGCTGAGCAGCTCTAGTGAAGCAGTTTGGGCAGCACAACAGAGGGGATCAAGAGTACCAGAATAGTATCTAAGAGTGTTTTACTCATTCAGTTCCCCAAATGAGATTTTTTTTCATCCTGTGCAAGGACTGAAACCAGTGACCTTCAAAGCATATTTTCGCTTCTCTGATCTTTAGGCTCCCATTGCTCTGTACCACACAGAGTATTTGACAGTGATGATGCTAGTGTGAATGTTCCTCTAGACTTTCATTTTGTAAGCTCATTTTTCCTTTTTTTTCTTCCTTTTCCTTTACTTACCTCTCTCACACACAATCCTCTTCTGAGTTCAGCAGCAGGCTGCACACCAGAATTAAGGTATCTCCCATAATGCGGTCGCCAAGAGTACAATCATCTTCATGGTCTATAAAAATATCATTACTTTATACAAATGATACGAATACTACTCCCATTTTAAAGCAAAACACTTCCTAATAAAAACACAACCCAGAAGAAATTCTCTCCCTCGATGGATCTGTGAGGATGTCAGGAAACCCATGGTGAAGCCATGAATAGTATTATTCCACTGTATATTGTTTAATTCAAATGAGATTTATTTGATAATTTGACTTTGACAAATACACATGAAATGAACTGTTGGTCTTTGTCAGTGATATTTTATATCATTATTATCACTATATAGCACCCTGTCTTACTTTGCATAAAACAGAATTTTAAAAAAAATACCCAAAAAAATCAAGCTCGACACTGGTTGTGCTTGATTTTTCTCCATAGCTAAGCCACAGAAATGCTATTTTTCAAAGGCACGCTTTGGAGTCTTGCACTATCCTGGGACCTGTCTCGTGTAAGTTTCACATAAAAGGTGTAACTCAAACGTGATGATGGGAACAAGAGGTGGCAGAGGTCTTTCAGCGTGTTTACCTGTGATTTCAGAAAGAGGTTTTGGGCACAGTGTGTACCCTGTGACAGGAGGCTCTGGTGTGAGCAAGAATTACCATTTCACTGAGTTCGTGGGCTTACCTCATACAGTCATCTCCATTACGGCCTCACTGGGGGACACGAGAAAGTAGTTTCTTGTATGTTTTCAACATTGCTTAAATGATTGCAATTCAGGCAGCAGAAACAAGTCCCAACTCACAACTGAAGTCTTGTTCAGTAAATATCCAATGTCCATACATTCAGAGTCAGATATGAACACTATTTCTTATATCCTTCATAAGCTCAGAAGCATGTGCAGTATTTCTCTCTGGTAAAAGTGGTACCAGATCTGGTATCGCTCTGGTAAAAGTGATCTGAAAGGAACTGCATCAAAGTGGAGATAGCATGTTCCAAACTGAAACAATCTTCCTCAGACTGTCAGGCCCAATGCGGGAGATTGAGTCACGAAAAAATGAAACAGGTTAATTTCGAGATGTTTGAGCGAGTTTGGCCTTTGGGATTTAACAGACAATAGCAGTATCAAACAAATGACCTTAATTCTGTGTGTAAAATTGAAACAAGCGGCTATTAACGAAAAACTGTAATGAGTGATTATTGGAGCTGCTTGGATCAGAGGGATCATTAAACCGGAGTTATGGCTGTCCAGAAGGTCATGTCAAGGAGCGGTCTCAGAAGGATTCTCGTCTAAAAAACATAAACCAGAACATTATTTCAACAGGGCAGTGTGGCGTCCGTCGACAGCGGTCATAAGTGACGATTAACGTGCATTTTAATGTGGGTTCAGCGAAAGAAAAGACACACATCTGTCCTTGGAGACAAAAACATTCAGGAGAAAAAAAAAAAAACCTCATTCTGTTGTTGACCAAGAGAAAAAAAAACACAAAGTCGTATGTAAAATAATATGTTATGCAAGGACAAGGAGTTGTTTTTCCACTGAATGCACTGTTTGAACCTTTGCTTTTTAATGAAATATCCACAGTGACCAGATGTGTTTTAACCTCACAGCTTTGCTCCCTTACTGCTGACAGCTTGGATAATAGTGAAGCGCTCCAGTCTAAATGAACTCTTGAGTCTCAATATAGTAGCTGAAGAGGGGTCAGTGACTCATTTCTCAGCCTTGTTCAGGTCTATCTTTTTTTTGTGTGTCTGTGTGTGTTGCAGCCTGATAATTTTTATTCCACCGAGTGCTAATTAGCAACAAAACAGGATCCCCCTAAGGTGAACAACCAATGGCTTTATTTCTGGACACGTACAGTAATGCATTGTGAGTGTTTCACTTCCAGCTCTATCAAATGCATTAATCTAGAAATGTCACTGTTCAAGGTTTTCCGGGACTGAGCAGTTCCTATCAAGATGAAGCGGCGCGCTAACCTCTCATCTCTTATTTTGCTGCAGTTAGTACCGGCATACATGAGATGAATATTGGGCTAATTTGCGCACGGTTTTCTCATCCTGCAAATTCGAAGCACTACATTTTGATTGGAACCAATGATGTGCAAATACCACCATAACGTGAGAGTTCAAACATCCGATCTTAACCACCCCAGATGACTCTTCCTCAGTGATGTCAGATGCTTTATATGTTTAATCTGACATCTGTGTAAGTCTTGTACAGCGTGGGGATCAGAGATTCATTTGGGAGCAGTGAATGTTAACAGCCTCTGAGAGCTCCATTTGCAGTGAAGTGGGGCACAGCGAGCTGACTGCGACTGTTTGCCTCTGTTGTTATTTTGATTGGAATTACTGGATCATGAGATTACAGGGCTTGATGTAAAGGACGTATCAAAAGTCAGCAGGATAATCTCATATCATTAAAGTTTGCAGTGTGAAGCATATTCACAGCTGAGACACAAAATAATCAGCAAAATGTTCACAGTGTGATGCAGTGCCGAAATCTAAATTCCTTGTAATGCCTCTTCAGCCGGGCTGTTTTGGTTGTTTTTCTACAAAGTTACTAACTGCTTATCTGTCTTTTTTAATTTTGTTTTGCTGCAGAAATTGAAAAATTTGAAGGCGAAGATTTGAGAAAAGATGGTGACATGAAGAAATACCTAGATATCATCAGCAATAAAAATATCAAGCTCTCCGAAAGAGTTCTTATTCCTATCCAACAGTATCCAAAGGTAAGAGACACCCACCCGCCCACAACCTGGTAGGAATCCTACACACTGACAATTCATGTTAATTTTCACATTTCACATTTTTCCAATGTTTTCAAAGTTTGGAGCTTAACTTTTTCCTCTAAGTTTAGCTTTTATAATAGAAGAGAACCAGCACTATATTTGAAAAACACTGAGCTTGTATGTGTGTGTGTGTGTGTGTGTGTGTGAAATTGTGTCATTAATTATAGTTGTCAGGCAGTGGATGTCTGAGCAGTAAAGGTTGGTTTCACCTCATTCACCCTTTGCACATTTTCTCCTGCCTCTGAAAATCCCTCTGAGCTTCAAACAGGCTAACAGAAAGTCATCGGGTAGCGTCTCTTTGTTTTGATGCAGTCATCAAAAAGCAAGGTTTTTAGTGCACTATAAGCCACTCTCGGGTACAGTGGAGAACACTGACCATAAATCATTATGTAACACGTATCCTGAGTTATGTAATGTCAATAGTGACAATGATTCAAATGTCACCTATGCGCAGTTATTGTGGGGAACCAACAGGCTTCGCTGCCACTGTGATGACGGGAAAGGGCTCCTCTGGCTTTGCATTCACGCATTAATGACATATTTTGATGAAGGATATTGATTATTCGCTCTGCAATTACAACACATACTATTGTAACTGTTGCATATACATGTGTAACGGCGGAACATCGGTATCAGCCGTGGCGGATGGCAGTGGCCGATGTTTATCTTCCGTGCTACATTAAGGGTTATTACTGAATTTGTGGTCTTTCAGAGACAGCGTGATGAAGAATGTTGGATAAGACATTTTTTTAAGATGTCTTTGTTCCCCTGGCACAAAAGCGAGACTAAATAATAACACGAACAAAATAAACAAACAGAAAACAACACTGGTGTCGGCCTTGGCTATCGGCCAAATTTTTATTTTAAACGTAGGTATTGGCTCAGAATTTCACAGTCACAGTACGGTGCATCCCTAATTGTAACCGCAGGTACATGCAGACAGATGCCAGTACAAAGTCACCGATGCATACATCAATACACGGACTAGTCCTTAATGCTTGCTTCACTGCTGTCATTATCGTTCTTTTGAAATCGTTTGTGTACTCATGATGGCAGTAGAAGTAATAGTATGATGACTGTTTAGATATTCTTGTCTCTTAGGCTCATTTGTTTGATTTTTTTCCTTCAGTGTTTCATATTAAACAATGCACAGCTCTGGAAAAAAATTAAGAGAACGCCTCAAATTTCCAGACCGTTGAAAACCTCTGGAAGAAGTGGACGATGGGTGGTCGCGAGGCATCAAACAAAGCTGAGCTGTTTGCATTTTTACAACAGGAAGTGGCATAAAGCAACAGACAACAAAGAAAGACTGGAGGAGAGCAGGCCAAGACGCATGAAAACTGTGATTGAAAATCAGGGTTATTCTACCAAACACTGAAGTTAAAACTTTATTACACTGTTTAAAAATGAATATGAACTGGTTTTATTTGCATGATTCAGGATGTGAGAACTTCTTCTTCTTGTTATTTTGATAACAGCTGTCATATTCTGCAAACAAATGCTCTAAAAGGCATTATTTTAATTTGGATTTTGGGAGAAATGTTGTCAGTAGTTTCGAGAACAAACAAAAATGTTCATTTTACCCAAACACATACCTATAAACAGCAAAACCAGTGTTTTCTTAATTGTTTCAGGGGCTGCGTATTTTATAATCTTTCGATTCTTTTTACAATTTTAAAAGCACTAGTGTTTCTTTTGAGATATATAATAAAATAGATTTGCCAGGATTATTAACTTACACTCACTTCTACTCGACTGCTTTTTATTGCATTATAGCCTATCATAAAAACAAGGACATTTGGCGATATAGGACACTTGGTATCCATGAGTAACTTCAGACTATTAAAAGCCCATTAAAATATAAAATACCATATCCACGTTATTTGCATGAGCCCAGTGTTTCACTATCTATTAATATCTACAGCTGATGCAGCTCGCGTTTGGGCTAAAATCTGATCATTTTAGTCGTCATACGTTTGTTGGTGATACGCTAAACATCTTTGCCCACATGCAACTTGCAGGGGTTCCTTCTATTTAAAGCAGATGCAGTCACAAGGGGCATGTACTTCACTGACAGTTTGCTGACCGGCAGCATTGTCTTCATCAGCAGTAGTGTTTCCTCCAGCTTAAAGCTCAAACATATGGTCAAGCATTTTCTGCTTTGTTTTTACTTTCTCTTACTTTCTGCACTCTCACTTCTTGTCTCCAAGTGCATTCCTGAAATGAATCACTTATGGCAACTTTGTCTTGTTTTTTTTTTTTTTTGTGAGCGCTTCATGCGGGGATTCTCAAAATGCACCAACTGTCCGTTTTTCACTTGTTGCCCTGCCTTTGTTACTCTCTTGTCACTTCTTTTCAAGGTTGAGTTTTGTTCTGAAGCGAAAATGTAAATTTCTGACAGCACAGGCAGTCCCGTAACACTCAGGAGCGATTTCCATTCTAAGTCATAGTATCAAATAATGTTTTAAACTTTGAAAAGCGATTCTGTTATGGATAGCGGAGGCATTTCTAAATACACCACAGGAGCACAGAGAGTGTATTTCAGTCCAGTGAGCCCCTCAGGACACTCTATAGAAATCAATTTGCTGTTTCTTTCTCAGAATCAGTGTTGGGAAAGTAATCATGCTGTGTTCAGGAAGTCCTCACTCTATTAAATTGATTTCAGATCTATAAAAAAGTGCCAATAGAGCCCATCTCTGAGGAGCAGAAGATTCACAATGACTCAGGGAAAACTAAAACATGTCCATCTCAATAGGTGCATTGTTTCTGCCTGAGTCTGAGTGTATTGAGCTAAGATCAAATGTATTTTGGGAAACACACTTCACGATACCTCCACCAGCATTTTAAAAAGTGCGGGATTAGGTCTAGCGTAGTCATGAAGGAATACATACTCACCCTTAAGCATCTGTACTATCAGTATTAGACTCAAATTCAAAGGCAGTGTTGTCATTTTCAAATATGTCAAAGGAAGTACGTGGAAACATCACCCCCCCCCCCCTCGTTTCATTCACCTGGCAAATTCTACGTCAAAATAACCTATGCTGAGAATCGCAGCGAGAGATATATCAGGGCACGTCAACATTATTATTATTTTTTTTTTTTTCATATTATGAGAAACAAAAGATTCACAGAGACAAAACCCAGACAGCAGAGCCCTGGTTCTGTTTAATCAACATAACAATGCCAGCTCTGCAAAGTAAGCAAAGCGGTGCAGTCCAGAGGGACAGAGCAGTCGTCCAACAACAGCTTCTGTGACCTAATTGCACAGTCAGCATCCCTCAAGACTGCAGTGTCACTATCTTAAACATCTTGGTAACACTGCACTTTTAGTTAATGGTAATTAGCCACATGAAGCAACTCTTTGATCAGAAGCACGCCCAGCAAAGAGGATGATTAAAACAAAAGTCAGGCAGAGCTCAGAAAGACGAGGAAAGAGAGGTGGTCAGCAGTAGCATGGGTAAGACAACACTTGTTCACTGCTGGTTTTCTTACAAGCCGCTCTAGGAAATAAGTCTCATGTAAAAATGCAGTTGCTTACAGAGATGAACATTAATATTTCTGCTGCGAAACGTGTTTGCACATTGTGACTACATCGGTATTAATTCTTGCCTTTCTCCCTGATCAGTATGTTTGACTTCTATTGCTCTGTCAACATTTTGGTCAACTGAGAGCCACACAGACTAATTGTATTTCTCTCGCTGCTATTTTCTTAAACTCCAATAACGTGAAGACATTTCGGTTTCTGTCACTGAAAAGAGGGTGAAGTACAAAGTGTCATAAATCCATGTTCTGTCACATTTCAGTGGTCTAACAGTGCTCATTCGTGCTCACAGCTGCAGTCTTGCTAAAAAGTAATTAAATTTTGAGATTTCTTCTTTCGTATTTGACAGTATATGACACGCGAAAAATTAATGTCATCTAACAGTGAAACGACCAGCACTGATGAAATAATACTATATATTACAGTGATAGTCGTGTATGAAAGGTCGTTTTCACTGCTGACATTTTAGCATGTCTCAGTAGAAAAAGCACAAGCATTAATAATAGTATTAATAACGCTGTATTCCGGTTACAGGGCTGACTGACGCCTTAGTGAAAGGAAGCCTCATGAATATTATTAATGTCACCTGTGCTTCTGCTGCTACAGAATACAGCAGGAGCATCTGCTCTGAAAACAGTTTATTTTAGCTGATCATTACTAATTACTTCTTTTGTTTGGATTGCATGATATTGATGGTGAGATTTAGCAAAACAAACCTCAGGTACATAAATGTCTCGGATACCCTGATGCACTGATCATTTATTTGAAATTCCAGATTAAGGGACTTTGCAGTTTGATTTGCAGGTGTGAGACCTCCCCCAGCCGGTCTCTGTCTGGATCCGACCGTTCAATTCGTGTACAGCGTGAAAACACTTTTTGGATAGTCGGAACCAATCACAGGAAGTTATGCAAGGTTATCGTTGCAAAAAAAAACAAAACAGAAAGAGAAGAAAAACTAACAGAAGACAGGAGAAGTTCATGCCGACATCAGACACGCCGATGTCTAGAAAGGGAGATGCAGCCGAAGACTAGACTAAAGACGACACAGCACACGTAGGATGTATTTGTCCGTTATTATAAAACTAAACGGAGCAGATTCATACAATGTAACAGAAACATGAACCTCGTTTCAGACTTTGGTTTGAACTTTGAAAACGCCCTTTGTAAAGCCTTTGTCGCGGCGCCACCGTTGTGTTAAAACTAAACCAAGAGCGGGGCATCTTTCACAGAGTTGACTTGTGTGTTTTGTGCACCACTCTCTGTGAAATCTACATTTGGTCTGTTGTTGTTTTACAGCCTGTCACGATAAAGCAATTTGGCCTTGAAGCCTTTCACCAGTGACCTTAGCATCACTTTCTATCTTTAATCTCTGAAAAAAATGATGAAACCTTGAAAACAGGGTTGATCTCGGTTAAGGGGAGAAGAGGAGGTACATCTGTACCGGTCCCGTTTTGTCATATAAACAAATGACACGCTCACGAGGTGCTTATGGAAGTCTAGGAACCTGTGAGCTGAGATCAGTATTTACTCAGCAAAAAATATGATTAACGTAATCAGCGTAGTCATTTTCATTATCACTTAACTAGAATTTATCTTCTGTTGTTTAATGAGACAGCTTGATTAGCATCTCATAACCTTGGGGCATGAAATGGATTTTCAATGGCTGATGCTGTCTGTTAGTCGGAGTCCAGTATCAGGACTGTTCTGCATGCATGCATATAACAACGTTATCACAAAAATGTGTGCTGGAGTAATTTAAATGAATTGGATTTGGTTAAAAACAATGTAAACATATTTCTTGTCTGGACGCATTTTATGTATTACCTATAACATATTTCCTTTAACTGTCTGCTCTGCTTGTACACAACCAACAATACATAAATTACATTTTGTCCTTGTCCTTGTGCAACAATTTGGAGTTTATCAGTCTTGGGTTATTGTGACCTTTAAATAGTGCTGCAGCTGTGCTTTACCCATTGAGAAATTCCATTTTTGTTTGCCTTGAGATGCCAACATCCCAAAGAAAGGCCTATCATATTGGAAGGTGTTTTGTGTAGATAAGTGCTGAATACAGTAGACTTGTACAGAGTGTGAATTAAAATCAAGCACTTGCGTGATAGCATCGCAGTTCCACTTCAGGAACCCACTGAGTCAGTGTTTGTGTGATGGCTTTGTCTGCCTCAGTGCCGCTTATGAGATATAATAAAGATAAAAATGTCTTCCCATGTTAAAACCTTTCCCTGTATACAGTTCCCGTATACAACATCTTACTCTAACGTGGTTTTCAGAATGTACAATGGCGACGGTGAGACTGCTGCAGGGGGATCCTGGAATACAAAAGCAACACATTTTGCTTCCTGTATAAAGACGCAGCTCTAATATTTTAAAATCAATCAATGGATCAAATTAATAAATCCAGTGTTCACTATGCCTGCCCAGAAGCAAACAGCAGACAAACAGATTTACAGACCAGCTGGTCAGTGCAGTTATTTTCCATCTGAATTGGTGAAGGTCAAATCAGAGCTGAAAGGACCAAAAATCTTCAGGTAGTTAGAAACATGCTTATCCCCTCTATGTGTAATACAACTTTTTACTAACAATTGTTCCTCGTCAACCTAAGATTAAGGTCTCTTTTTCAAGGTTGCAGTTTGATTGACATCTGTGAGCGTACATCTGATATGTTTATCTTGTTAGAAAATACACCTGTTTTTTGGATACCCAATGTAAGTACCTAACGCATACTTACCAGGTAATAGTGTGGACGACATTGACGACAAGATTTGCAAAGCTCTGACTTTCGAATGACAGTAAATAGCAATTTCAATATAAAGAAGCTCGTATTTGTTATTTGTCATTTAAAGGCCAGGGCTTGTTAGAGCCTTGCCAAAGAACAGCTCAGATTGTATAAATTGATTTTTTTTTTTTTTTTTTTTTTTCCGACTCTACCAGGAAACCTATGAAGATGCTGCTCTGACAGCAAAACACAGTCTGTCTGGAAGTTTTTCATGGTCTTAAACCGCTTTTGTTGTGCTGCGTCACTTTGGCATTGCTGTCGGCCCGTCTGTATTGATCTTGGCTCTAGTTGTTTGTCTCTCACAATGTACAGGATTTGGAAAAATTTGTTTTGTTTACCACCTGTGCGAGCAGGCAGTTTATTAGGGAGAATCCTGTATATTATTAACCTGTCTGTTATGTCCCAATCCTAAAAAGATTCGATTTTTTTTTTTAACTACTAAAACAGTCATGAGATAAAATTACCCCTTTCATGATGCTGAATAGGTGTTAGTGCCTCTTTCCACTCTCACCAGGCTGACAGTAAATATCCTGAGCTTGTCACACACACACTAAACAAGCACTCATCTGCTTTCTGTAATGTCTGTGGAGCTGATAGGACACGCTCTTCTGACACACTCGCAGCCCTGTCATTCCTAGCTGTCTTTAAAGCGTAAACCTCTACCTGAGGCTTTAATCCTCCTATCAGACAGGGCCTGGATTTTCCCAATAGCACAGCTCCCCAACTTGTCAGCAAGTGCCTCAGGACATCTGTGAATCTTAACTGGCCTCAGTGAACTGCATTAAAGGGCAGCCACCATGCACATTTTCTGACCTAAAAGCTGAGACGTTTTTTTTGTTATTACACTGTGACAGTGCAGCACCTTGACAAGTGGCAGCATTTCAATATTTTCACGTTTCGCTGGACTGACCTTTTTACAGGACCATAGAAACATGCTGTATTGGGATATTTCAACTTACTTCTGACTGAATATTTAGGATTTTTTACACACATATTTAACCTGAAATCATCCAGGTTCCTCTGATGATTATGTATGCTTCCCTTGGTATTTAGTTTTTGTTTTTTTTGTTTGTTTTTTTTTATGTGGCATTTCTCATCATCATTAATTCAGCAATATTCAAAAAGAAGGTCATGAATTTGTGATGTTTTCTTCAAAGTAACTTCAATTTGAGACTGTCACATGTATGAAATAGAGATAAAATGGTGCCGTCGCGAGCAGAGACTGTTTTTTTTCTTTTTATCTAATAAATCAGTTATTTTGTCTTAATTATGGTATGTGATAAACCGCATGTGATGAGTCTTCAATCGATAATCTGTAAACACTACAAAAAGCATCCCCTGATGTGTTATTGTTTCATTACTATCTCACTAGCCTCAAGCTCAAGAAATGAACATTTTCATTTGTGTAAAGATACCTATAAATTTGCGTCCATTGGTGTCCACGCGGTGCGTGCTATGTCTTATTTCATAGGAGAGAACATTTGTATGCCTGCCACGATGGCAGCTGCAACATGTTCCAGGTAAGTGTCAGTCACACTAATACCAGTTCCCATATGCAGTGTAGGCACTGTGGATTGGAAAGCCTCAAAAATTACAAGGTCTGATTCTTTTGTGCGAACATGAAATATTTTAATACATTTTTGAACTGATTTCTTTTAGATGGATTATATACACCCAATGCAGCACTTTGCTGTACCACATGTCTGCACCTCTTTCATCTGAATGTTGTATCTTCTATCCTCTATCTATTGAACTGTATTTATGAAATTGTTTAAGTTTTTTACATTGCATCTTTTGTGTTTTGTGCCAGTTTAAGCTGTTACTTTACATCGTTGAAAAATAAGGTCAGCCCTCAATGATCTTTGAGTTTAAATAAAGAGTAACGTTAATTAAAGGTTAAGGTCCTTAAATTTTTCTTGATTTTTGGTCAAAAGTATGAAAAGTAAATTTCTTCTGCAACATGCTTTGCTCAACTGCACTGGCTGGTTTTATAGGTTGTTTACTATAACCTTTTAGCGTTGGTATGTAAGTGAATGAATTAGGATTAATTCCGCACCAAAGCTCCCAATTAAATGTCTGCCCTTCGCGTAGAAGTTACACTTAAGAGCAGAGAAGTAAAAGTTAAACTTTGCCCATCCATTTTGTTAGTTAATAGGCTATTTGGTTAAGATCATAGATGTCTTAATGCATAATTGTTGCACTCACAACACCCTATCTTCTTGTATCTGCATAGAGTTGGGACTGCAGGGGGCACATTGCATCATTTCAAACCTCATTTAACACTGAGCCATGCCCCTTTCTAAAACCCAAATTGCCCGCCATGGAGCAGCAGAGTGGCTCCAGACATTCATTAGCTTAATGAAAACAGGCCACTCTTCTTCTACCGCCCAGCGAGCGAGTTCTTGACGTAGCTGCAACGACCATCTGCTCTCAAGCTCCCTGCCAGCTATAGGATAGTCCTGTCAAAGCAACCCCTGTGAAGAAAGGCAACCACAAAGGTGCCTTAATCATTCAGATCTGAGGACACACAAGGCCAGTAGGGATTCTTTTTTTTTTTTTTTTTTTTTTTTTTTCATGATGATTTCATCTCCGCGTCCCCTGGCACCTCCCTAACCTGAGATGTGCCGTTCACTCGTGATGATAATGATGTTCGTGAAATAAGCTGAGTGTGCAGTTGTCGGAGTTGAGTTGCAGCAGCCACACAGCTGGCAGTGAAATTATTAACAGCTCAGCCACAGTGGGAGAGGCTGCTTTGTGAAAAGGTTAATATCATTTTAGAGTTGGCCAGACTATGTTGTGGTGGGCGGCTGACCACCTGTTCAGCTCTGGAGGTGGTCTCCTATCATCTAATCCAACGGCAAACATTTGAAGGTCGAGTAATTTAGTACAATTAAAAAAAGTAGACATGAGAAACATAATGAACAGCCTTTGTAGATGTGGAGCAAAACATTCCATTTTTCATTTTTAATTGATAATTTGACCAGATTTTCTTGAGAAATGCCCGTTTTGACTAGACTGGTTATGAGTTTCACCTCTTGGATTAACCACCACTAATCTCAGCAGTGTTGCGCCTGAACAACCCAGAGCTACTTTTCTCAATATGAACACTAGCTGGTGCACAGCGAGAGGGAAATGATAGTCAGAGCCCCAAGGCTTGAATCTGATAGTTTGTCATCTGGATAGTATTACTTAATTTCCCACTGGGAAGAAACTCATTATTTCTGACTTTATCTCAGCACTGACCTCTGGAACAGTCTCAGGAACGTTATTGGTTTGTGCCCGTGTTCCCCGTGTTTTTTTTTTTTTCTCTCTGCATGACAAGGATGACCCTAAATGGCTATAAGATACATGACTAGCGAGGGCACAGTTCAAGCGAGGGATGGATGCATATTTTATGCTGGATCGCAGATGAGAGTCCTGTTCACCTTTAATGTGCTACACAGAGCACAATTATATTGATTTATTGTAGTCGACATTCCAGTTTTTTCTCACATGACGTATGGTGAATGCAATGTGAGATTATATTGATAAGAGATGACTAATGGCCAGCAAACATCCAAATGGATCAAATTCCTTATACTTCAACAGTGTATCAAGAAAAAGACTGCCTCAGACACATTCGTCTTCATACACAGATATACTGCAAATCGTATCGTGACATTAAACTTTCATACTATTTGTCCTCTCTTGCATTTCTTGAAAGCACTGATAGGTGTGTCACTGCTTTTTTTTCCTTCTGTGTCACAGTTTAATTTTGTTGGGAAGCTGCTGGGACCACGGGGAAATTCCATGAAACGATTACAAGAGGAAACGGGAGTGAAGATGTCCATCCTCGGCAAAGGGTCCATGAGGGATAAAGAAAAGGTAAGGTATTGATTTGTGTGCTAAAGGGGTTGGTTGGTTGGTTGGTTGGTTGGTTGGTTGGTTGGTTGGTTGGTTGGTTGGTTGGTTGGTTGGTTGGTTGGTTG
>JAPQRN010000008.1:7890610-7902279 GCA_037367275.1 Coranthus polyacanthus | reverse complement strand
GTGTGTGTGTGTGTGTGTGTCTGTGTGTGTGTGTGTGTGTGTGTGTGTGTGTGTGTGTGTCTGTGTGTGTGTGTGTGCGTGTCCCTGATTGACTGACGGACGAGAGATGGTGCGAATTCAAACCAAATCAAAAACAGCCCACAAAATTTGAGTAGAAACTGTCAAATGAATAGACGTAAAATAAACAGCCTCTTGTGATCCATCCTAATCCATCATGGTGTCAAACTTAAATTTGTCCCTTTGCTGACCTGCATAGTCCAGAAATCTGCCAGAAGACGGCATTCCTGCGAAAAGATGCTGAAAATGAAACTTTTGCATTAGATTGAGCATGTAGGCAAAGATAAAGCTGTTTCAGTATATCACACATTAACTGGACCAAGTCTTGAATGTAAACTTGATGTAAAATCAATATTTCTGTCTAAAAAAATAGATGAGAGACAGGTTAGCTGTATTAATAGCCAACGCCAGCGTTTGCTTTGAGCCCATGTGCTACTCTACAGTATCCGTTTCCTCATTCTTGTGTATTTCCAGTTTGCGCACTGCTAACATTTCCTACAGGTTCCATTACTCTGCTGTGACTTTCTGAAGGTAAAGGTGTATTTGAAGAGGCCTCCCAGGTTTGCAGCGCGTACGAGATTTATATTCTGCTGAATCTCATTTATGAAGGTGTGACAGATGTTACCTTTAGGTTTTGACTTTTAGGAGTCCCTTTTGTTGATGATTTTTGAAGTATTCTGTCATTTTCTCCTTCATTTTATTCAAGGAACCTCACGTCCATCTTGTAAAAGCAGTCATCATCTGCCGGCATACCCTCTCTATCTATTTCAACAATTCCGGGAGCAGAGCCCATTGCACTTTTTCCACAACATCAACAAATCACAAAATGCAATTTCAATCAGAAAATCATTCACTAACAGCATCACTGGTGCCAGACTCTAGGACTAAGCTCATACTCTCAAGACAGTTATTATTTCTCGTTGTTGTCAGATGAGCAGTAATCATTCTGTAGTTATTCCTTGCTCAAAGGAAGAAAAGGACGTGCTATTCTGGAATGTTTTGTGTGTTATACAAGTGTCTTCTTGGTAATGAATGAATGCTCAAGTGTCTCTTTACCTTCAAACTAAATCAACATGTAGCTCTAGACAGAAAAATACGGCAAAGAGCTTAAAAAAAAAGAGTTCACATCAAAAACTTTTCTTTTTCATAATGTAGAAGCAAAAGGAGAGTCTTCTGGTAAAATGCAGACGTTCAAAGTGGCTTTAGCTGAGTCCGATGGTTGAGTCTCGTCATTAACATAATGGCCGTTGTACTATATTTTTAATGTATCTTCCCATTAGCTTTGTCTGC
Organism: Coranthus polyacanthus; assembly: GCA_037367275.1. Taxonomy (NCBI): domain Eukaryota; kingdom Metazoa; phylum Chordata; class Actinopteri; order Kurtiformes; family Apogonidae; genus Coranthus; species Coranthus polyacanthus. The sequence continues at coordinate 7,900,932 of JAPQRN010000008.1, read as the reverse complement.
CACAGGTTTATCCAACAGAGCCAGTGACGCAACGCTTTTAACACATCGCTTACAGCAGTAATATTAAACCAAATGTGCTAATCATTTGAATTTTGAGTTTTCTCTTGTGGACAATACTTTTGACCTTACCTCTTTTATTCACAGGAAGAAGAATTAAGGAAAAGTGGAGAGGCCAAATATGCCCATTTGAGCAATGATCTTCACGTTTTAATTGAAGTCTTTGCTCCACCTGGAGAGGCTTATTCCCGCATGAGTCACGCCTTGGAGGAGATTAAAAAATTCCTAGTCCCAGTAAGTGTATTAGTTCACTGTCTGTTGTCTTCCATGGCTTCATTCTTGTGAAATATCAGTGTACTTTTTTTTTTTTTCCTCTGCATCACGCTCACTGCCCCACACTACAGGCCCTCACTTACAAAGAAAATATAATGTATTCAGCAATTAAAGTGCAGTATGGAAGAACTTGGAAGACTCCAGCAACTTATAGCCTGGAGAACTTAGCAATAATTAATGTGCATGTTGTGTACTCTTGCTGAGTCTAAGCTGTAAATATTAATCAAGCTTTGCAAATGTGACAAGCCTAATAGAGGAGTTGTGCTGCATGAGTCTACTTTATAGAGTTCATGTTTCTTCCTATAACAAATCAATGTTCTTACAAGCACGTCCTCTCACTGGGCCAGGAGGATGATACTGCAGCACTGAGCAGTTCATATCCCTCCAAATACTATACAAATAATTACTTAAGACTGTTGTCAAAAGGGCAAGTGAAGAAATATGTTTCTGACATTTGTGGGTGAGTTTTTTTTCCGGAGAAATAGTCCCCCCGACACAGTATTTCGTACATTATTGGGAACAGCTGAAAGTCTGCAAAGGTTGGAAAACATTTCTTAGACAGTAGAAGCAGAATTTGTTTGCCTATTTGCGGTCTCTTGCCTATTTAAATTTATTGTTACATCAGTAATGTAAAAAAAAAAAAAAAAAAAAAAAAAGGATGGGTGGCTTGTGCAACTGCAGCTGACAATCCAGAAGCTGTCATTCACTCCAGTTCACAGCATTCTTGTTTCCTCGCTGAGATTTTTTTTTTGTCCTTTTGGAGGAAAATTACTTGCATGAAAAATAGGCCCTTACAAATTAAATTGGTCTCTGCTGTACCATGTTATATGCATCCAAACCACATATCGAAGTTATTGATATGCTCATATGTTAAACATCTCTAAAAATTATTCATCTACTCCGAGGAAGCATTCAGAAAATTGGCAGCGTAGACGCATACAAGATGTATGTTTTCACAGAAATCCTAATTTGCGATACAGTGCCTCCCTGTTCGGGTTCTGCTGCACACCAGCCTAATTATGACGGGGTCAGTCGCCCTCTCTTGCTCTTCTCGGATCGGCCCGACCTTTGCGTTTTGTTTTTGGGGAATTAAAAAAAAATAAAAATAAAGTCTCTTCTGTAAATATGGTGCGGTTTGCAGCATCTCACCCCCCTGGTTCTTTGTAGTAACTTGAGAAAAGATGAGGTATTGTTTTCAATTCATCCGTGTTTTCCAGTTACACACTGGATTGCCTGTAATACACTTCTTTTAAAGTTGGTTTACACATTAGCGGAAACAGTTACGGCTCGAAAACAGTCTCTTGTGAAAATAATATCAGGATATCAGGTTGCAGGATTGGTAATTATTCAGTTAATGACAGGTGGACGATACAATCCTATCCAGTGAAATCCTCCAATGCATTTCTAATACTAATCCCAACTGAAACCGACTAAAACACAGGGATCAGGTATTCATCTTTCAGTGGTGTTTCATCGGGTAGGACTTTTTAAACCTTTGCTACATTTAGCTTACACTTTATTTTCATGGTGGGATTGAACAAAATCACAGAATATTAATGTTAAATGAAGCAAAGAGAAGGATACTCTTTTTTTCCCCTCTATATTCACCCTATAATATATCCACACTAAAACTTCAAAATAAAACAAAAAAAAAGAAAGGCCTTATAATCTATTTTATAGTACCTACCTGCTGTTTCTGTGATGTTATGGATTTGCAGAAAAACAGCGCATCATAAAACACACCAGGCATCTGTCAGTATCCATAGTGACAGATGTTCTCTGCCTCTGGCGGAGTGGCAAGAGAAAGTAGAGTCCTGCTGTTTACCTTTTTTTAATGCTGCACTGTTCGCTCACAGAGACACTGCGTTCATGCGAAGCAACAATCGGGACCAAAGTGTTGGGAGGAAATAAGTTTGTTTGCTAATAATCAGCATGCGTTTAACACGAACTCATTTTGTAATTCTGATATTTCCTGCAAGCAGCATGATGTTGATTTGTTTATGCAGGCGAATTTCCTGTGCAACACATCGGTGTGATTTCTAGCTTAGCAAGTTAAAGGTAGAATGTAAAGAGGGAAACTTGGCTCAGAGGGAAAGAGCGACTAAATGTATTATCTTGCTACGAACATGCCTGTATTGAAGCAGCTGGTGTGGAGCATGTCCCTCTACCATCCCGCCAGGCAATCCCCCTCTCCTCCGGTGACCAATCCACCACTTCTTGTGTGACATTATGCTTCAGAAACCAAACTAAACTCAAAATAATGTCGGGATCTCAGGTAATGCCACATGAGTAGTTAAATAACACTGCAGCTGAGGGTCTTAAATGTGAATCCAAGCATTTGTGCTGCGTTCAGTGACATGTGCAGCTCCAGCGTCCTTCCTTAACCTCACCTGTACTTTTCACTCGTTTCATCTATTCCGTCAAACTCTTGATTGTGCTGCATCTCCTTCTCAAGCAAAATTCATTTTAATTTGCGTCAACCATCAAAAGTCTTGCCCCTATAATTTAACAAAACCTTTCCCACTGTGCTCCCACATCTACAAAACATGTGAAAATGAAAATATATTCTTTTCATCTGATACGAAAACTCATAATTTTGTATATGGAGATTTCATTTGTTATGAATCTATTTTAAAAATTACATTAATATTGAAATAGCTAACAGGAGAGCTTTTCTTAACAAAGTCCCGAGATTTAACAATGTGACCACAGAATCCCTGTCAGCACTGTCAGCATAGAGTTGTGCACCTTAAAAAAGGCACAGACTGTAAATAGGAAACTAATCAGCGAACTGCTGTATGCACAGGCATAGAGGAAGAAGCACAGGAAAAGGACAGGTGATCCTGATCTCAGCTGGACGAGCATGTGGCCTTTATCTGTGGCCAAACGGCTACAGGGAACATCCTGGCAGCGAGAGGTTTTAGAAGCTTTAACGAGAAATGTTGTAGCAAGTTGTTTCTGCATAAAATCTAAAATGGGGTCAAACAAAATATATGACTGAAATTGAAGCTGTTCCAGGGATGTTTTTTTTTTGTAAATTTAATGCAATATACTTGCTCATCGGATTTATTTTATCCCACTGAAGAAGCAAGGATCATTACCAGCAGTCCTAACAGCTGGTCACTGAGTAAAGTGCCAAGGCACACGCCATATCATCTGCAGTCTTATTAGAGATACTCTGTTTTGACAATGCATTGTGTCAGATTTGCTGTGGCGATAAAAGAACTGAAATCTGTATTAAGTTTAAAACCACATGTCAAGTACTGACTACAAAGTAATATGCATCGAGGCATGGGTAGTTTACTGTCAGTGAAGGAAGGGAACCATAATTCTGCTCTGTATTCAAGGCTATCAAAGCATCCCTTGTAATGAAGTTAAGAGAAATACATCATAATTCCACACTGATATAAGCAAACATCAGTACATTTTGTATCATCAAGCACAGAATCAAAATCTACAGCTCTACGACATGCTTAGATGTAGTGATTTAGAGATAATGTATCTGTGTGTGCACATTAACAGCTGCTGCAGCTGTGGTTGCTTCTGGGCCTCGACTTGTCTGATGTGCTCTGGGAAAACAGGGACAATAACAGCGGGAATTTATGAAGGACAACGCCTACTTTTGTCTTGCGTAAATTCTCACCTTAGAATTAGCAACATTAGTTCAAATTCTTTCTCTGCAGGCGCCACTTCGGCAATGTGGATGCCCCAACCATGAACCATGTACTGCATGCTTTCAAGTTACATGTTGATGTTGATCTGTGAACCTGCACAACACGACAGGTTACGCACTTAAACAAACTCTGTCCATCCCGCACTGCTCATATACCACAACCCAAAGTAAGAGCTTTTTCTGATTCATCAGATTTAAATGAGTTCACTTAAATCGAAGGGTTGGTATGTTTCCTAACATCTTCAGCAACATAATTTAAATAATACCAATAATAAGAGTAACGACGCCATGAACTTTATTGTCCTAGTAGATACCTCAGAGTGCATAGGTGTGAAAAAAAACACAGTTTTACACCGTTTTTTTTTTATCCAAAAAAGCCAGGATTGATTTGTTTTTGTTTGTCTCCTTCATTTTTTGCTTTCTGTTGAAGAAATGAATTTATTGATTAAAATTATATCACTTTATGCCCTGAGGCTCAGAGAAAATCTGTCTGGCAACAGCTTTTTAATTAAAGATTAATTCCACTGAGTTTAATGTTCAAAAAATTTTAAATTTTCATTTTATCTGTATTTTTTCAGGTTATAAAAGCCACCTTCATATGTTGACCCCTTTAACCAAACATTTGCTCTGTGAAGGGCATTGTATACTTACAAGGTCATGCATGATCAGAATTCATCTCCGTGAGCAAACAGTCTGACCTGAGAAGCCTCAGGAGGGGTTTATCTCTGTATACTTATGTTAACACCTCTGTCAACAGTCAACTTTTACAGGCCCTAGCAGATTTATTGTTCTTTGGATAAGCTGCCAGCTTTCCAATTAAAAGCCCTGCCTGTCAGAACAGAATGCTGTAGGCCTTATTAATTTATTAAAAAGAGAAGCACATGTGCGCAGTGTGGCAAATGTTTTGGATATCTAACAGATTTTCCTCTTTATTGACACGGAGGCGTTAAAAAATCTGCATCTAAATCTGTTCCTCATACGGTTCCTATGTGTCAGATCTTGCTGTCGCATGCTTTTCTGCATAAGGCCCTGATTAGCCATCCTTAAATCATACGTCTGCTCTGCATTGAACAATAGCAAACCATCCATGCTGGATATGCTCCAAAAATGTGACATCTTCACACTCCAACACCAAAGAACATGAGCTGAAAAGTCTACAAATTTTAACAAGGTAGATAACAGGAGAAGTAATGAATTATTCCAGAAAGAGTGTGATTGAGGTTTTCTGCGGTTGGTGTCTGATAATGAGTCAACAAGAATGATTAGTTTTCACACCTTCAGAAATAATTAAGATCTGACATGTTTCTTTGATGTTTGCACGGAATTGCACTGATCTAATAAAAGGTTTTTGTAGATGGTCGGATTAAGCGGGGTGTAAAAACTAACTACGCAAATCCTGCGGTGGGTAAGTGCTGTGAACTCATCCAGGGTGATATCGTCATGACTAAATGTAGTGTAGGTGGTCTTGTAGATGTAACACAAACAGAAATACATAGAGAAAAAATGTTAAGGAGGCCTACGTTCACAGACGTTTTTGTGGTCACAGTCGCAGAAGTGTGATTTTACAGCCAGTGTGAGCTGGAACCTTACAATGGGATGATACCTATGAAGTTATCTAGTCCTTCACACTCTAAACTGAATTAAATTCGCTGCTTGAAAGTCTGCTCATGGAAGATTTGTATGATATTTGTAGCTATATAAACGTAAGCGTAACAAACTATGAAACCTAAAAGTGCATGCTGGGAAACTTGCAAACTCGTTTCAATGAAAAAAAAAAAAAAAGAAAAGCTAGCTGACCTAAAGTTGTTCACTCCGCGTCCACGCCTTCCTTTCAGTGTGTCACCCATTGAAGACAGTTGCACAGACCAAAATAAGTTCGAAAAATGTTGTTGTCAAAAACACGCCGTTTCCGCCGCATTGTTGTCGATACAAAAAAAAAAAAAAAAAACACTTCGCCTTGTGCACAGAATCTCGTGGGATTGCTTAAGTGTTTCTGAGAAATAAGCCTGTTTATCTGTCAGCAATGACAAGATAATGAATACTTCTTTGTCCACTCCTTATCTGCTGTGTAATGATCCATATCATGTTTGATAACGGGCAGAGAAAAATGGCTCTGAATCACGAGATAACTGCACTGCACACAAACTTGTTCAAACTGTCAATTGCAAGCTGTGTGTGATGGCAAAATAAGGAAGGCTTTCTGTTGGTTTAAAGTGAAAAGAAAAGTTTGTTTTTTAATTTAACTTTTATTTCCTCCTTCCTCTCAAATGTTAAGGACTGTAAATTTGTTTTTAAGCACAGATGTTCCTGGTTTTGTCTTCCAGGAGACAATTCAAAGCCAGTTTTGTAAGCAGGAAAAAAAAAACTTCTTCTCCCTTCTTTTTAAATGATTTCAATGAACAATGAACCGCAGCTCTTTTGTGGAATATTTATTTTCTTGTCCTACATTAGTAATCTCCCCCTTGCATTTGCAACCTAACCACAGCCAAAAAGATAACATTCTTCATTGAGTATTCAACGCTCAGCAATGCCATGTGTTTCCTGTGTGTGTCAAGATAATTTTAATTTGATGACATTTGCTGCTGTTCCGAGCATCTGTTGTAGTCGGAAGACAAATGTTCTTGTTTTTTTTTTTTTAATATGAGACATGCTGCATTTTGTTCCCGCAGGACTACAATGACGAGATCAGACAGGAGCAACTGAGAGAGCTCTCCCTGTTGAACGGCTCTGATGAATCCAGCAGAGGGAGGAGCACACAGACACGGAGCGTACGACCAGCAACCACAGTGTCCACGAGGTAAACTACTAATTACAGTCGCATCTTTAAAAGGACTTGATGAGCATGTGTTTGTGTAATTGTAATAAACGGGGCCTCTCAGGACTATGAAGTATTGAACGTTACTCTTTTTACTGAAGGATTTTTGAGAGAAATATGGGGAATTTTCACATGAGACTTAAAAATATTAAGCCGACAATTTCACCAAAACCTTCATTATGATAATGTTTTCAAGTTCAGCGGTGAACATTAAAGTTTAGGGTTGATTGTTCATTTCTGTTATGTAATGCTACGATGTCATTTCGCCACATTTTAAACACCACCCCCTTAAATCCACCACCGTGTCAGATAATATTCCCCAAACGGTGACTGTAATCCTTGTCGCTGAGATTGTTCGTTTTGTCCACTTTTATATCACGCAAACAATGGGACGGGTGGCTTGTAAAAATTTCTATTTCAAACAAAGAGTGACAGAAAGAAGCGGGTTCGTTTTACTGCGTTTCTGGAGCTGCTGGAAGAACGGGCCGATGCTCGCCGTGCGCCGTCGCCAGGCGAACGTTGTGACAGCCGGCCAATCAGCAGCCGGCAGAGCCACAGGAATGGGACAAATAAGATACATGATTAATGATAAGTACACTTTTTTTGAACAGCAAATCATGCTAAGCTGTTGTAAAAATACTGACCAGAAAATGTGCATAACAGGCCCTCAATAAGAGTGTTTTTCTGAACATACATTAGTAGAAACATCCTCCTACACACACACACACACGATAACACATGGTGAGTAAGGTGGTTTTCTATATGCTGTTATCGAGTAGAATAAGACATTCTTAATTTAAAAAGACAGAAGGTTATATATATGGTTTTTATTTAATGGTAAAATGGATTTTGCACAAGAACCTACCTCTATAGTGAATATTCTAGGTAATTGGTTGTAGCTGCAAACATGTCAATATTTCATGTAAAACTGCTCAGTTTGCAGTAATTAGTATATCCATTATTTTTTTCCATGTATTTAATTCATGGCTGTCTTCTTGATAATTCAAACATTAGTTATTTTTTCATATACGTAGCTTAAGGGGATCTTGGGATGTGGGTAGGATTATCACAGATAGCCAGGTACCAGGTACAGAGAAACTCAATACTACAGAGCGACTGATTGGCTTAGCCATGCGCGGAGCTGCTCATGTGAAACACCTGCCTCCTCCGGCCTCCTTTTAAGTTAGTTTTTACAGTAAATTGTCCATAATCTACCTGAGCCACGGCAGCCCCTCAGGAGTAAGCAGGTACACTTTGCCTTGACAGCCTGGCCTAATTCAGGCAGCACATGTAGATGAGCTAAATCCAGCCGGTAACATGGGACGCTCCCAATTTAAAGTCACCGCCACTTCTCTACACAGATTTTCTCCTTATGGCACACCGATAAGCGATTATTGTAAATCTCCATGAAAAATATGCACCAGTAATTCCTCTTTAAATGTCTGTATTTTTGGATCACAATGGACTGCTACCTAGTGAAGGATGAGCCAGAGGAAAAAAAAAAAAAAAGCAAAAAAAAAAAAGCTACCCTAGCCCACCTACATCATGCTGCTGTTAAAATGTAAGTTAGCAGACAATAGAGGGCTTTGTGATGCTAAATCCGCTGTGCAGTCCCTGTGGTGTTCACACAGTCACGCTGCTGGACAGTCACACTTTCGAAAAGGAAACAATTCACCCCAAATTCATCATCTCCACCCAAGTCATTTGGGCTTTGATGTCTTTCAGCTGGACAACGCAAAATGATTCTTTGCTCTCTTTAAAACCTGTACCTGTGTGAGAACAGTAAGCCTACATCCTCAGTGTATTCAGCAGCTTCAGGCAGACGGAGATGTGATTTTGTACAAACACAGACACTGCTCCATCTTGTTATTGAAATAACCACGCTGCGTCCCACAGGCGTGTTTGTAGAGCAGGGAAAGACACGGAGTGACACTTTTAAGCCCTCTGATCATTATAAGATCTACCTCAGTGCCAGCGGAGGTTACAGTTATCTGTTTTACCCGAGCATATTGTATGACAACCACCGACTGTGGCAGCCTGCACATAAGCAGCGATAAGTGGGATTTAACAGATTTCTTTCTCTCTTAGCCCACTATTTCCACACGGCATCTTTTCTACACATGTCGTGTGGTTAGATTTTTAGGGCAAATTAATGCCATATGTGTGATTGTGTGTTTTACCAGGGGCCACAGAGGCACGGGAAGGAGCGCAGTAGCACCTCGGGGGACAGCAGGAGCGACGCACACCAAACTTCCCACAACTGTTTTATCGAGGGAGGTACAAGCTCCAAGAGCCAGGGGGGCAGCAGCGAGCACTGGATACAGGCCCCCGCTGTTAGCAGTCACACATGAATCATACGACGACTACGTGAGTCCAATCCTCTTTGCATTTAATGAAGAGTATAGCTGATAGTAATTTTAGTTGAACTGTGTGTAAATCAGACTTCATTTAATCCCTTTTCATGTGATCTGGATGAGTCTTGCTTAACATGGAGAGGTAGGGCATACAGAGGCCTCCGTTTAAATTAGGGCAAGCAGGATTATATCTGCATATGTTTATTTTATTAACCTCAATTTTAAAAGCATAACGTACTTTTAAAGTATACTTTCGGATACTGGTTTCCAGATATAGAGGCTTGTTATATAAAAGTTGCTTGACTTTTTCTAAGAGTGACCATCACAGTGAACATCACTGTGCCTTTATTTTGTGAGTAGTGTCACTGACAAAAACTCTGGTTTTTACCCTTAAGGTTTTGTTGTTTCCACATGATTAACTTGATATTCGTTCAAACCGTTGTTTATGTCTTGAGTACTTCCGGTCAGAATGCGAATATTATGCGGGATCATCAACCATTCAAGTTGTGTGGAACGGATGTCATATGACAACAACAACGGTGGACCCGATGACTTCTAGCCACACTGTTTTGTACGAAAAAGGACACAAAAATGAGACCGTATTGAAGGACAACATGTGGAGTAGCCTCACCAAAGAACTCGATTGTCAGGATAGTGTGGAGCTTATGTAACATTAACGTCACATGAATCAGATCCAGTTGACAGTGTGTGTCTTTTTACCTTTATCTCCACGTGATGCTGAGTCCGTTGTTACTTCTGAAGAATGAGCTGGAGCAAATCTTTTCAGACCTTTTACTGAGAGACTCTCGCAACTGTTCGTATCAACTTGTTACTGGTATGAATAGTTCTGATGCACAATATTTATGGACGAGTAATTCTCACCTTTGTGCTGCATATGCCCCGGTGAAAAATAAAACATTCTGACCAAGGTGTTTACATGACTAGAAAACGAGAGCTTTTCTAGTTGGATTCATTGACCATAAAACATTCCTTTTGCCTTTGGAAATAATCTTGGTATCATGTTTAGTTTAATAGTTATTCGAAGAAAAAAAAAACCTATATTTCCCTAATGACGGTTTTCTTCTGGACATACAGTAGGTCCATAACTATTGAAGATACCACAAATCCGTTCACACTCTACTGATTCATC
>JAPQRN010000008.1:7871989-7888640 GCA_037367275.1 Coranthus polyacanthus | reverse complement strand
TTAAGATTTGCAAGCAGGACTTACACTGATGTACATGTTAATATATATGTGTATGTGTATGTGTATGTGTATGTGTACTGTATGTATGACTAAAAATTTAGACTAGCAATTCCCATAAGCATAGCTTCCTACAAATATGATGTTCTCGAAGGTATTTCTTTTTTTGGCATTTTAAAAATACACATCAATACACATCAGTGCAGTCCTGTAAAGAGAAAAAATATATGTTGTGAGCACAGAATCAAGTCCAGTGTTGTGCAATGTACGTCAACAGGATATTTCTGAGCTTTATGTGTCAGAGTGTTGACAAACTGTGTCAGCACAGGAAGTAGTGCGTTTCCCTCGGTGTTGCGAGTGGACATCGGTGGGTGGATGAGTCAGAGTGGCTTGTATTGTAAGATTGGACATAGCGTTGGCTGGCAAAAAGCAAAAACTGTTGTCAGTGAACATGACATTTTTACCTAGACATATATAATATGTACGTGCATATAGGTTACTGAGATTATAATTAAATATAGGAGTTACTATAAAGAAGCTCAGTCACAGACCAGCGAACGTGCTGCACTATTAAAATGCGGAAAGATATTTTGCATAGCAATGGTACCTTGACCCCACTCAAAAATCTTTGCTCACATCCCTTAAAATAATGCAGGGATTCATATCAAAAATGTTTAAGGGCCTTTTTACAAGCGCGGCTGTTCTCAGATCTTCAAATTTCTCAAGGTCATTTTGAAACGACTACACAAGGTGAGCTCTAAGTTTCATCCAAATGAAAAAAGGCAACACTTTTACCAGTCTATTTCCTCAGAGCCTTCCTGCTAAGCAAAGCCCCCATGTGTGCTGGCAATTGAAGATTGGGCTGTCTGCATGGGGAAATGCACAAGCGCAGTCTCATTACCAAACCAAATTGAGTTCTGATGTAGAGCCTATGTATTTCTGTGGAGTGAAAAAGCAAGGCATTTTTTTCTCTTTGTAATTGGAGGTTGGAAAAGAGGGTGGGAGCACAGAGACTAGGGGATTATGGAAAGATGAGTTTGTCCTGAACATTTTCTTCTCTCATATCTCTCTTTGCTATTTTTTCTGCTACTTTACACAATTTCCTCGGAGCACGTTTCCAGAATGTAGCGAGACCTCTTTATACAAAGGTCCAGGTTTGTTTATTTGTTTGTTTTTCAATCAGAGCATACAAGACGCTGCGATGCTTGTTGTTATTCCACTACAAGAGCCCTGCACTGTACCACAAAACACAATATTAGATCAGCAGCGCTATGCATCTTTGTGGCTGCACCCTGTGTTTGTCTTTGGGAAGATGTGTGCTGTAGTGTGTAGCCTTGTAAACCCGGGATGTCTCCAGAGACCTTTGATTGATGGACTCAAGTCAAACCGTCAGTCTGTCTCATAAAAGTGATACTGTGAGAATGACCATAATTGTACCTAATCGAGGGTGGTATTGATTTAAAGCTTCGGTAGGAAGCAGGAGGAAGCTGGTGGTTATCATGTGTCGTTGATGCTTTATAATTTATGAACATAACATTTTCTCTTTATCCCTCTATCACACATCTCACCTTGATGTATCCTTTACATCAGCTCTCCGATTTCTTTGTGTGTGAGTGTTTTCTTCACAGGGTAGCCCTTTGCACTGTGACTTCGGTTATTTTTTTACCCATTCAGGTCTATAAAATTGAAGAAAACCCCACTCGTCTGTCACTCACGTCACTGACATGACATCACACTGTTACAGACTTCACTTCGAGGTCTCCCTTTTTATCGTGCACAAATTACAAAGGGCAAGCTCGCACTGGAAAGCACCGACTAAATCTGGTTTTATCAAAATTCAGATCAAGCAGAGTGATCGTTTGTAAATATAAAACCTGGACAACCCTGAATTTCACCAAACTAGCCTTTAGTTTTCTCTAAGTATGGGTTTATTTAAAGGATTCTTTCACTAAAATCACTCAAGGTTCGGGTTCAAAGAGACTAGAAGACTTTATATGTATTTGTCTTCATCAAACAAAATAACAGGCGAGCTATCAGTCCCTTGACTAAATCCTTAATGCAGGCTGTTTTTGCAAACATGTGCAGCATTGCAGCATTTTAGAAATGCATTGTCCGTCACCCTTTTATGCACAGTCAACAAAACAAGGTATTAACATTGGTGCACAGTTTTCTGCCAGGAACCAATTTGCATAGGATTGCTTATTCATAAACAGCACATACATGTGTAGTTATGCACGCATCCTGTACTTTGCATCCATCATGTTCAGAAAATGAATAACACACTATTGTTTCCTCCTTAATTTGGGTTGAAGCTCAAATAAACAGTTCCTGTGTTGCTGTGGAGCAGGTCATCATGTAACAGGGATTTCTCTGGAGGCTGTTGTGATTAATGGACTCTGTCATGCTGTCAGTGTCGTAAAACTAATACAGTGACAGTGACCATTATTGTACCTCTTAAAGGATTGCAACGATTCAGAAGTGAAGTGGATTGCAGTGTTTTACAATGGGGGGAGGCGTCGTGGGGTGGCGGGTCGGTGGATACAGTAACAAGCCTTAAATTAAGCAGCCCATCACCCTCCTGAATGGAGCTGCAAATGCTTGAAAAAGTTTAACTCACGAGTATCTGAGGATCTCGTTCTCCCTCCGTTTTTTTTTTTTTACTTACTTCTAAATTCACAGATGCCAATTGGCAGGCGCTGCCAACCCTGTTGCCAGAAAAAATGTTGCCATTGTATGTTTTGGCAAACCACAGATACATATAATTCCAGCATGATTCGTCGGCGAAGGCTCCGCTGTATTTGTGCTTTTCCTCAATACGCAGGAGGTGGTCAGGGTGGACTGTGGATCTCAAAAATCCAGGACTTTGCCACTAGAAGAGTTGACATCCTGACTCCCACACTAGAGCCAATAAAAGGGATTTGGTTAGGAAGAGATTGTGGTTTGGTTTTGATATTAATAATAAATTATGAGTAGAGCTGTGCGAGAGGATGATATATCGTGTCACAATAGAATAATTGTTGTGCCGCAAATCACACTCTTGACAGTAATATTGTTTTGGCATTTGGTCAGTTTGCGTTCCCCCACATGGCACAGATGCAGACAGGACATCAGCTTGAAGGCAGTCAGGCTCGCAGGACGGACTCTGCTGGAATAAGCACGACTTTATAAGACTGTCATTTTATTCTATCTGCATATTACCGTTTTGAAAGCCCCCGTCGCAACACGAAAGAACAACAACCTCCTGTTTTTCTGTGCTGTTTTCTTTTATAGGGATTTTGTCATTTGAATACCACGCCGCGCTTCCTCGTGCCCACGTGTTCCACCAAAACAGCTCCTCTCCCGACACTATTTTGAAAAGGCGCTTTGAAAACTTTCAGACCTATTCCAGAACGATAGTGGATGGTGGCAGACCCATCTGGCAAGTGTGGACATAGGTCTGGCTACGCAAGACTAGCACGAAGGCAAAAAAAAAACAAACACGGAGAAGAGTGAACGTGACACATTAACGAACAGGTTAATTCTCAGCGGGAATTTTTTGTATTAAAATCTCAAATAAAAGAAGAAAATAATCAAAACCATTTCTCAACTGAATTTACAAAACATTTATTGTGTCGTGTTATAAACCATTACCATGATATAATATTGCATATAGACGATTTTGGCCAAATCGTCCACCCTTAATATAATACTTTGGCTATATTTGGCGCTAATTGAGTAATTTAATCACATCTTTCCAGACTTTTTTCTTTTTCTATATTAAACCAAGCCCTGGTATCTTTCTCTAACCGTCAGTGACTAAACTTAACATTAAAAAGTTTAATAAAGGTGTCATTTCTGAGAGAAATCAGTTATATTGGGTGGTTGTTATTCTATTTATGGTTCAGACACATTGACATTATACGTACCCACGGTTTGTAGGAATGTACGATGGCAACATTTGATTCAGGCGAATGGGTTGATGTGTGTCTGTTCAGTTAAGTGCTTTTAGCCTAATTTAAACACTAATAAAATATACCAGATAAAGGTCCAAATGAAAGACAGAAAACTAAATTCAGCGTGTGGTGAAGGTGAAGTATTCACTTGACTCGGTCGAGCATTTTTATTCACCTTATGTCTTTGTGTATATTTAACTAATATCTGACAGCGTGAACCTAACCTTTGTTGACTTTAGGTGATGTTAAAGTTGTATAGCAGTGGCTTTCAGCACAATTTAGAAAACAAACAGCGTAATTGAAAACGCAAACAGTTAATGATGGGCTAGCTTTTTATTCTGTTTGCTAATTATCTTTATTACATCAACCAGGCAATCAGACACCCATCTGCATGGAGCTGCACTCTGCACTATAGTGTGAAAGTGCCTAAAATGCAGATCTGTTATCGTGTCAAAAGAGGCCTGTTTTTCAGTGATAAGTTATCTGCTTTTTCAGCAATCAGCCAGTGTCTTCTGTATTATTAATTACATAGCAGAATCACAGAAATGTTCGCCACTGCTGGTCTCTTACAGTATGTGGTGTGATGTGATGCCACATTTCAGGTTATGCGTGAGGCTTTACGAAAAGTGCATTCTCTGGTTTCCCACCATAAAATAAACTGAAAGCAGTTGTTACTGTATATGTACTAAAATATCCAGATGGGTTTCTGCTGTGTAAGCTGTACAAACATTAGTTTGAGTTGGGGGCAAAACAGCAGAGTCAGTATTTCCGCCATATTTCTTCTGCGTCATTAATGTAAAAGTTAGTGTGATTTGTGTTTTGCGTCGCGTTTCTATTTGTTTCCGTATTGTCGTAGATGAAGTCGCCGCTGAAGTTCTAGCTTTGTGACTTTTAAACGAGCATTAATGAATGATTTCACAAATCTCCAAGAAAGAGCAGCAGTGAGACATTTCACAGTAATCAGTTTAAGTTCTTCCATGTGAGAAGTGCAAAGGGAGAGCAGAGGGAGATTAAAGAGTGATGGATGACATTTTGTATAGACTGGGAGTGTGGCCTCAGTTTAATGTTAAAGATCAAATCCCATCTGGATCAAATCTTATCTTTTAGTGTCAGGGCTGATGATAGAAAAGAGGAATCTGAGAGCGATACAGGATTCTGTCCCTGACAGCAGAGCATGAATTGTACAAATTGCTGGTAAAAATTGAAACGCATAGCTTGGTTTTTAAACCTGAGCCCTGCAACCATACCCAGGCTGTGCAGGAAATGCCATAATGTGATTAAACACAGAGCTTTGGGAGGCTTTGAAGGGAAAAAAAAGTCTAATCTATCCACTGTGGAAAAAGCAAAAGGACATCCTTTTGAAATGGGGCAAAATTCTCCCCATATCATCTATTTCATGGACATAAAAGATGTGTGAGATTTGGGGTATTTCTTGAAGGGAAGAAGTTTCTTAGGCCATGTTTAAGGACGGCATTCACATCTGCTGTAATTGCTTTATAACAATAGGTTCAGATACACTGCTGAGTTCACATTTGTTAGATTAATTATGGAAATTCTCCATGCAGAACTCTCCTGTTTATTAAAACAGATGTATGACACACACTTCTGCTATTTCCACTGGATTATTTAATAGAAGAAAAACTCAGGTAGAATACATAATAGCCTCAGACATATTGTGTTGAGGCTGCCTGTGAGGGAGGAAGCAGACAGATGCTGTTATTTATATCTAATACTAAACTCTCTAAACACATGAAGCACTTCAATAACATTAAAGGCCTGAAAAATGGCCTTCGATCTATTTATTTTGTACTTACGCCTCTCTTCAGCAAATGTGACAAAAGTGATGTGCGATGAAGGCGATATTTTTTTGATGGCATTGAAATTAATCAAGGCTCAGATGCGTTGCCCTTTAACAATTTCCCCATAATTTGAGTAAATATATTGAAAGGCAAGCTCATAATTTAACTGTACGAAAAAAAAACAACCAGAGATGGCCTCCGATTGAATTTGCAAAGGTAGGAAACACTGAAGAGCAACACCTATTCACAGAAACAAAAGGCTGCAAATCTCATTTTCCTCTTCATTCTGCAGTGTGGCGAGGCATTCACAGGCAGCTCCCTATGAAGATCAGTCACTGTCAGGGGACATACAGGTTGTCAATTGATAATGAAGCACAGTGCTAAGGGCCTTTAGGTTCTCGCTGTCCTAATTACTGTGAGCGAGGGCTCTCCACCCTTGTGTTAACATTTGATTTATTCCCTCTGCCTCATTAAAAAGGAGCAGTATTAATTGTTTTTACTGATGAGCGTCAAACTAGAAAAATCAAGCCTCATTCTAATTAGCAGGGAGACTTTTTACAGGTAGTACCTTGTCAGATCTCAGTCAGCCTTTGTTGCGGGTCAGACTATTGTTGTGGTCAGTGGAGAGCGATATTTTCATGTTTTTATGTCTCGTTAGTTTTGTGCTTTGTTGTTGTTTTGCAGAGTTGTGCATTTGGACAAAGGTGTTTACGCTGGCAGTTTTTCAGGAAGAACGAACCAAATTCAACGTTTGTTCTAAATGCTCATTTTATATATATGTTAAAAAAAAGATCCAGAATTTAATTAGATTTCCGATTGTTGAGGTAGTTTTTAGCCTTTAGTTTTGCAGCTCGTTTGTATTTTTATACATTCCAATCAGTTTTACAACAATATAAAAATACACTTGATTACCACAACTTGAAGTTGTAAAAATGTGAAACAGTTCGAGTGTGCTGCGTGCACCCACAGTGATGAGATGTAGTATTAGGTGCTGAAATTTGGTGTCAACTTATACTAAACAGTATAAGGGTTTTTTTTTTTGATTTTCGATAGTATCAAAGCAATTCAGTGCCAAGTACTGAAGTTCAGTCCTGACATATTATCCCCTTATAAAGTTGATTTGACCTGTTTTCGGCTGGTGACGTTAATGATAATGAATAACATTAGCTATTATTTGCTGCCTTGCTCATGACCACCTGACAAAAGGTCAAAAAGTCAGTATCTTTTTTTGCTCAGTTTTAGTTTCCACCAACTCCAAGTTAAATGTCTTCGTTTTAAGCTTCAAATACTGCTTTTCTATCTATTTTACTATTCTTGTGTTGCATTTATTATAAAACTTTGGAGAGTGCATATTAATAACTGCATACTAATTCATGAAAGTTGTTAAAAAATGACACCAGGCCCAACAAAACAACCATCATTTACTTACACTGTATTTGACAATCATCTGTAAATGTAAATGTAAATACTTAATTTTGCACCGCTTTGTTTGACTTCAGAGTTTCAAATTAAAACTCAGAAGTAGTGATGAACCTCTGTCAAGAGATTCGTGGAATATTATTTTTCTAATAATTTAAAAATATACATAAACAGCACCACGACACAGTAGATAATGTATAATCTCTTCAGTAAACAAACAGTAATTATATGCATGACCATGATTTGTTTAAACCAATTCAGAGAATAACATTTGTACTGACAGAGCTTGTTGACAGAAAAAAAAAAAATCAGAAGATAGCTATAGAAATGAGCAGATAGAAGCAAAAGTGCACATTGCAGTAAAGCCCAGTGATGGAACTCATAGAAACCCCAAAATAACAACAGGATATGAACTAGAATGGATAGGTGTGTGTGTGTTTTGCATATATTGGATGGTGTGGTCACACACTCACCTCACCTGGTGGCAGGTGCATGTAACCTGCAGCTCTCTTCGTCCGCCCCGGGGCAGTTTGTTAGGATCTGGCGGGCAGTTCAATTTGGAGATGAATTTGTTTATTTTGTCGACTTCATTCTGAAATTGATTATATTTAGTGCATTCAGTCAAAACAGGACTTTGTGAGTCGGCCCGTCTCTTTGGCCAAGCGATGCGCGCTGAGTCTGTACTTGGTGTTTCTCAGTTTTGGATCAGTCACCGTGCTCAGATAATCTGCCACGCTGTACTGTCTGTGTAGGGCCAGATAACGCTGTATTTTCCTCTGGAGATTAGTTTGCTTTTTCAATAGGTCAAATAGTTTACTTTGAGTGCGTCAGTGTCATTTGGTACATTCTAATGAGGTTTGTAAATGCCTTCTGTTCCTGAGTCTTTATTGTTAGTACGTATTAGTGGCGTGTTACCAGGGTTCTAGAGCAGCGAGGGGATTGGTGTCTTTGCTCAACTCGTGGAACGGCAGAGCTTCATAGCGTGGTTAGCTTTCTTTTAGGTGTCCAGTATTTGATTGCCGCCTACCGAACATCGGCCAAACTCTGTCCCGCATGCATTGTTTGTGGTGTTTCTACGGTATGCACCTTTAAAAGATGAAGATCTTTTCAAAAATGCAGTTTAAAAACAATATGTAACACAGCATCCCTGTCATCATGTAGAATTTTGTATTTGCGTAACACTTTTGACTGAATCGTTGCTTTACAGTTTGGGGCGAGTGTGGAGAGTTTTGTCAGATGGGATTACTCACAAAATGGTCAATTACCGAGATACACCGGTCTCTGACTCTGCCTTTGTGAGGAAAGACGGATCTCTGAAAAGAAAAGGCACTGGAACCCCTGAACAACTTAATCCCTGACATAATCCCTAACTTTAATTTAGTCAAATTCATGTTCACACAAATAAAGCCACACAGGAACCAGAGCTGTTTGAATCAGCATTACCCGACAGGAGAGTCTATGTAAAAAGTGCTTTAAATGTAATTTCTTCTGCGTTGCTACACTTGATGTCCTTCACACTGATGCGTCTGCTTTTGTGTCACAAAGCATTACAACACAAAGCAGCCACACCTAATGCAAGATGATATTACCCTATTGTTACAGGCAGACGTGGAAGGATAATGTGCTGTTGAGACGATGCCTGGCATAAATCATCTTCAGTGGAGCTTTCATTTTATTCTGTTGATTTAAAATGTATTTGATTGCTACGAGGAACTGAGCAGTTGTATGTATCATGGAAGAACTTGATTTTGAAATTGTAAGCCTGGGAAGGATTAGAAGAGATTAGATTGTGATGAAAAAAACATTAACCCTCCACTAAATCTCCAACAATTACAAGAGCAGACAATAGCTAAGTTGGCTTTTACGAACACAGTTTGGCCTCATGCCTGTTAAGATCCTATTCAGGTTAAGCTGTTTACATGAACTTTAGGTCTGCTGCGAATGATTATCCCTGTTTCCATGAATAAACCATTTACCAGACACATCAGTCCATCTGCAATGCAACGATGAAAATATGCAGCAACCGCCTGCAGCATGTAAGAAGAGTAAGAAGTGAGGGACATGCATGCACACGCAACTAAATTAATATTAAAATATTTAATATTAGCGGTAGAGATTAAACCAGATTAATCAGCTCCAATAGGACGTTTCACACAGTATCGACAGAACTTGGCTCCGACAGTAGCTGATTGCTAATATTTGGCCTCTCAACTGGAATTACTGGCTTTGAGGTCAGATAAGAGTTATAAAAAGGAAAAATCTGCACCTAGAATCACCTGTTTTTATTCTTGGTTTGGTGCTAATTTTCAGATTTATCGATTGCTTGGACTTCGACGTTAAGTTAAACAGTTATCCAGTTACTAATAGAGTCAAAAACTTAATTTCAGGGATGATATTGTCTGATTAATCACCCGCTGGCATTTTCCTGCTCCAGGCTATCATTATTATATCGGCCTTTAAAAATTCAGTCAACCTGTAATTAGACGCTCCGTGGCCATCCCTCCTGTAACTGGATCTTCTAACAAAATTAAAAAACGCATATTGATCCAAAACAGCCCCATGTACAGAAGATTTACAGACACTATCTGGATTAACACGCTGGGGAAAAAGAAGTTTGCATATTAACGAAGATACAGAAGAGACTATTTCTCTGTGCACAGAGACAAGAAAAAAAATATTTTGACAAGAAAATTATGCGTTTTACAGCTTCTGTATTGTTACATCATGTTGCATATTGTCAGTGGGAAATACATTCGTGATATTGTCATTTCCCTCACTATGGAGGCCTTTGACTAAATGAGAGAAGTATCTGCAGCGTCGTTTCCTTTTGTTGAAAGAAGACGGCAGCCGTGAAAAACAATATTTGATATTCTGAGAAATATATTAGCAATATTTAACTTGTATAAACATTAATTGTCTCTGTTTCAGCTTTAAAAATGTGTGTCACCTTCCTTCAAGATTATGATTAAAAACTTGAATTTCCCCAACTTTTCTCCTGAGATTATAGAGGTATTATAGATCTTTCATATTTATAAATTATTCATATTGAGCGTAATTGAAATATTTTAATTGATAGACGATCTATATTCTGCAGAAAAGCATGACTGACACGAATGGAAAAAAGTGCAAGAAAATCAAAACGTTAAATCAAATATATCGTACAATAGCTGCTTTATAACTACACGGAAGGTCATACGAAAAAGAGACCTTCTGCAAACATCTGCACCACTGTATAGGAAGTCAATACTGTGGGCTTCCCGCTGTTTTCCAGCCATTTTTATAATTATTGAACATTACTGTAGTTACTTTGTGTTTTTGTGTGCTTGTTTCCTGAGAAGTGAGTCATCAATAACTGAGATCCATACGGCAGTTTAAGACTCAGAAGGTGTCCATTAGGCTCCACTATGAAACATGTTCCCCTGCAAACCGGAATCAATAATCTCTACTGGACACGTTTTGTTTTTTTTCTTTTTCTTGTTTCCACCCCTATTATGAACTCAAAGTAATGGTCTTTGCCTCTGGGACAAAGTATTGATTGTTTGCATATGCATCCCTAATCATTTAGACAGTGTAAAGTTGAGGAGAAAAGCGGAGCCTCACCATGTCTTTCCTCACAGGGCTACGACGATGGATATGGAGGTGAATATGATGACGAGAGCTACGAAGCCTACGAGGATAACTACAGTAATCAGTCAAAGAGGTGATGTTTAAACAGAGCATTAAGGAAAAGGCTGTTTGAGTCATTGGAAACTTTGCGCTTATCGTCAGTCTGTGTGAGTTCACCAAGTTGTTTACTTACCGCAGTAAGTGTGAACCTACTTGTATATTTCATTTATTAAAGGATAAGTTATGTTTCTTGAAAAGACCGAGACCAACTGTGAATTTCCCCGGTATTAACTGTCCACAGCCTGATAAAGCTTATTTACCTGCACCATAGACCACTGTTACTGGTCCATAAATTAAAAAAAAAAAAAAAAAACATCAGTGAGCGACACTGTTAGAATATTTATTTTGATGTATTCCCACACAGACCATATTTCTTGCTGGAAATACTCCCTAGATCAAAAGTGTGTATAAATCAACTGTGCAAAACAGTCCAAACAAATCCTCTACTCACTTGTGTTTGAATAATGTTTGCTAAAAACTACAATATCCAGCTGTTTTAGGGAATTACAAATGCTGCTCGTTGATCTTTGTTTTGACAGATGTTTGCTCTCTGATTTAGCATTTCAGATTATTACGAATATGGACATGGAACCAGTGATGAATCTTACAATAACTATGGTAGGTACAGCTTGTTTCATACTTTGTGTTGCATCATTTAATCACATGCGTTCTATCTTTCTTTTCTCTCTTTCCTTTCTCTCGACTGTTTATGGTCTAATGAAGTGCATTTTTGGGAAAGCTGTGCAACATCAACTGGCATCAGTACATACATTTTTATGCGCTGCATTTTAAATCAGAAATACAACATTAATTAGGATTTATTATTAAAGATAATTAGTTGAATTCATGGACACATTCTTGGACACGTTATAAAACTAATGTTTTAACAAGCATCCTTGGATGCACTTTAAATTCATTCATGACAGATAAAGAGTCTTTGCCAAAAAACGCAGGCTGATGGTGCACTGATTTTTAAAAGCTCTTTAACAGAAGAGCAACAAAGGCAAAGCCTTGTGGTTCCAACCCGCTTCTAATCATTCTCACCCAGGGAGCTGCTCCTGCATGCATCACCCTTCCTACCTTCCTGGCTACAAGCTGCATTTCACTAAAACAGTAATTGGGCCAGTGGAAGATCAGGAGTCTAACCGATGCCCATTGTAAAACAGGAGTGTTTGGCTTTTTTTTGGATATGTGACCATAGGTTTATTCCAGAGAAGCTGGTACCGTTGGCTGAAAAACCTCTGCTGCACACAACATTGGTAGATTTTTTTTTAAAAACGTGTACATCCAAACTGCCAGCTGTTTTATCTGCTCTATGTTTGATGGTAACAAAGGGATACTCGGGTATTTTCCACCTGTTAAGTATACGTAAAGCTTTATTTTAAGCACGCAAAAAAAATACCACAGTCGCCAAAAGGGAGTCAGGTTGCGATATACCGGTTGCCACAGTGGGTTTGCAGGCTCATTCATTTTCAGCACCATGAATTGTGCACTGGGGTGTTGAGGTCAGACCTAACCAAAACCAAGGGGGCAATGATTTGATTTTCTGCTCCATAAACACTTCTTATTTGGAAGCAGTGCAATGTGCCATGCAGCAGAGGTGGCTATCTTTATGTAATTTGGCTCTAAGGAAAGAAATGCTGACAGTCAGATCTCAGTATTGGTCCAACAGAGGGCAAAGAGCTTATGAAATTCATTTTCTGTGGCGGAAAGCCCCAGTAGAACCTGGGAAAGCATTTGCTCTCTTGAATGTTCTTGTCTTTGGTTAAATGGATTGTGAGAGAATAGTATACAATACCTGTGTTCACAGTTTGACTTTGTGACACGAACTTCCTGGGTAAAGTGGACGCAGCTTTACTCAGTACGTTTCTAACTTCTTTTTTCTTTTTCTTCCTTTTTCTTTGCAGAGGAAGAATGGCCGAGTACCCGTCCCAGTCTCAAAGCCCCAGTTTTACGGCTGACAAGAGGGGGCTTCAGAAAACATCCTTATGGTAGATACTGAAGGTGCTCCAGATCTGTGACCTCCGATTTGAATCTATTTATACTTTTTTTTTTTTTAATTCCTTATAAAATGTTGTAACCTTTACTTTTTTGTCCCTCTCCTTGAGAAAGCTACTTAAAACAAATCTATAAAGCACACAAATCTAAAAAAAATAAAAATAAATTCAACATTGCCACAGTATTCAGATTTTTTTTCATTTATAAAGTTAGTGTCTCTTTTTGAAAATACAACGAGGAAAGGACACTTAACGCACTCATTCGTGTATGGCAAAGGTATTCTTAAATTTTTTGCTGTTTAAATACCCTTTATTCCACCACTGTCCCTTAAAAAAAAAAAAAAAAAAACGTATTTCTTACATTAAACTGCAGATGTTTTCGCAGACTTTGACAAATCAGTTTGCAATTGTTGCCTTTAATGTAGGGATTCGAGGTTTTAAGAAGACCTTCATAATGCCACCACTGAATATATTTGCCTTTCAATTCCAATTTGCCGATTATTGAGTCATACGTACTAAAGGTGTGGAAAGTTCTCGCTTCAAAGATCATAATCGAATCGTGAGGCCAGTGAATGTTCATACCTCCACTTGTAACACACTGCAGAAGGAGTATGGTTTTAAAGTGGGATTGAAAAGATGCGGCTGTTGTAGCTGTAGTGTTGTTTTTGTTTTGTTTGCTGAGGAGTTGAACGGAGGATTTGTCCTAGATGCTACATTGCTTTTACTGTGACTATGAATACATTACTTCAAATAATCAAATGTCATGGCCAGCACTAATTTTTGTTCCAGTGCTCTGTCTGTAGTCTAATCCTAGTATCAGCCTCACCACATATTTTGTTTTTGTTGCCCCTGCTCTTCCACAAATAAGCCTCAAAGGAGCTCGTTGCGCAGAAGAAAACCACTTCTACTTCTTTGCCGTTGGTAAAATAACAACACATGTACAGTTTTCCCCATTTTTCATATTGTGGGAAAGCCGGTGCATAAACCCCACCTGCTCACTGTGGCTTACCCATAATGACATAACAGACATCTGCGTGAGTCTTTAATAACCAGCGAGGGCCTGAAAGCAAATGTGTTGTCCACTTCAAATTCAAAATGATCCTTTTTCAACCGCCCTCCCTTTTCCCCTGGTTTCCTAATTGATCCAGCTCTGCAGCTCAGTCTGTTTTAAGAGGATGTTTTCCACACTAATACCTCATAGCGAAAACATAATCTTCTGAGATTCAGACTTGCTTCTGCAAGCTCTTTTTCCACATCCATTATTTTGATCTGTTAAAAATAAATAATGAGCAGTTTTGTGGTTAATTTATTGCTCGAAGCCTCTGCAAATCTGTGTTGGTCTGCAGAAACTTAGTGTCCTTTTTGACTCAGTGCATTAACTTTTTGGATGATTTTTTTTTTTTTTTTTTTTAAATCATTACTACTTTTACAGAACGATGAACCACACTTCTTAAAATAAACACACGCGACCTGATGAACCCCATTAAAGGCAACAGATGGAAACCATACCTTTTCTAGAAACTGAGACCTGAATGCAAAATGACTAAATGAACTACTCTACCACTCCAAAAATCATTCATGTTCAGAAATCTAAATAAGCCCTCAAGTTTCCCCATAACTGACTGTGAAATGACACTCTGACGACATCATAGTAACGCAACGGACTAAACTAAAACCCTACGTTGTGTGATTTTAAATACTGTATGCTAAGATGTGAGATCGTACTGTGTAAAAGATTTGTTTGGTTTGAAAGCAATCAGCAATGTACAGTGTGTAATTTATAATGCGTGCTTTGTTCTGTGTGTAATCTGTATTTGTACATAAAGCATTTAATAAAAACACCATAAACCGCAGTACCCTGTGTAAGACTCTCTAAATAGGTGGCTGTGAAGCTATAAATTGTTGTTTTTCTGACATAGCCGACACCAAGTCTATTGGAATCTCCTGTCTTTAAAACCTTCACCAGCTAAATCATTTTATAAAGAAACTCGACAACCTGTCCCTAACTAATCATATGTTAAATAAACTCCATTACTGCTTAATTGTTCTTGAATCATTGATAACTTTCTTATTTAGGAAGTGATAAATTTCTTTTCTAAACCCTTTCTCTGAGGTTTACGTCATTAAACAGACACTGATTGACTCTGAGAATGTTATGGAGTTAAAAGAGGTAAGAAGTCCTCATATATTATATCATATATTACATTATAATGCCTTAAACGTGCTCAGTGGTTGACGCTGTCTTCTGCAGCGCATAATGAGCTGTAACAGCATGTAGATATTGTTGCCGAGTGAAATAACAAGGTGCAGTATCTTTTATCTGCCACTCATCAATGTTTCTGCTCATTTCTTTTTGTATTTCTGTTATTCAGTCTCAGGATACTGTAATGCTGTAACTGTAATGCACTGTAATTTTCCGTGATTTAAACGTCAAAGCTGAAGTCCATTTAGCAATCTGAATTTTCTCTTGTGATTAGTACACCCGAAGCCTGGCGCTCAATAAGAGTGTAGATCACGGGACTGAAAGGAAGACTAAACACTAAGCAGGTAACCCTAACAATAATAACGGTTTAATAATCCAATGCTAACTTCCACTTAAAAAAAGTAAACCTGCCCTTTTTAACCCCTAATAAATCCCTCAGTTGTTCTAATTAGATATACAATATCCGGCTAAACTGTGATAAACAATAATAACTTTTAATAAAAGACGCTAAAATAAAGTTCGGTCAAACTAAACTTCACAAAAGTGATACAAATAAAATACGTCTATAATTTATCATGACATTTATAACATCTTGAATTGGTTTACTTTTTTACACAGTGTTGAAATGCAATGTACGTCTTGAGCTACTATATATACAATATGATATTGCATGTTGCAGACGCTACAGATGCGGCAAAAATCGACCTATTCCTCATTGTATTGTGTTGTTTTTCCCTTGCAGCTGTAGAAGAACATAACGGAGTGAGCTGGTCAGTGCAGACAGGGATGTGAACGGGTGAGTGGATGGATTCACTTGGGTCGGCATCATTTTTCTTCTTATTTTTTCTTCTTATTTTCTCATTATTGAATCCTTGATTATCCTTGATGGTTTGCCAATATTACTCACCAGGATATTCGTGCCAATAAAGTACAATGAATTGAAACGAGTAGTGATCCAGCCTTATGTTGACACTAGAACCGCAGAGGGTCGCTATTAACATAAAACCGCCAACAGGTCCTCTGTCATTGTATGAAGATATTCTCTTCACAAAGCAATGTTTCAAGTCATAACGTGAGTTTGTTTAATCATCAGCTGTGATTTGGTCCTCTGGTTTTAGAATTAAAGGAGACACATTGTGAAAAATCTGCTTTTCATATCTCTTAACACGGTAAAAACGCTCTAAAAGTCACGTAGTTTAACGGTCACTTCTTCGACAAACACACGCAGCCCTATTCAAATACATGGCCATTAAAACGAACGGATGGGAATTCCTCTCATTTGTGACGTCGCATTTCAGGAGTCGCTGCCCTCAGTCGGTCCTTCAGCTCAGTAAACCGGACCCACCAGGACCAGGGAACCATCGACTGGAACCATCCAACTATACATATGAATCTATACACTTTGCTAATGTCAACTTCTCGTCCGCCTGGGGTCTGGTTTCCGTAACGCAGATGGCGTGGGTGGGCTGCAGCAGCTCATTTGCGGTTAAAGCGACAGAAGCCGAACAGGGCTGAAAACCAGGAGTGCACAGACATGGTCTAAGGCACAGGTGTCAAACTGCGGGTCCTCGAGGGCCACAATCCAGCATGTTTTAGATGTTTCCCTCTTCCAACACACCTGATTCACATGATCAGGAT
>JAPQRN010000008.1:7853556-7864182 GCA_037367275.1 Coranthus polyacanthus | reverse complement strand
CTAAAACATGCTGGATTGTGGCCCTCGAGGTCCCGCAGTTTGACACCCCTGGTCTAAGGAATGACCTGTGGATCTGAGTTGAAATGTAAAATACACATTTTGGCGACATGTTAGACTTACATTCGTTAAAAAGGAGTACAATATGTCTCCTTTAAAATAGCTTTAAGAAAACTCACGCCACCGTTACAAATCAGTGACCCAGGAAGTGGTTATTAGAATCAGAATTAGAATTGTGTGGTCCATGAATCTGTGTCTCTTATCCACCGTAAACTCTTATAAATGACTTGAGATCATTTTCAGATCGCACACTTACAAATGGCGCTGTCTAACAATGTTTAAGCGTAAACCATGCAAAAATAAGTGCATATATATCAGAGTATAAATGTCCATATTTCTGGAGTGCAACATAACACAATTTTAGTGAAAGTCAAAATCTGGGGGACTTTGATGTTTAATTAAAACATAGTAATGCACAATTGTAAAACAGCTGCTGGTAAAGTTCACCCATCGGTGGTTTTAGTATTAATTAACGTCGGCCTGCATATCAGACTTTCTTTACCATCCTGTCAACAGTGATCTGAAAAGCTCACTTTGACTTGTAGTTGAACTTCCATGGAGTGCGCATTTTTATTGCCAAATCATAGTTTAGGGGAAGTTATCCATTCCTGTTTAGTGTTCAAGAGGAATTTCTGGTGGCTGTTCATGAAGAATTGAAATGCAATTTCCATCTCGCTGCACATTCTCATGAATTCTCCATTAAAGCTCATTTACATCAACTACAAGTGTTACAGTATGCAGTTCTCTGACAGCTCATTAAAAACACAATAAAGCTTAAACATACAATTAAAATAATGAAGACAAAAGAAATAACGGGAAACAAAACCTTACTAACACTGCAATGGAATTAGAAATAATAAACCATCTGAGTACAATACAGTACTGAAGAAGTGAAGTGTATTCGTACTTGTTTTACTTATATATAGTATAATCCGAAGGCAGATGTTAGAGCTGCAGAAAAGCTGAAGAACTCTAATCATTTAGAGAGTAAAAATAATATTTACTGAACTCACACATCACCAGTGCTTGCCTCCTGCCAGTCATTTACCTCCATACGTTCTGTTTTTAATCAATGTGTGTGTTTTTCATTCCAGTCTGGTTGAGAGTGCAAATATACTGTAGACACACTCAGACACTTCACTTCCATAACCAAGAAGAAACCAACAGATGTAATCAAGAAAAAAAGACAACCAACCAAGAACAAAAAATGTGCCAAAGTCACTTGGAAGCAGTAGTTAACCTTGTATCTTTGACAGTACGTGAGACAAAAGAGATCATCTTTTCCAAAAGTGAGAAGCGTCATTTTAATTTTTAAAGAAGTTCAGGAAGAACATTCCGTTCCTGGCAAAAAAAACAAAAAACAGCACAATTGTACAGTAGGGTGAATAACAGAAGGAACAGTAATTAAAACTGAATGATATAGGTGCATTATTTAGGCTGAGAAGCTGAGCTAAATGCATGTTTACCGTTGTCTTCGCGTGTCTTTTTCGTTGCCTTGGCGGCTTGGGTCTGTGGACGGCAGGGACAGTTGGTTTGTTCACTACTTTGAACTGAAATGGACTCTAAAGTTTCAGAGAAATAAACAGACAGACACTCTATTACTATTTAAAGAAACGTCGGTTCCAAGTCACTTATTTATTACAGACAATAAAAAGCATAACACCTGCTTGTCGGACCGGTAATTTACTGCCGCGAGCCCGACAGTGACGGTGGTTTTGGTTGTGTTGTTGTACAGTGTACTGAGATTAATTGTCGCTCTGCTGTGTTGTGTTGTACTATGACCATCATGCTCCCTGCTGCTTTTTACAAATTACCAATTTGTACATGTACATGCTTCTTTTTAGAGCAAAAGGCACAGAATCTTGCTCCCAGTGGACAGAAGATTGTACTCATCAGGCGTGTCCAGGTCCATAGTCAGAAAAAAATGGAAAAGCAGCTTGGTACGTATTTCATGTTGTTCTTAATAAAGCATTCTTAATTAAAACATGTATTTTCTTAGTGTGGAAAAGATCAGCTCTAAAGTACCGTATATAATAAGAAGCAATAGACCACATTGTCCCATGTTTTTCAAGGCTATTTTATTCTGCTGCTATTAACCTTCTAAGAATAATGCGATAAATTCAGCCCTTGAAAAAGTGTGAATATAATTCCAACGGTTTACCCTTTTAAGTTTGCTGTGTCTTGGTTCATATAACTAACACTTGTGTTTATCTGCACCCATGAGTTGGAAGTGATCAGTTTTGCTGGAAACTCTGTGCCAGTGATGTTCATGCAGCCTTTGCCAAAAGCACTCTCAGATCCATTTTCATATCCAGTCTGCTGCCAGCCTGAAACTGGCCAAGAGCTGAATCCCAAAGCCTGCTACGGATGTTGATGCATTTCTTAAAGTGAATGCCGCTGATAAAACTCACATTCAGATTACAAAAAAAACCATTACTTATACTATAGTATATTTTTTCTTCTTGTGCATAAAGACATGAAACCCCGGGGTCTAACCTGTTCAAAGAGCTGCCCTCGTATATCTTTGTCATTAGATCACACGTGGTTCTGCTGTGATTCATTTCCATTAAGCAGTCCTGGGTTGCAGCCTTGAGCCCCACCAAAACAACAACAAAAAGAAAGTAAAAAAAAAAAAACCTGGCAGGTGTTTCTTTGTTAGTTTGCCAGGATTGTCACCACTGGCAACATTGTTTATGCAGTCATAACACTGTTAGCGGAATAAACATTAGTTTATTTACTGAAATATCTTTGCTTATGCATCTGTTTCTGTGAAAACATTAAAGATACATGCTGCTTATGTGAATCTGTTTTATTGCACACAGAGATGAATCTGGACTTGGGCAGACAGACAGAAGTAATGATGGCGAAAACTGACACATAGGTAAGGAGGTGATTGCGTATTCCACCTGTGACTTTTTGTTACCGGTAGAAATACACCATATACACGGAATTCATCTTTATTCATTCCAAATTAATTTCATCCGAATTTAAAAAGGAAATTCTGGTCTTTTACAGCGGGGGCTTGTTGTTTTGATGCATAATAATACCTGAGAGCTTTGCTGAAAACAGCTTTATCAGCAGTCGAGTGGGGTCACGCAAACACAAGGTTCGCTTAGGTCTGTTACTTTGTTTTTGGAACATTAAATATCTTGGGTTTTATAATAAGTTGCTCTGGCTGGTCAGCTTTCACACCCCATTATAAACAAAGCTACTGCACATCCAAATCAACTTGCCCACAATGTTACACACTGAAAGAGCTGCTTTTGATACAAAAGCCGGTTGAAGATGCTATTTCCTTGATCTTAGTGGACTCTGGAAGCTCACCTCCACTATTTTTGCAAAGAGAACTACACATAATAGATTTGCAGATAATACTGAGCAACACTGTATAAGAAACTGCATTTTCTTTAAGTACGGCATTAAATCTTATTTGAACAATATTGTTGCTTTCTGAGTAATGGCACTTCTTGCCAGAGCAAGAAAAGGGAAAAATGTATAAATATGTATGACTGAAAAAAATAGAGGTTGCACAGGGAGTTGGTATCAACACATTCTGCAGAGATGTAATGATACCATCTGCTTATGGGTTCAGATTGGCTGACAGAGAGTGAGGCATCCTCATATATGCAGCGCTCACATCAGTCAAGGGATGTGTCAACAAATAAATGATGGCTGCACACGCTTTCTGCCAACTCTCATTCTTAATGTCTTATTGTCTCCAATAATTGCACCTATTTGTTCTTAACAAGACAATAAAAGCTCATTTGAAAAGGTGGAGGTTAGAGCGAGGAGGTCCTCGATTCCATCTCTATCTCAAGGACGAGTTGATTGTCTCTGGCTAAAAGCTGCGTCTCCATACAAAACATCCCCCTGGATGTCAGACGCGCGTTGACAGATTGTAACTGGGGGATTCATAAAGAGACAGTCAGTGGATCGAGGGGAATTATCGCACTGCGTTTGATGCAGCCAAAATGTCAAGCTGGGGGCTTAAAGGCTCTCTGCATATTCAAACCTCTGTGCATCAAGGACATAAGTGTCATTTGTCATACACCCCCTGAATCAATTCAGAGAGATGTGAACAGACTTGTCGCATGAATACTTTTACATACAGATTTTATGGTTGCTGTTTTGTTTTTTTTTTGACATTCTGTATAAAGCGTGTTTGTCTCTCTTTTTCTGTTTTGCAGATTATCAAGAGGAAGGCAGGCAAACCAATCAACACTATTGATTCCTGTTGTACAATAAATCACACAGAGCACATCCTTTGATACTTTTTTATGATGGGAATTTTCATGTCAAATAAAATGTGTTCCAGTGATTCATTCTGCAGTGCTCCTTTTGGCAGAAAAAAAAAAGACTTTTGTTGTCATATATGTGCATTTGTCACTTCTTTTCAGCCGCAGCATAATAATATCTTGTATTTTAGCCAAAATATTCGGGCCTGAAGTAAAGGCCCGTAATATTTGAAATGCATTAGAAAATTCCAACACCATTGCACCTTATTTTAGCCGTGCTGAGAGGTGTTGTCATCTGGCGGCTGCTGTCATTACCAGCCCGAGTGCACCCTGTGTCTGTTCCCAGCTCACTAATAAATGGTTCACTTAGTGCTGCCAACATGAACATGTTAGTTCATTAAGCAAGTTGAGCCCACTGCTGGCGTTCTGGCCAAATGTCACAGCTATTTTACGAGCCCAGGCCGTCGCTGCCGCCGGAATATACTTCACCAGCCAGTCACAGCTCACACCTCCTGTCATCGTCTGTCATCGCGAATGATGGCATCTGAAGCTCTACATATGGTACGCAGTGATTAACACTTGAGATTAATAGAAGCAATAGAGGCATCCTGCCGTTCAAAAATGGTCATGAATGTCTTCTTTTTGAATTTGTTTGTTCGCATTTGATTTACAAAACAATCAATTGAAAGCATTCGCATCGCAGTTTCTCCTCTCATCTCGCATGACTCGAACAGCTCGCGGGGCTATCTAGATCTGATGCAGAATTAAGATTCCTTATCTTTTTTGGATATGAAGGAGCTTCTGGAATTTTCTCAACTGTATTGCAGGCTAAATTTCTCAAAACATCCATCCCTGATCCTGGCATTTGTTTAATTCATTTGCTCTGTGACACTCTACACAGCCTGTCAGACAGCATGGCATTTATCTTCCTCAATATCAGTTGATCTAAATATTGGAAACACAAAGACACCAAAGTGGGTCAGGGTCTAGGCGAGTATCCAGAAATGTTCAATGATGCAAAACAGTGCTTGGTAATAACTCTAACACACAGCATTTCCTCCAGCTAGGGACAGGTACCTGAGCAAACTCAGCTCTGTTTAGACAGCTGCTTGATGAGCCAGAATAGAAAATGAGGGTTTATAATCACCCGAGTCCAAAAGGGCCTCTCCACCAGCATAGCACTTGTGATAAAATGGTGTGCAGAGTCAGAGCCCTTGACGTGTTTTTGATGGTTTTCATGTTTTTTCCCCTGCGACAGCAGTCTGGGATCTAAGCCAGGTGACAGGAGGCGAGGATGTATAGCATGAGCTGCAAAATTTAGAAAGTTGTGTACTACTGTAGAACAACTAAGTATATCTGATCTTAGCTCCTTTGTACACAAAAGCCTGCCCCCCAGCTCATTAGAGCTATTTTTGGAGAAATGATGAATCTTGACATGTTGTGGTGCCTCGTGTGTGTGGATAAGCAAAGCACAGAGTGAATTGGGTTAACTAGGCTTCCAATTAATGAAGTCATCTTGTACACAAAATATCTACATAAACATAGTGTTGGTTTGTTGCACAAAATCGGTCCCTGTTCGTTTTTCTCACTTCAGGAACATTGTAGAAAAGGATAAAAGTTCCTTGAAACATTTGCGAGATTAGATGGAGTTTTTAAAACCACCAAAATCACAATTCAAATCCATTACCCCACTGACTTTCAACTCTTTAGGCTCAAGGTGGTTTTTTTTAAAAAAAAGAACTAAGCCAGTTCTCTCTCTTAATGTCTTCATACAAAAGGTGGGGTTTGAATCTCTTCCCACTCAGTGTGTTTTCATGCATAATGCAGACAGAAGCTGCTACAATACATCTCCATATTCAGATTACAAATAGCTATTTATGAATAAACATAATATTTCCTTGGCAACTGGGCTACGGCAGACCACAAAAGGCAAAAATAAACAGGCTAATGTTTATATGTCTGTTTACTGGCTAATGAAGGGAGATGATCCATAGCTCATGAATGTATTCCAGCAAGTCTCAATGGGATAAAATATGTATATGTATAAGAAAAATACACCCTGTTTATTATATTAAGTCAAGAGTAAAGCTTTTCTATTGTGATGCTGTTCATGGTGTAAAATATGCCTCTGAAACACATTTAAATAAAATCATTAAGCGCTATATCGTGCACACATTTATTTCACGTTCTTATTTTTTTGTTCATATTCATCGAAATTATATTAAATCAAATGTACCCAGAAAGCTCTTGCTTCATTGTCACTGCCTGTGACTCACAACCAGCTATTTGAAGTAGTTTATTTTCAAACACTAAGCAGCACTTCTGTGAAGTACTTTGCTGCAGACTTGTTTTGGACGTCTATTGTATAGTTAAAAGATTGCATTTCTTAAATTGTGGAAGAAGAAAATTCTGGTCTGGACTGAAATGTTGAAACTCGACTTGAATGGAATGCAGCACAGCATTCTACACGTATTGCCATGGTTTTAACTTGACTGTGTCACATGCTTAAGGTGAAAATGACTGACATTAAGCTCCGACGTTCAGTCTCACCCCCTACCCACCTGTTACAGCCTCAGTACAGAGCACATTGATTTTCTTTCATGCTGCCTCACAATGTAAGTGAAATTCAAGTTATTATTTCAGGTGAGCTGTTCCAATCATGGAAATCCAAAAGCCCAATCAGCTTACAAACTACATTTCAGATTGATGTAGAAGATGAAGGCACCGCAGGTATCTCTGCCTGATTTCAGCTCTTTTCTGCGGTAGATACCCCAGTGGTTTACAGTTCAAGATGCCATGTCTGATAAATGCCTCCGACAGGCTCGACTGTGATGTAGCTGTCAACATTCAGAGACACAGACGTCCCCGATGAAGCCTTTTTGTTTTGCCAAGATTATATTTCCTTCCACAGCTGAGGAAATAATACACAGTTGTTAGATTCGATCTGGATGACAAAAGTGTCTACAGCAACTATTGCTCAGAAGGCAAGGTGATCCATCTAGCCTTTACAAAAACAGCCAGCTAGTGATGCAGCCCTTGATTGTTAGTCAGGGTGATGTTTGAGAGATTCTCCCACTGAGTACTTTAATAAAGAGCATATGCTGTGAGTCTGCCCTTTCCATGAGGATTTTTTTCACAACCAAACAATTGAAATTAGTTAAAGAGGCATATCGCTGCAAAGAAGCCATGTTTTCCCCCTGACTGACACTCAACAGCTAATGGGCACTCTACAGTGCATGGGCACGAACATAATAACTAACGCAACTGTGCAGCATGTGGATCAGCAGAGTAATAGCCTAATAATCACTGATTACTTCAGCTATTTTTTGGAGTTAAGTGTCAGCTCTGCTGCGTCCATTGTTTACTTGTACTAAGAAGATGCATATGTTTCACGTGTAGGTTTTCCACTCGTGCCGCCGTGAGTTGCTTTACAAATAATGAGTGGAATGATACTACAACCACAACTTTGAAACATCAACAGCAAAACTCCACCGTCCAGATACAAGTAAATGACTCCTACAGTGCTGTTTTGTTTGATAAAATGCCTAAAGGGTCGCTGCAGTGAGCCGCTGAAGTCGATTACGAGGTTGCTTTTACCTCGCTTCATCAGCGTGGCAGCCCATTTGACTGAATTAATGTTTTGCCGTTACTGAAGGTAATTCACAGAATTTTCAAGGCAAATATTATAATATTATATAAAATGTACAGTGCTTAACAAATGTATTAAACCACCACCCAATGTAAGGTTTATGCCACAGCTGCCCTAAATTAAAAGCACATTATTATTTCTTGATTTAGATGTCAAATTATATTCACTTGCATTCCTGAACAGAAAAATTAGTTTTAGTGGTTGAATGTTATGCTTGATTAATTTCTCCGGAACCGAAAACCTGTTCAAAACGGTAAAACGTCGAGAGCTCACTGAAAATGAAAGAGTCCGCATCGAAGCACTTCACGATGCTGATATGTTTTCTCGTTTTTTATGACAGGTGGTCTAATAAATCTGTTAAGCGCCGTATAATGTATAAGAAACGCAAACTGTGGCACGCGTATGTGGTTTGATTTACACTCTTCTCAGTTCTTTACTTCAGACATATTTTTGCTCATGAGGTGTGAATTGAAAGCAAAGCTCCTTTGGCTTTTGATGAATTTCTATTTTGATTTGACTGCAGTCACTTTTTATATTCATTTAGAGGTCAGACTTGCAGGTCTCTTGTTTTCTGATGTGATTGTATTCTACAAAGTTTCATCTGCTGTGCAAGGACTAAGGCCAAAATGTATTCTGTTACTTGCAGGCAAATGAGAATGAAAAATATAGAGTCATCATTCAGTGTGTCTACAGCCTAAGCTTTGTGAGGTGTTGACATTAAGGGCTGCAGGGTCACAGCGGTGTGATTCAAAGAGCGAGGGAAGGTCTTTTTGCAACTTGCTCTGAAGTTTCTGGCTCAAATCTGTACATGCCCCAGCTAAGACATCAAACTACAGACAATTACGGGGCTTGGGAAAACTGCACTTCTCTATAGCGAGTGCTGTTGGAGACTCTGTGAAGATGAAAAATGCATGTCAGGAGTGAAAAATCCCAGCCCCTCCTCAAGGGATGCTGAATGAAGCACAAGTAAGAGATGCGTGCAGCTGTGTGAGAGAGGTGAGCTCCCTCTGCTCTCTCCGAAACAGATCATTTCTAAAACGATTTTTTTTAATAAATGTTCAGTGACAGGTGTGATTTAATGGAGTAAGTAATTTGTGTCAACTTGAAGTACCCAGAGGATGGTTTGTTCTCACAGTAATACATTCAATGCTTTTAGTAGAATAAAAGTAAAGGATATGAGAAACTAAAGCATTTACGAACTGTGATATTTCATTTCATGCTGTTCTTTATGTTGCTAGAGTGTCTGACAGAATTACCTTCCTTTGTTATTGCATCTGGCTGGCAGACTTTGCTCTGTATCGGTTTACAAAGATGACGTGAAGCAACAACATGAAACTGTAGCACTTACGCTGGCTCTGGTGCTTGTAATAGCAAGTTACAAACAGAGGATTTCATGTGCCTTTTTCATGATGTTCACATACAAAAACGTAGAGTTAAACAAATTGGACTCCAACACCCCTTTGAGAGGCTAACAACATCGAAAATAAGGGGGGGGGGGGGATCTTTTATATTTATCAATCTCAAGGGGGCAATCTGAAGGACTGCTGAGAGCTCCAGCTCATCAATCTGTCAATGTCAAGGAATAAAACCAGGGGACTGCTTTTAACTCTGGTTCCACACACTCTCATCTCTCGGATTCTTATCTGCTGTCTGTTCAGACCGCTAACTCGGTGTCAGCTCATGAAGCATCAAGAAGCTCCAGCGCTCTGTCTCCCTAACACCCCCTGTAGGGAAAAAAGGACAGGCACTCAGCTGGTTGATTGTCAGGGCCATTATGTCCCCTCAACATCCCACAGTCCCTGCTTCCACAATTCCCTCCATTAACAGGGGGTTTGCTTTCCACTTCCCCTTTGATGTGTCACACTCTGCTGCAGATGTGTTTTTAATATGTGTGACAGGATCCACTTAACTGGTAGTGAGAGGAAGTGAGAAGGGTTTTTTTTTTTTTTTTTTCTGGGGAACAACGGGTGCCATTCAATGTCAATTCTTACATTCTGGCCGGTGTTCGTGAGCGATACGCTAAACCCTAATTAATTATAGATAGATCATCATCATCAGAGAGGTGCCTTTAGTCCACATCATTGACAGCGTGTGCGTGTGTGGCAAACACTTACTGACTAACCTGAATCGGCGCCAAAGAGCTTTTTATTCTACTTTTACACTTTTACATCCCTATGGATGTGACGAGGATGAAGATGTTGGTTGGTGCGCCACATAGTCCAGAGACTGAAATATCTCAACAGCGATTAGATAAATTGCCACGAGATTTGAACAGATATTCCTGGTCCCGGTAGGATGACTAATACCTTGTCATAGTGAACAAAGCAGCTTGAGATTTGTGATTTTTAGTCAACCAGCAGTACATTCAGTACTGTCGAAGAAAAATATTCCTCAGGTCCGAAATTGTGGCTGGTTCAGTTGAGCTTCATTCACTGCAGTGGAATAGCGCAGCAAGGCAGCACTATTCTGTCTGCCTGAGTCTTCTGCGGCGGGACTTTTATAGTCGTACAGAGGAAAAACAGAGCTTAAAACATGTAAATAGGAAATGGCAGGGATCGTGAGGTGAGATGAGTTCTTATGTTAATCAAGGTGTGACCATTGTTTATGATCAGACAGATGGTCACACCTATACAGTCTTGTTGACTGAATTAGAAGGAAAACCGGATTTCTACAGTAATGCAAGGA